>CM053787.1:436374325-436729325 GCA_028749045.1 Cupressus sempervirens | reverse complement strand
AAGTGATGTATATTTTTATTTTTATTTTTACAAGGAGTATATTAATTGAATGGAATTATAACATAGATTTAGTCATTGTTGTACAATAATGCAAGATTAATTGATATCTACTAATCATAAAAATTGAATCTACATGCATGATCATAAATTTTCATTTTCAACATATATGAAAACTTGAAATTTTTCCAAATTGAACATCATCATTATTTCCATCCTATTTTTGATGTGCATCCATCTAAACTAAAATTACGATTAAATCACATGATAACCAAATTATACTCAACACCAATTTTATTGGCAAACCTGATTCAAAGGCTCGGCCGGGAAAGAACCAGGAAGAAAACCCGGCGTCGTTGCCTTTACAAAAAAGTTTGAAAAACAATTTACATATGATTTCAATCCTAAATTACAACAATATAATAAATTTCCTTCAAGTCCCTTATCAAGGGATCAACATCATTTTCTGCAACACATTTCTAAGAACCGTGGAGGGAACAAAATCTGATCAGGAGTCAAACAAGCATGACCAAGAGACAAAATTAGACATGCATATTCATACTAGGTTTTCACAATAGGATTCACAATGAATCAAAACTAGGGAAAGGTGGATTTTTCCAATAGGAGACGTCATACACAACACCAAACCAGGTGCCCAATCGGGGCTATAAATCAAGAACTTCCGTTCTTCCATTCTTACATGCCAAAACTCATACGTGGTTTGTGCTGACAGGTAGGGGCCCATAACACCCTACCCTCTCTCCCTCTTCTCGTCCTGAGAAGAGACTCTACATTGTTGGAGTCCAACTAAAATGCCCTTTCCCGAAATTGGCCACTTTTGCCCTCTCCAATGGTGAGTAATGCCAAAACACCCATGTAAGAAAATCTCAAAATTCCAACATAAACATGAAAGGAAATCATTCAAAAATAACATGGTTTTCAAAGCTTCCCAACATACCCACAAACATACAAACATTAAAACAACAAGAAGGTAGCACAAGCATGAAACAAACATGAAATCTGAACAAGGAAGATGAGAATTCCTACCTTCACAAATAGGTAATGGCAAAGGAACAAGTTTGAGTAGAGCTTTTCCCTTCCTTGCTTCAATCTTCCAAGACTCCTCTCTAAATGTAGAGATTGGGTAACAACCTCAACTAGTCCAAGAAGGGCCTCTAAATAAGCCTCAAAATCAACCACCAAAGGGATCAATAACTTCTCCCACCTAACTACAAATCTAGAAGCTCCTAATTCAACCCACCCTATGGTTAATCACTAAGTGGAGGTGAGGTGAGGCAACTCATGATAACCACTTGCAATTTTCGCACAAAGGTAAAATGAGACTTTTTGAGTGATCTCCAAAGTCAACAAAAGGGGCTTAGGGGTTGGAAAAGACCCCCAACCCATACCCATACCCGTTGGGTATAAATATTTCATGTTTTAAAGCCTTAGGAATAGGTTTAGAGCTAATCAAAAGCTAGGAATATAATTAGGACCAACTAACAACTCTAAAATGCAGATTAAGCACTAATTCAAATTAGGGATGACTAAACTTGATTAAGAACCCAATTAGCAAAAAGACACTAACTTAATCCGACTTAGGTCCAAAGGTTACACAGCTAACCCTAATCAGCAAACTAAGGAACATAAACAATTCATGAGTGTCAAGCGACACCATAAGAATACAGTTATGAACATTAACATTTACTGATCACAGAAAGATACATACATACATCTCACAATACAATACTTGAATTACGAACAACAAGGTTTCCAAAATTAGCACATAGGGATCAGTTCTGTTCCTCCTTCGATTTTCTCGACTAAAATATCTGCACAGTCATTGCACACATCAGTAGTCCCGAAAATCACATGTACATATATATATATACATATCAGGAATCACATAAATTAAAACATCCATTTATAACAAAAATCATGGTTCCTCTCATCCTATTCAATTCTTAACCATTTAAAATATCTTAAACCAAAATGTTAATCCTACCTTTTACTTAATTCATCGACATACATACATATACATAAAACATTAAATGATGGACATCAAATATCTGAAAATAACATCACACAACATGAAATAATATGATATGTTCAAGTATCTGATAATGTCTCGACATCTCGAGTCATGAGTATCAAAAAGATAAAGTAACACTAAGGCTATGAAGGGTCGGAGCGAGGCCTCACAAAAAATATCTCCAAGATATACATGTTTAGAAGGAAATATAAAGAGATACTTGTTTAGAAGGAAAAAAAATGAACATTTATATAACCCTTGAAGAAAATCGCAGAGCAAGGGCATGACACAACAAAATCACAGAGCAAGTGCACAAAGATCACAAGGGCACGACATGGCAACAAAATCGTACAACAAGGGCATGACATCGAAATCATAGAGCAAGAGCACGACAAAAAAATACAGAGATCACAAGGGCACGACAATGAAATCGCAGAGCAAGGGCACAATCATGAAATGTAGAGATCACAACAATGAAATCACAGAGGAATGGCACAGGAACAAAATGCAGAGATCACAACAACGAAATGCATTGATCAGAAGGGCACAACAATGTTTGGAGCTATCCACCGTCTTTCGCACATATCTCTCCACAATCAAAACAAATGGGGTATGATTTATGTTGTATTTTTTTTTTTTTTGCTTAGACTCACGCGAGCATCACAATTACAACGCCAACATCGATATTGTGAAGACATTGAGAACAATTGCAAAAAAAAGAAAACATAAAAATCACCACAAATTACACTGCCGTCGCAAATTACCTTCGCAATTTGACCCTAAATGTTATAGTGAATGCTTGATGGTATGCTATCATTGTTGACATTTTTTTTAGGAGAGGTCTCAATGGTACTTTCCTTGGGTATCTAGAAGAAGATGGATCTAAGCATGCATTAGTTAAGGCTTATGCGAGCATGCATGGGTATCACTAAAACGATCTTACATTAGCTATAAACTATTAAAAGGTGGTTAGTACTGGTTGAACATGAAAAAGAACGTTGTAAAATTTGCCAAATCTTGCAAAATAGCCAACTTTATGAAAACTTGATACATGCCCGAACTAGGAAGCTCATTTCAATCATAACACATTGGCCCTTATAACAAAAAACATTTGACCTTGTAGGTTATATCTATCCCAATTCATCGAATGGACATAAGTACATCATTAAAACCATGAAGTATTTTTAAAAAATGGGCCAAAGTGTTAGAAATAGGGAATATTGAGAGGGGGTGGGGGATGAATCATTGTTCCACAAACTTTTTCCCAACTATGGATATTATTAACAAAATTTAAGCATACATAAGTTATCAAACTCAGAAGTAAACATAACCATAGCATAATGCAACTCATAACACCATTATTTGTTCACTAGGGAAACCCTGACCAAGGGAAAACCCTAGTGGGGATGGTACTCACAAAACAAAAGTATCTTGTGAAAGATATTGACCTTGTTGGGAGTCTATTACATATGTACAATTTATCTGTCCTTGTTAGAAGCCTCAACCCTATCAAGAGTTGGTTTATACTTACAAAAGTAGAAAGCTAAGTCCACTGCTCAAACATGCATATATAATAGTATCATATGTATACACAAGGTATAGATGCAAAAACCTTTCTCATTGAGTTGATATGTTCAATATGTGATTTTTCCTTTGTATCTCTCTTCACAAAACTTCACACGTATTGCCTTTTCTCTGCTATAATATAAAACTCATATCATACAATAATCATATTACAATATCATAGACATCACACAACTTCGCATACAAAATTCTTTTCCTTTATGCCCAATTGTTCCGTCTAGTCAACCTTCAAGTCTTCACACTTGTTATCAAAATCAAAATGACCTTTTTCACACTTGAGCTTAACATCTAGAGTGTCATCCCATAATTGTTAAGTAATTCCTTAACCTCATTTACTCTTTTCTTCTCTCTACCATGTTCTGTCTGCATAGACTTGTTACTGGTAAAATATTTATAACTTTGTCTGTATGACTCCAAAACTCAAGAGCACTTGCAAGCATGCCATACATTATCAATTCTGTCCATTGGTAATTGTGCATGTACTAATATGCTCTTTGTAAAGCTTTCCATCCAAAATACTGGTACTATACACAGTCCGCCTTACTGATACTTAGACAATTTTCTAAGTCCACATCATCAAAACATATCCTGATACCTTGGTTACTTAACATAGCATATATGTTTCCATAAATGACAACCCTAAAACATATGGTTAGCCAAATTACCAATTATCTCCCCTTTGGCATTGATGACAACATATGGGAAAATTGGCTAAGTCCCAAAATCTTCAAAATTACAAAAGTTGAGAAGTTCTTCACATGGCCAAACAAAATATGTAAAATGTGGATCATTTTATATATTTACCATCTTTACATATTTTACTCCCTCTTTCACTATACTTTATCCTACTTATAACTCCTTACAATAAAGTATACAATTTTCCTTAATACTCTCCCCCCTTGACATCAATGATAAAGTTGAGTAGAAAATTATGTACAAGTCAAAATTGTAGATCTAGATGCTATCTTCATGATGATGATTTGGTGAGAAGTGAAATACAATAAGAAAAGCTAACCTTTAGATTGATAAGACCTTTCTTCCATGCTTCCTTGACATTATTTGTCACACTAATTAAGGCACACAATTTATAGGATGCAATTCATAGTGCTCGAAATTCTGTATAAGAAAATGCAATATCCCTTCCTTGAGACAAAATCTTGAAAAATAAATAATAAAATATACAAATCTATTCATATGAAAGTCAAATATAATTACCAATTATTGATAGTATAATCTCATATATAAATAGAATACATAATCGATATTAGAAAGTATCCAATTATTGGAAATTATTAAATAATATTAAAATCCATAATAACCAAAGGTAAATAATAAAAAGATTTATATGATAACAATATCAGTAATTGTGAATTAATACATCATGAAACATAATTAATATCAATTTTTACTAAAGGACCATATGAAACGTCACATTACCGATTGAAAAATATATAATAACATGATTGACATTAATAGATGGGGGGAAGAAGTTAGAGGGAAAAATAATGATAAATTACTCATCATTGCACAATGTGTGGCAATATCTAAGGAGGTGGTATGTGAAAGGCAAAGGAAATCAACATCGATGAAGGGAGACTGCAAGTTTAAGTCCACCGCCAACAAGAAGTCATTGTACCACACACAAGCACATGTACAAAATTGTCCACAAAGGATGTGTATAAGACTGCAACACAATCAGAACTTTGGATGCCACATCAACAGGATTGTAACGTACACTTTAAAGGAGACAATGTTGTTACCAATATCGATCTCACATACATCAAAGGAGGATATGTAAAACATGAATATACCAAGTCAACGGGCCCCAAAAATATTAAAGAGATGGGGTTCCATAAAGGTAAGGGTAAGTATATGAGTTATATTATGTTGGAACCAATTTATTTGCAATTAAGTAATCTATGACATATATAATGAAATCAATCAATTAGATAATATATCTCTTTATTTTTGAGATAATGAATAATAGGAACAAATTCTATTATATATGTGACATTAAATGATTATATCTATATATATATGATGAAATTATAATCAAAATTATTAAATAAGAATAAGAATAACATCGATCCAAACTATGTTTGGTGGAGGGCATTCATTTTGAATGTCATAATATGATCCAAACTATGTTTAGTGGAGGACATTCATTTCGAATGTCATAATACGATCTAAACTATGTTTGGTGGAGGGCATTCATTTCAAATGTCATAATACAATCCAAACTATGTTTGGTGGAGGGCATTCATTTCGAATGTCATAATATGATCCAAACTATGTTTGGTGGAGGGCATTCATTTTGAATGTCATAATAGGATCCAAGGTATGCTTGGTGGAGAATGATCCAAGTTCAGCTTGGTGGAGGACATCTCGCATGGATGTCATTATATGATCCAAGTTGTCTTGGTGGAGGGCATTCTAAGATGAATGTCGTATATAATCCGGTCTATGCCGATGGAGAATGTTTATTGCATACGATAATGAATTATTCTTAGGGATATGGAAACCTTGGCTAGATTTATTATGATCAGGTCAATCTTTTGCAATTATCATGTATTCTAATGTAACCCTAATGGTGGGGACATTTCAGAAAATAGTGCACAGTGTTCATTGGCCTTCAAATATTCTACATGCTGTTGTTATACGAGATCAATCTTTAAGGATAGGTGTTCTCCAAGTAATGCAAATCTTTTCATCATCTTATCCTTGTCCATTTCTGACTCACTAAGCTCATTACACGCTTTTCTGTTTCTTTGTTTTAAATCAATGACTTGAGCATCTTCATTTTTCAGCTCACCAACAATGCTTGCTAGTTCATTTTCCTTACTTTTCATCTCTATACCGATGGGTGGAGGATAAGTGTGTGGGAATGCACAGTTTTCATATAACTCTTCACCTTCTATCAAACATTTCCCCAACTCCTTGATGCATGTATCAAGAGTGAACAAGTCATCTTTAATGTTTGTGCATACCTTGCTAAACATGGTTGCATCATGTTTAGTTTGATCTTTAACAGTGGTGATTTCAGCTAAGGTAGCAAACTGGTTGTCAAACTCCTCCATAACTTTTATTTCCTTCTTCTAAGGATCAATATCATTAACTTGAATAGAGAAGGTTTCCTGGAGTTTATTAGTTACCTTTCCAAGTGTTCCTTGCAAACTTTTGAGTTTCTTACTCTTCTTAATGATTTTATTGATTGAGAAGGTAGATATTAACACAAGCTGATCAATATCATCTTCATCCACTGCTCCTATGCCACTACCTATTACATTAGCTAAAAATTATTCCAAGGAAGAACTAGGAACATCATTGCCAGACACCTTTTGTGGTGTGGTCATTTGATGTTGTAGAGCTTGGTTGACTTGTGGTTCTATTTGCTCCTATGATGTAATGTTGACCTGTAGTAGTTTTGTTCTGCCTTCTTCTTGCTGACTAGCCTCTTGCATAGGCTTACTTTGACGAGGTTCTACAACCTTCTCATTCATTTTCACTTTCTCTGATCTTTCCTCTTCTCTTCCGTCGTCTTTTTCATCCTTCTTCTTTTCTTCTCCTTCAATCTTTCTTTCTTCTTCTATACTAGAGATGGAATAATCTACAATATTCTCATCTGCCAAATTGCCAAGACTGAATTTTGATGGCTCTACAAAAATATTTGCAAAGGGTTCCTCATTGGTGTTCAACTATGATGAATGCTCCTCCTATCATCAATTTTCCTTCCTCTTGATGTGGCATATCCATCTGACTATTAGTCTCTTTTTATTCAGGTGCATCCAAGGTAGTGTCATTTATCTTGTCTTTTGATGTTGTCAATTGGGTTTCTCTTGCTATCATAGAAATATCCTTTTCTGATATTGTTTCAGACAAACTAGGTGGTGCTGTTGCAACCTCTTCAATATATTCTTTGTTTATTGGATTACTTAGGTCTTGATTGATAAGTCTCCCTGTTTTTGTGATTACTTGTTTTAGTCCTCCCACGAGTCTTATGATTGTCATTTTTTCTCGCACAAGTGGATAAAGTCTATGCATGATTCTTTCCGTTGGTGCACTTTTCTTTACATCATAACATTTCCTAATTATCTCATCTCTCACGGTTTCTTCTTCCTTCTTGGTTTCCAATATAATATTATTCAATCTTTCATACGTTTCTTTGAGAAGTTCTTAATGAGTGCTAAGTAAAGGATTTTAAAACTTAATCATGTATTGAATAATAGTTACATCCAAATTTCTCTTATCATTTACTGAATATATGTCATAATAATGTAACAATTTCTTAAGGTTACCTTCTTTCAAGATAAATTCATTCATGTTTTCTATCTTCAGTTTCCAATTGATTTTTATCAGTTTCCAATTGATTTTTATCTACTACTATTGCCCTGTTCTTCTTGTGACTGAGCTTGAGGGGGTATTATTTGACCTCTCATTTTCTTTGGTTCTCCTACTTCCTCTATTTGACTTCTCTTCTTTTGATTTGCTTGAATATATAAATTTTCTACTTCTTACCAAGTCCAATATCTTACTCCTTTATTCTCTTAGGATTAGGAGAGTTTGATTCTTTCTCAATAGCAGTTAACTGTGGGTGTCAATCTTGGTGATCTCCTTGTAGCGATGCCAGGTCGCGTAAATATATTCACTTCACTTGATTCCTTTGACTAATCAAATGTGGTTGATCACATAGTTGGTGTTATTTCCAAAGGTGCTGCGATGGGTGCTATAGGTGGTGATGCTTCTGTGGTAGGTATATTCAGTCCTACTTCCATATACAAGGGTTGGATTATAATGCACTTGACTAACCACTTTCTCTTACCTCCATTGCAATCTATTTTGCTTCAACATATTCCTCAGGTGTCATATTAGTTGCTTTCAACATCTCTTTTACATGAGTGTCAACTTTCTTTGTAGTTGCCTTTTTAATCTTAATTTGATAGGCTCCTCCCATATTTTCTTCATAAGCTCCAAATGTTGGGCATTTGGTATCAATCTCATTGTGTTAGAGTTCAAAATTATAGGTGCGTATTCTTCTATCATTTCAGTAATTTCATATCCTAGAGGGTCTACATATATTACTCTAGGATTGATTGCCTCTATGCTTGTTTTATCTATGTTAACCATAAAAAATAATTCATCCTTGTACTTTTCAACCATAGACCTGTGAATTCTTGTTCTCTAATTCATCTCAGACTGAAATGTTTTTAATCATTAAAGTTGCATTACTGTCAATGTTGTCAAATTGATGCCTCTTCTACAAATAAGTGATCTTCTCCATTGTGCATTTGTCATGGCTCTAGTTAAATATGTTCATGAAGGGAAATCTTCTCAAAAGGTGGAAAAACATAGAGGTTATCAATGACTGAAATCTGATTTGATCATTCGTAGTCTTCTTTATCTTTTCAAGATTGTCAATCAATTGATTTTCAAAATCTCACACAAGTTCAATTATACTTTCTCAACACACAATTTGTAAGCTATGAGTACAAAACCAATTACTATATCATCTTCTCTAGAGTTCACACACATCTTAGTGAACATGATCTTACTTACATACCTTACATCATCTTGTTTGATTTGACTTAACACTACACCTCGACCATTGAAAATTGTTTTAATGTTTACTATCACAATATTCTTTACATTCTTCTCATTGAGTAGAATTGAACCCTGGTTACATAAACCTATTATATCATGAATTAGTTCAACATTTATGTCCTCAACTCTGTCTCCCATGCAAAAGTTTCCATTATGGATCCTATTCAGAATGATTGTACTCCAATCCTCATTGTGGAACTCATGATAAAACATATACTTAATAATCTCAACTTGACTCAAGTTTTCAAAACCTTCTTTAAATGTCATGTACTATTTGTAAATGTTATTGAATTCTTTTGAAATGCTATATAGTCCTACAATCTCATATTTGTTGTGAATGTAGCTCCTAATATCTTCTAGGTATATAACTTTGTCAAGAATTTGTGAGAAAGCTCTGTTCGGGTAAACTTTGATAGGTGGAATAGGTTTTATCCTACATTTAGTTCTTACAACTTCCATAATATCATGTAAAAGTGATTCTTTGATTACAATGACTTAAACTTTCAACAAGACTTCACAAATTAACCTCATGAAAGTGAGATACCTCTGAAATTATGAATTTAGGGCTTTCTGCATGAACCTCGCAATATTTTCTTCTCATACACTTCAATTCACTATAAATAACCTCCACAAATTTCTTTCTCTCCAACTGTTTGAATGATAGTCATTACTTAGGTTTATGTCCTTTTATCTAGCATAAATCAAATTCACATTAATTGTGCCAATACACAAGCTCAAAAAGATTATATTATAACAAGTAGGCTAAATTTCTTTCTCAAGATCACATACAATCTTAGAATTTTCTATGTTTTTGATTGTAACTTCTAAACATAATTTCCATGCTCCTCCTAAGTGTGCAAATCTTTACGTTACCATTTCAAGGTTAATTGAATTTCTGACATGTTGTGCCCTATTTCCTCTAATGAGTTGATTGCTTGAATTGATAAGGTTTCTTGGCTACTACAACTAAATTCAATTTAGTTTTAGATGTGTCATTTATCTTCTCAACCCATATTTGTGCACTTGTAGGTGCTGTTGCCTCAAAAAATCTTTCATTGAAGTTCTCTACTTGTTTCTTCACATTTTCTTTTTGTCTTTCATTATTATATTCATTCCTTCTTGCATTGTTATTTATTCCTCCTGTAGTTCATGTTTTGGGATCTCACACTTGGTATTCTCATTTTATTCACTTGACAAAATCTTTTCGTGTCCCAAATTGTTGCAAATCTGACATGCTAGCACACTGTTTCCATATCTAGGTCCAAATTGATTAGTCTATAATCTACAATCGCTAGCAATATGTCCAGAATTGTTGCACTTATAACACATAACTCCATTTCTTATGACATTTGTTGCTAGAATAGGTCTACTAACTATAGGGTTAGTACTTTGATACATTCCATTATTATTATTATATCTAGGTGTTAGGATTAACCTTAGACATAAATAACAGTTACATGCAAATATGACAAATATCAAAAAATAATAGATCACACAGAAGAGAACACGATACACAAAGATTTAACATGGTTCACCCAATCCATGGGCTATGCCCACCAACATCAAGTGCAGTATTATTATTATCCAATGATTACAATCTACAATCCCTTATAGCTCAATATCGTCGCATGAAGCTCCAATATCATCATACATTATGAAAATCCATAACCCTAAGCCATTTTATACAAGCTTTTGGCATTTACAAAATTAGGGCTAGAATAAGTCGCCCAATAGAAAAATAGAAGTTGATGTGTTTTATAATACTAGGGTCATTTTTGGCTTCGGGGGCACTGGCCTCGAAAACCCCCATGGGGGAGTTGCCCCTTAACCTGACCTTGTATTGTGACAGGGAGTGCACCTGGGGTATTGCCTTAGGCTTCACAAGGAGAGCTTTTCCTTGACCTCATCTCGGGGGCACTGGCCCTAAACCCTTGTATAAATAATCTAGCAAGAAATCGTGCCAAATAAACCTCCAAGTCTGATTAGGCTCCACATCACAACACTAGGTTTCCTACATTCATTAGCTCTATGTCCATAAGAAAGGCAATTATAAAAATAACTAGAAATGGGTTTAGAATACCTACCTATGTAGTGCTTCTTCATTTGACCAAGTTCATAGCTTAAAAAACATCTTCCATTAAATTGTTTCTTCACTTCCTTAGGTTGTTCATGTATATTAGGTGGATTTTGTACTTTGTTCAAATCTTCTTGTTGTTTAGGTTGTTGGTTCACTAGATCTAGTTCCGTAGTAACTTTAGATCTCTTAGATGATTCTCCGTCATACTACTCAATACCAATCATATCACCTTGAGGAATCTCTACAAAAAATGAAGTTTTGCATAATAAGACTTAAAAATTTATCTAAGTATCATGAAGGGAAACAATGAATAGTTGCAAAGATTATTTTGGCACGCTTTACTGGAGGCACTTGACCATGTGCACTTTTAGATGGAGATATTATAGATAGTATAGAGCACATGGGTAACATTGCTAAAGGTTTGGATTTATTCGAACATAGTTATAAGAACTTTCCTAGTTATAGGACTGAACATACAAAACAAAGGAAAAGACAAGGAAATTTTGGTTTACTAAAAAAGTGAATTAACAATGTTGGGACAAAATCCTAGATTATAACCCACACGTGACAAAAGACAATTCAAAAGATTTAGGAAAGTACCAAGTAGAAAGACAAACATGATGAATTGTTTTGGTATAAAGGAAGAACTTTTTGTTTATCAAAGTGTAGAATTGTCATGTAATGTTATAATGCTTGGGTGCACACTATCTATGATCAGTATTGATATGAACTTGATGCTACTACAAATTAGTTAGGTTGTATGATATGTTTTAAAGACATAGCTACAAGGACATATCTGATATTGAAGATATCTGCACTTTGTAAAAGGTTTTTGTATCTATCTTCTTGATAGCATTGTAAAGATTGTTGGAAGTTTGGATAGGTTACGCAATGTGATGTTGTCATTTATGGAAACACATAGTCAAGATTAAGTCAATAGATTTTGGAGATGAAGTTTTGAGTTAAAGACTTAGAAAATTATCTTAGTATAATAGAGTTTATCTGCTAGCAGAAGAACCTTTTTGGTCAACGTAGTTCATAGAGGTATTTATGGTACATGCCCACTTACTTGGATGAAGTACAATATGTCAAGATGATGTGTTCTTGAGTGCATGACAATAAAATTAGTATGGACATAGATATTCTAGTTTTACAGTGACAATGTTGAGCAAGACAAAACATGGTAGACTTAAGAGAATGAATATTTTGAGTCAAGAAATTATTTTATTTATCAAAACAACTACTTAACTAATTAGTGACGATATCCTAGATGTTAACCCTAAGTTAGAAAGAATTAATTTGTGTCTTGGAAAGCAAGTAAAGAGATGGAAGTTGACAGCTAAAGAAATAAGGTATAAAGGAAAATATTTTGAATATTAAGTTGTACAACTTTGAAGTGAATGTAATATTATTTTGGTGATGTGAATTTTGATATATGATCAAAGCAATGCGAATTGCGATGAATTTTTGTGAAGAGAAGAAAAAGAAAACATTGGATATAGAAGATATCAACAGATCATCCAGAGGTTTTTGTATCTACTCTTTGTATACTAAATTTATTGTATATTGTATGTTTGAGTAGTGGGATAATCTTGCATACTATGAATATTGTAATAACAACTCCTAACAGGATTGAGGCTTCTAACAAGGCCTTGTCCTCTAACAAGGACCAAGACACTATACAAGTGTAACAGACTCGTAAGAGGGTCAATACCTTTCACAAGATACTTTTCATTAATGGATCATTTTGTGGGTACCATCCTCACCTGGGTTTTCCATTGGCTAGGGATTTCCTAGTTAACAAAATATGGTGTTATGAGTTACTTTATTTTATGGTTGTGTTTACTATTCAACATTATTAGTTTACTTTCATATGCAAGTTATAAGTTTGTTAAAGATATCCAATTTTGGGAAAAAGTTTGTGAAATACTGGTTCACCCCCCCTCTCAATATTTTCAATTTCTAATAATTGGTATCAAAGAATAATTACTCAGAGAAGACCTAACAACTTGAGTAAGATCCCTATGGATATGAAACAATTACAAAAGAACTTAGATAAAGCTCTCGAGTATATTGATATTCTTACTGAAGAAAGATATTCTTTGAAAGACAAGTATGAAGATGCAACAGATTACATTAGAAAGTTGGAAGATTATATATTCTCTTAAGTCCAAGAAAGAGCCTAAATATCAGATCAAGGACAATGATGAAGTTTCAAGACTAAAGAAAGAGAATGAGGTCCTAAAGCATGGATTGAAAATTAAAAATCTAAACTTGAGCTTGAAGGATGATGATAATAAAATTGAGTTACATTTGAAATTTGAAAATGAAGATATGAGATCCAACCTTACTAAAATGACACTTGAGCTTGAGTCTAAAAAGTTGTAGCATGCAAAATTTGAGAAGTACAATACAATTGTGAAAGGAATTCAATCTAAGATACATCTTGAGAAGTTGTATTCTAGTAGTGAAAATATTGATGAACAAATCTTTATACATAGACCTTCTTATGATAATACTGGTCTTGGATATTTTGGAGAAAAATCAATTATGAAGCTTGCAACCAGAAAGGAACCACATCATGTGATTCAACAACCTGAACATAAGGAAGATAATCAAAATAAGAGTGAGTCAAATCAATCTGAAGATGTACCTAAGAAAGTTGAGCAAGTTAATCAACCTGAACAAGTTTATGTACCTAAGCACCTCGAGAAAGATGAATCACCTAAAGAAGCAAGGAATTAATTCAAAGATAGATGTTATGCATGCAATGAATTTGATCACATGAAAAGGGACTATACAGGTAAGTCATTTAAACATATTTCTGGTTATTGTTATAATTGTCATGGCTTTGGTCATATAGCAGTTAATTGTAGAAAGAATAAATTTGATAGTAGTAATAATAATAAAATGTTTAGAGGCTCTAAACTTGTAGAAAATAGACATATTGGTGGAACCAATGCTATAAGGAATGGTATTATGTGTTATAAGTGCAACAACTTTGGACATATTTCTAGAGAGTGTAGAGCACAAATTGGTCAATCAGAACCTAGAAATGGACACAATGTTATAGATTGTCAGATTTGTAACAATGTGGGATACACAACAAGATTTTGTGGGATGAACAATATGATGAACTCTAATCCTAGAAGGAATATGAACAATGATAGAAGGAATACGAATAATAGTAACAATTCAAGAGAAAACATGAAATATCTTGTAGGAAACTTTGATGAATCATTTGATAAGGTTAAGATACCAACAAGTTCATACATTGTGTTCGAAATTTAGTCAAGTGAAGCATTTGATAAGAGATTGAAGTTAGTGATAGTTGGTAACCAATCATTATTAGGTGGAGTAACTTATTCTATAAGAAAAACATTAGGTTTTTAGGATCATAAACCTAGTTAAAACCTTAGGAGAAGTTTGGAGACTTGTGCAGTTAGCATGAGGTAGATGAAGATATAATGAAGCTATGGTTAAGTGCACATACAATTTGGAGTTCACTGTTAAATTAAAATAACTTTTTATTGATTGTGTACTTGCACAATTAATGCAAAATTTAATTAGATGTGATTTAAAGGGAAAAATGAAGTTTTTGAGTACCATTAGATCATGCAATAATTTAAGGGGTGCTTGGAGTGAATAAAAGTTGAAATTGAAGTGTTTTAAGTAGTGAATTCAGCAATCCCTAGTTTTACAAATTTGAGGTATTTATTGCTTGCACAAATGTAATCTGAAGTTTAATTTGAAAGAAATGACAACCCCAACTATATGTCATGTAAGTGAGAGACCTAGGTATAAATTCAATAAGCATCCCTACATCTCATCAGAAGATGATCCATTATGAGCATTATCTCAAGTACTTAACAATGATTTACACGTAGAGGATATTCAAGCGTACATTCATTGTAAGTTTGAGAGTATACGTGATAACAACATCCATAATGACATGGACTTGGTTTTCAATAATGACCTATCATTTTAAAAAGAGTTTAAGCATTTGAAATACCTTAACATCACTAGGCACATGTTTTATATGGAGTTTGACAACCACAAGTGGACAAGGATTATTTTGAGCCACATTCATGAGGATATGTTCTGGGTTGGTGACATTCCTTTCATGAAAGTCAATGATATCATTCATAGACCCACTGGACTAAGTAATGAAGGTAGTAATCCTATTAATGTTAATAATGTCAAGAAGTTGGTGGAAACTAATTTGAAAACAATATCTAATGGTAGGAACATGAAAGTAGGCATGATCAAACAACCTGATGTAAGACTCATAAGTAAAGTAATTGGGTACAAGATGAACTACAACTCAAGGTTGAACTATGTACCTGCTAAATTTATCCATCCATCCTATCTGATGATTGTTGAGATAGAAAAAGTTAATATGTGTGAAATCTTGAAGCAACAAATTCTTGATAATATATAAAGAATCAAGAAGACAAAGATTGTTGTATTAAGATTTGAGTCATTAATTACACACTTATTCTTTCAAGTGATAAGAAGATTCCTTGGAATTCCTAACTATGAGTGGAACTCAAAGAAATGTGCCATGGATTTGTTAACTCATTCCTATAGAAAGCATTCAGAAGATAGACTGATTGAGGATATAACTAGAATGATGAAAAGCTTTCAAGCTGAAATGAAACAAAGATACCAAATTTTCTTCATCATTGGTTGAGAAAGGCAAAGGTGCCATTTTTTTCATATTTGAAATTGATGTAACCTGTATGGAAGTAGTTGAACAAGGGTTAAGTTCATTGACCCTATGGGGTATGAAATAATAGAATAAATGATATAATGATATGGGAAGATAATCTTAGAATAAAAAAGAGACAATGCATATCCTAAATGGGGCACATATGAAGAAAAAGTCAGAGAAATAGACATTCAGTTACAGAACAAAGAAATCAAGAAGAGAGTTGATAAGAAGATAGGAAGTATATTAAAGGAATTAAGAATGACCATAGAAGAATTCGAAAAAGAAATAAATATAACAATAGAAATAAAAGCCAAGCGGACAATCAAAAGTTCTTGTAGCTAAGCCTTTAGCTATAAATATTGGGTCAACACAAGGACTAATAGTAGATGTACCATAAATGCAGATACACAATGCACCATATGCAACTGTATCACAAGTGCAACCTCAAACCATCTCTCCTAATAATATATCAAAGGAAGAAGATGTCAACATTATTAAAGTTTAGACAATTATCCCTTCTAGCATCAGAAGGTCAGCATGTTGGATACAATTGTTAATTGTGTATTATCTTTGATGTTACACAAATGTCATATCAACCATCAGACAGAGTCTACCGAGCTCAAACGGTCAGCAAAGAAATTTACAGTGTCTACCGAACGTTCCTGAACATTACACAGTAAGTTAGCTCTTACCGAGCTCACTCGGGCATCAAAGGATCTTGTAGCAGAAAGTTAATGTTAACTGAGCTCCCAAGGTTAACAAAGGGAAAGTCAAATTTTACCGAGTTCAATGTCTATCGAGTTCACTTGATCATCGAAGAGAAAGTTAGCTTTTATCGAGCTCACTCGGTAAGCGAAGGAAGGTTAGCTTTTACCGAGCTCACTCGGTAAGCGAAGGAAGGTCAGTGTTTACCGAGTTAACTCGGTCTCCAAAGGAAGTTGCAAGGTTTGCAGTGTTTACCGAGCTTCACTTGGTTAACACTGGGGAAACCATTCTGGAGCAATGGTCACCGAGCTGGGTCGGGCAGTGAAGAATTTTATTGTTCTAAAGAATTAAGTTTAATTGTTTTATGCAGCCAACTGATTTAATGTTTTTCAGTTGTTGTAACTTGTAATTGAGCCGACTTGACAATCTGTAAGGTATATATGAAAGGTCAAGATATGAATTCATAAGAAGTAAGAGTGTGGATGAATAAGAGTACGAATGTATGGATATGGAATGAGCGAATATTGAATATATGAGCGAATGTTGAAGAAGGATTAGATATGCTTATGGAGCTGCAAAGTTGTAGTCAATCAGTGAGGATCTAGTGAAGCAGAACAGAGATCTGTATTCAGCAAAGATAAGTTGCATATATTTCAGATCACTTCATTGTTGCTTTCTAATCATTGTAACACTAATTCAAAACCTCTTAACAGAGTTGGTTTGACAACCATTTTGTAAATCCTCTAACAAGGTGACAATTCAGTTGAATTGTTTTAAAGACCTCTGACAAGGCCACTTCTAACAGGGTGATTTAATCCTCTAACAGGGTCACACCTAACAGTGTGTTTTGTAACCTTTAATTGGGTTGGCTCCTAACAGGGCTCACTTCAGAAGGGTGAAAATTGGTAACTAGTTACTTGGTGGTTTTGCCCAAATTGGGTTTCCACGTTAAATCTGGTGTCTCTTGTGTTCATGTTACTTCTTTATGCATGCATGTTAATCACTTTAAATGCTCAATAAGTTAACAGAACATCTATCAAGTTTTAGCATTCATTTGTGTGGTTACCGAGTATCAACAACAACTATATTTTAAAGACATCTTAGGATCTGTGGATTTATTTTTGTGGTAACTGATTCACCCCTCCCCTCTCGGTTACTCCATCTCTATTTCCAACACTGCAAGGTTAGTTGAATTTAAAAAAGAGCCAACTGAACATCCTTAACATAAATGGAGTAAACAAATGGCTAGTGGACCTGGAAAGAAGTGGAAGACACTTCTATCCTACTAAGGTATGCAAAGAAGAACTCAAATAGTTGAGTCTAAATAAGAAGGATCTGAAGAGGAAGAAATAAAGGTAAAAGAAATAGTAGAGAAATTCGAGCCAAAAGCTCCAATTGGAAGGAAACTATGGAAACCAAAGATAGAGATAATAAATTGTGCAATAATTAATGATGGAAGTTTTATTTAATTAAATAAATATTATCATTTGTATATAGGTATTGATAGAATTTAGTTAGAAATTGCAATCATTAGGCATATGATTTTGTCTAAGAAAAGATTTGAAGATATACAAGGACATATCCCAAAATATCTCTATGAAAGGGTAATAAACATAAATAAAAGAGTAGTTGAAGAGGACAATAAAATAAGGGAAAAATTGATAAGAAAATTGTGCGAAGTTGAAAATGATGAGCATCTCAGAAGAATAATGAAGCATAGATCCCTTACTAAGAAACAAGAGAAGAGCAATACTAATAATGGGAGGAAATCACAAGGAAGTCAATGGGGAGATTAAGGAAGCTATTGTAAAAGTTATGATTTCATTAGAACCCAACAAAGAGAAGGTAAGAAAGGAGATAGGGGGAACAATCCCTAAGACAGAGAAACATGATACACCAACACCTACACCAACAGAAGCAATATAGACTAGAAATTACTTAGAGATGACAGAGGCAACCACCATTCCAAATGTAACAATTGTTATTGAATCTATGCAAATATATAGTACAAGCATCACCTTAGACACCACAAAAGATCCTTTCAAGGATTTTTGCATATCTATTATTGACAATTTGGTGAGTTATACTAGCTCTAATGATGAATAGGAGGAGAAAAAGAAAGAAAAATATAAGGAGCATGGGAAGATAAGAGAGGAAGAAGAGGAGAAAAATAAGAAGGGAGAGGAAGAATAGAGAAGAAGAGAGGAAGAAGAGTAGAAACAAAACAAGGAAGAGGAAGAAATGAGAAGAGGAAAAGAAGAGTAGAAGAAGAAAAGAGAGGAAGAAGAGCACAAGAAGAAGAAGGAAGAGGAAGAGAAGAAGAAGAAAGAAGAAGAAGAAAAAGAAAGAAAGCAAGAAAAATTAAGTGAACCTAGTTCCTCAAGGTCACCACTTGAATCTACATTTACAAGATTATTAATGGACAAATCCAATGATGATGATCAAACATGACTAATCTCATCTCTGAGAATTTTTTTTCAAAAGAATAAAAGGTTAACGAGTCTATAGGGTACATTGGAATAAGTTTCTGAAAAATAGTAGAGCATTTTATTGGAAAAAGTTATAGAGGTAGATCCACAACTACGAGCCAAGGAGATGATTAAAATCTTTGATAATAATTTCACCGATTTATCAGAATTAGTAGCTACATAGACACAAATCAAGAATGATCCAAAACTATTTGATACATTGTGCATGAACATTAAAAATGATTTAGTGACACTTGACTCTTGCATTAAAGAGTTAAGGAGATGTTTGATGAAAGGCATAATAGTTTATGGAGAATGTACCTTGCCATACAATTTCATCAAAGACATTAATGAGGAGCTGAAAGAAAAGAAAAGTGAGCTACAAAAAATTGTTAGTGAGATACAAAAACCTTGTATTTAGATGGAAGGCTTGAAAAACAAAATTGCCACAATATATGATGACATAAGTTAGATTGAGGTGAAAAGAGAGTCATTAAAAGATTCTCATTGTTAAAAGAATACTTGATACTGAAAATCAGCAATGTACATAAGCAGTTAAAGGAATGTCTTAAGGCTAAGACATTGTGAGAAATTTGTATATTTATACTTGAATGTAGTAGAAGTTACATGCTATGGATTGTGTACCCTTATCAATATATTATAAGCAATTCAAGATACATGGTAGAAGGAATTTAAGAATCTAAAAGTAGATTTTGTAGATTACATTTCCAGAATATCAGCTTAAAGGAAAATATAACAAAATTTTGACATGCATATAAGTTTTGTCACTAGCTTTGATGTCAAAGGGGTGAATGAGGATATATATATATAACCCAAAACTTACATATATCTGTAGCTAGGTTAGCCCTTATAGTCCATGAAAACACATTTCATGTATGCAAGCAATAAATTAGAAACAAAGCAGCAAGACCATTGAAATGTACACACTAAGAATGAATGACATTAGCATAAGCCTGTGACTTGGAGAAAGCAAACAAAAAATCCATTTATAAGGAAAGTGATCCAAGCAATAGATACATGGACAATCCAAGTTCATGAACCGAGAGCCCTATAGTAAAACAAAGTGTTTGCACAAATACATACAAAAAGAGGCATGAGAGTGAAACATAAGCTGTGACTTCAAATTCCATTTTAGAATTTCAAGTATAGAATGCATAATAATCCAAGTTATCAGAAATTACAATTGAAACAATTGTTATATTGTCATTAATGTCAAACTTATTGGTGAGACAATTTTCTAGTATGATCTAAGTGTCATATCTATTTTTTTGATGAAGAGGATTTGAGAAGTTGTTCATAACAAAATAATCTAGAGGATAGGTTGAGTTATGAAGAGGAAACTACAAATGGACATTTCATTAGTTGGATTTTGACAAGATAGATTTATTTTTTAAATCATGTTACAAGAGGAGAAGACAATAATGCTCAAGTCTTGATAGTGTGAACAAAGATAGAACAAATGCATAGGCTTGACTGAGTAATAGAGCGTGACTAAATAATTTTGATGTACAATTGGGTGATTCTAGTGTCAATCAAGCCACAATAAGTGCTGAGAAAAATTAGTGTTGACAAAGCATCAATATCGACCGAGTGTCAGTTTATGTGCCGAGCAATAAATTTAGTAGCGACTGAGTAACCTAGTGATGACTGAGTGTCAAAACACAATGTTGGATGAGGAACAACATTTTATCTATTTATGAGAAATCATAATTTCCAATCAACTAAGTTGATTAATTGGAATATAGAAAGCATGTTGAAGATAAGGATCGATGAGTTGGATCTTTTAATATCAAGAGAGGATTGGGTAAATGACCCAAGGGATGGATTCCAAGAGAATTTTCTAGAAAAGAAGAAAAAAACTTCTAGAAGAGAAGTTTTGTAGTTGGATTGGCCTTTATGATGGCATGTTTTTTGTTTGGGGGGATTTGATATTAAAAAAGTAGATTTTTAATATATGGGAGATGTATTAAATATTTAAGGAGGGGTGTATTTCAAGTAAGATAAGGGTGTTAGAGGATAAAGTGTTAATGTGTTAGGAATGGGTGTTTTTAATTTTGGGGGGGTGGGTATTCATTATGTGGAATTTTGTTATTGAGAGGATGTATTTTAATATTAGGAGTATTAATATTTTATGTAGAGAAATTTTAATATGTAAAGAAGGGGATGTGTTAGTATGACAAAGTGTCTAGGTGTTAGATGGAAATTGACAAGTTGTAAAGATGATGCATAAATAAACTACTATATTGGGACCCAAATTGCGATGACAAGCCATCGCAATTGCAATGGCTGCCTATCGCCTAAGTGACAGCACTAAGAATTAGCTCTCGTTAGATGAGTGTTAGAGTTTTAGGATCACAAATTGCGATGGCAAGCTCATCCGTCATAATTGCGACACTAATAGCCATCACAATTTGGAAGGTGGCAAGGCCAAGAGTTCATCATCATGTTGTCATAATTGTGACATGCCATCATCAAAATTATGAAATCTGTTATTCTCAGTGTGTCATCCCAATCATGATGGAATGCAATAATAGTGCCGTGGATGCGATGACTATTCGTCAGATTTATCTATTGTAAGTGCGATGAGTGTTCAACGGTAATGTTGATACTGAGATGACGTACCATCAATCAAAACTATCACAATTGTGACAACATTTTGGAATATTAAAAAGTAATGAGATTTAATTTTGGTTGATGCTGATTGCCATGCTTTTGCATCATCTAATCATGGTGTAGTAGGTAGAACTTATATCTATAATGTAGTTTGTAAGGCATTTTAGAAATTCTCATCCTTAGAAATTCTTGAAGGATTGATATTCTTAATCATACTATGTTTACTTTAATTTCATTATAGGTGAAGTGTGAGAATACTTTGATAGTACGCTTCAATTTTTATGCATTGTGCAAGGTAAGATGGTAATCTGGACCTCTCACTCAATGGACTTAGAACCAATGTTTATGATCTCTTTCAGTTGAATCCAAATGTGCAATATCTCATAACATATGCAGATGAAGACCATGATGTTGTGGAGGAGGAATCTTCAAACCTTGCTGCTCATGAGGAGGAAAAATAAAAAAATTGGGCAAACAATTAGATGGTTCCACTAAAAGGGAGTATTTATAGGAGGAAAAGGAATTAGGCAACCCATGAGAGGAAAAATTAATGGAGAGATTGCTAGAATATAATTTATGATGTCTGGAACATAATTTATCTGTAGTAGAAATGGAGTCGGAACAATATTGTATGATATATATACATATATATATATATATATACATATACATAGATATACATATACATATACATATACATATATATACATATACATATATGTATATATATATATATATATACATATATGTATATGTATATGTATATCTATGTATATGTATATATATATATAAGATAGAGTACAACCAAAGGAGGTCCCTATGTCTATAAGATGGTATAGATATGTGATCCAAAATTTTTGAAATTTTTGTAAGGCCACAAGTTTTGGGACTTAACCAAATTTTCTATATGTTTCGATCAATGCCAAAGGGTGAGATTATTGGCAATTTGACTAGGTTAAATGATGTGATGTTCTCATCTATGGAAACATATAGTCAAGATTAAGCTAGTAGATTTTGGATATGAAGTTTTGAGTAAAGACTTAAAAAATTCTTTAAGTATCACATAGCTTATTTGTCATCACATGAACCTTTTTGGTCAACGTAGTTCATAGAGGCATTTTTGGCACATGCAAACTTACCTAGAGAAAGTACCATATGTCAAGATGATTTGTGTATGAGCGCATGACACTACAATCAGTATATACAGAGATATTCCAGTTTCATAATGACAATGTTGAGCAAGACAGAACATGGAAAACTTAAGGAAATGAATATTTTGGGTTAAGGAATTATTTTGTTTATCAAAATAATTAATTAACTAATTAGGGATGACATCCTATATGTTAACCCAAAGTTAGCAAGAATTTATTTTGTGTTTTGGAAAGTGTGTAAAGAGATGAAGGCTGACAATTAAAGAAATAAGGTATAAAGGAAAAGATTTTGATAATAAAGTTGTGCAAAATCTTAAGTGAATGTATTATTATGTCTATTTTGCAAATTCTAATATATGATCATAGCGACGTGAAATGTGATCAAGTTTTGTGAAGAACAACAAAAGAAAACATTAGATATTGAAGATATCAACAAATTATGCAGATGTTTTTGTATCTACTCTTTGTATATTGGTTTTCATTAGATATTACATTTTTGGGCAGTGGGCTCATCTTGCATACTTTCTACATTGTAATAAAAACTCCAACAAGGTTGAGGCTTCTAACAAGGCCTATTTCTCAAACAAGGACCAAGACACTATACAGATGTAATAGACTCCTAAGAGGGTCAATATCTTTCACAATATACTTTTGATTAGTGGATCATTTTGCGGGTACCATCCCCAATGGGGTTTTCCCTTGGCCATCATTTCCCTAGTTAACAAAATATGGTATTATGAGTTACTTTATTTTTATGGTTGTGTTTACTATTCAACATAACTAGTTTACTTTCATATTCAAGTTACAAGTTTATTAAAATATCCATTTTTGGGCAAAAGTTTGTGAAATATTGATTCACCCCCCTCTTTGTATTTTCCTATTTCTAAAAAAGATATTATTTCTTATTTGATAAGTGGGCTCTTCTAGCATACTTTTGTATTGTAATACCAACTCCTAATAGGGTTGAAGCTTCTAACAAGGTCTAGTCCTCTAACAAGGACATATACACTATACATGTATAATGAACTCCTAATAGGGTCAATATCTTTCACAAGATACTTTTCATTAGCAGATCATTTTGTGGGTACCATCCCCACCAGAGTTTTCTATTGGTCAAGTTTTCCCTAGTTAAAAAATAATCTTGTTATGAGTTATATTGTGTTATGGCTATGTTTAACATTTAGTTTGTGTTGACAATTGGCTAATGAAGATATGTAACTATTGTCATTTATGGAAACATATGATGTACATACTTATAGGAAACCTCATAAATAAATATACTTAGCTTTTGGTACTTAGAAAATTGTCTAAGTATGAATTTGGTTTACAACAGTGTATTGTTTTGTATGTAACTTATTACTAACGTCATATTATAACTAGCGAAGTTAGATGGAGAAAGTATACATTTGATGATGACATGTATAACCCCATGTAATGCTCGACCTGGAGATCCTTTGAACAAAGATGAAATATAAGCAAGATAATTTTTTTTTAAAACAAGTGTAAGTGCACAAAACAACAACATAGATGGATCATAAAGATTGCAACGAAAGTCTTAACCACCATCCTAGTAACCAATAGATCTCCTGACACCACTACTCGAACTAACACAACACAAAATAGGAAATCGAAGCCAAAATGACAACATGACATATAATCTAAAATCTATCATTGCATGGTAATTTAAGGCATCTCAAAGGGTACTAGAAACTCCAAAAATGGATCCCCAAAAATTGAGGGAAACACCCCCTGTTTTCCACATGAGGCCAATAGTTTGACAAATTCTCATGCAAGGAAGTGTACCACTGCGCACAAGGAAGTGCACTCTCATGCGAGGAAATGCACCACTATGTGTGAGGATGCACTTGCCTCAGCCCCCAATATTGGTGTGGTATCTCACGTGAGGATGTGCCCCATGCCATGCAAGAAACCTCAGAACACTGCGTGAGGATCCTACTTTCTCATGTGAAAGTATGATTTCATGCGAGGAAACACAAGTTCGCATGAGGATTCACATCAACATGCCAATAAACAACAAGGATGAGAACTAAGCCAATGAAATCCTCCACACTGGGGAGTACTAGATCCATACTTCGAGGCGTAACACTCGAATAATAATGTTGAAAGACAGAAAGCTGGAAATAACATCTAACCATCTAATTATACATCAAAGTAAAAGAACATAAGGGAAACATCATAGAGAATTGAAAGCAACATCGTAGTAAGAAATAAAGAAAACTAAATGCACAGTTTGTCCCAACCGTCAATAGCATCATAAGACCATCATGGGTCCTAGCCATCCCCCGCGCATAATATCCCAAGCCACTGATCAGATCATCGATACTATCATAATAAGGATGTCACTAATAAAATATGCTACAATCATAAGTATAAGGAAATCTAACATGCTAGTAGAAAGCATAAGATAATCCTACAAAGTAGATAATATCACCTATCACATGCTAATCATCATGATAAGGAAATGCGTCAAATCTAACATAATTTAAACATGATATACACACATTCCAATGAAAGCATAGACCATAAGAAAGCATACTCTAAAACTCAAAGTACCAAGTGAAAACATCCAGCCACGGTTGCGCTAGAACAATAGACCGTCTCTATATACCGATCCCTAGTAATGGTGAAGGTAGCTATGCCTCCCAATCACGTGGCACCCATAGGTCCACACCCACCGTGCTGATGGAGATAATGATCCAACCACAAACACATGCAAAACAAGCATCCATGGCTAACACACACGCCAAGTAGTATGATGATTGAAACCAAGACAAAGACAATGCATAAACTATAGGTCCTAGTCAGACACTCAATGGGCTACTAAGTAGGGGCTGACATCATGGAGAGTCACTTCGCATCGACAAGCCCAAGCTCGAAATGTGCAGATTCAACTCCCTCAATGGAAAGGCTCTAGCATAGATTATTAAGTTTTATTACCACCTAGTGTTTTATTTAGTTATCACTTAATTAAAACTTCTTTTGTCAACCCTCTGGGCACAATGATCACTTTCATTAGTGGACACAATCATGTAATGTCTGCATACCAACTCACAAGATGGTAACCTATGTCCAATGATACCATGTCCCTCCAGCACCATGCTGGGAATACTACACCCAACCTACCGCTAAACTCAATCTCCAACCTCAAGTCAATGGTCAATGAGAAAAATTGACTGAGATAATCCTCTTGAAGAAATAAGCTTAGGGAGAAAGAACCAAAGAGTATTAGGACTAAGAGGGAGTCTCTTTCAACCTCTGCACTAAAACAACCTAAGACGCATTAGGGAACTCACAATTCCACCAACCATCAACATACTCATAAGAAAACACTAACTGAGCTAGTGGCATAACCATGCTAGCCTACTCTCTCAAGAGAGAAAAGAATATAGAGATGCGCCAAAGACAACATCCAAAAAGGAGAATCTAGAATCATTAAAGAACTAAGTCACTCCCAAATGATAAGGCAACATCACCCTCAAACAAGGAATGGTCACAAACCACACTTCACCTCACAAGGGTGGGTCAGTGCTTTAAGAAACACACAAACCCAAGCATGAATCCCAACAAGTAGCTTGTAGATTATGAATATTGGATAACTCTTCCATTAAGAATAACATGAAGAGTTAAACTTCTCCAATGGCCATAAATATGATATGTCATGATTGAATTGGCCTCTACTTGATAAAAGGGTACTCGAAACATTGATCAACAACTCCAGAAGTGCGAACGCGATGCTTGTTGTTCCCAAAGAGAAATATTGCATTAGCACAATCTCGTGTGAAGTTTCTTAGCAAACCAGGCAAGAAAATGCAATGAACCAGGCGAGAAAGTGCATGACCACCAGTTTCTCGCACGAAATTTTAAATCAGGACAAAACTGCCTTCACTTTGGAGGCCATAATTTTCACGTCCAGACTTAGATTGACTCCATTTGAAAAAGCGTTGGAAAGAGATTGACAAGGACTACAACATGATGAAGCTAAGAGAGTCCTAAGACTTGAGAGTTTGAGTCACCACTCACAACAAAACCACATAGGCAAGAAGAACAGTCTCGGTTACCAAGACAAGCGACGGACAAAACGTCCAAAACCATACAAGAGCACACATGCCCATAACAACATAAGACATGGAATGAAAGGTAGTTCACATATTGAAACCATCATTACTTTTATTTCATAATTTCATTAATTTAAACATAACATAAGCACTAAATGCATAATGAAACTAAAAGGTTTCCAAAGCAAGGGTTCAAGAGTCACCATAAAACAAGTACATATCTTTCAATTTCTTTTCACAAATTAACATTACATTTACTCATCTTTTAAACCATCCAATTATAGTAACAACTTTAAATCTACCAAAGACACACTAGCATGTTCTCCATGATATTATCCTTCGAATGTACTACCAGAGGTTCGAGATGAACATGATAGAATCACAACACATGACAGGGCAATAGCTAAAACATGTAGAATAGTCACCATGAAACATAATCAAAAGCCCAAATGGGGGAATTGTCAATTCCAACAGTAAATAACAAAAGAGCTCATTTCAACAATAATCCAAGTGTGACAATAGCCACAAAGGATAGTGATAGATAAAATTTGATGACTATTCCAAGAGAGGAAAAATATTGAAAACCAATGCTAGCCCAACAACATGAGGAAAGTACCTCCATCCAAATAAAATAAAGCATCAATTAAATCGCATTACATGGGATGACTGAGAACAGTCACACAAGAGAGATAGATCACCACACAATGCTAAGGAATACATCATCCTAGCAACGTTAGAGAACACACTCACACACATCAAGTAGTATACCATCAGTAATCTCATGCATATGTAGACAACAATAATTTCCTTAATTATTTTTCCATGTAATGCAATATTTAAATATTCATTAATTTATTGCAAATTTCCACGAGCTTAAGAAGCAATCAGATTGGGGACTTAAGTCATTAACCCAAGGATATAATGCAAAACATACTCCTTTGCAATGATTCACAATAAAAACTCATTTCTCAATGAAAGGAACCATTTCATTACTATAATTATAAAACTTAGAATCATAAATAAGATTCATTTATTTACTTACAATAGGAGAAAAAAGGGAAACAATGCACCTTCCTCCACAAGGACAAACAAGAGGGCACTCAAAGCCAACATAAGGACACCAATCCATGGTTCCATCAAAAAGGGTCACACAAGCAACCAACCAAACAAGGCACATCAATTCCATCTAGATAACAAGGGACGATTCACTTCCTTCTCCTCACACCGATCTAGTTGCATCTATTGGACAAGCAATTCCATCACAAGTAGATACCATAGCAACAAAGATCATGAGTTCTCACTAAAACACTCGCACTCAATCAACGCAACAACAACCATATGGGCAACATATACAGAGAGATCCCAATGGTTGAACATGGGCTCTGATACTAGATGTAATGCCTCGCTCGGAGATCCTTGGAACAAGGATTCAATTCAAGCCAAGATAATTTTTTTTTTTTACAAGTATGAATGCACATGTCAACATCATACAAGGATCACACAAATCACAATGGAAGACTTCACCAACAATCCGAGAAACTGACGAATCTCCAAATGCCACTACCAAACAAAACGATCGATGACGAAGAATGCATAACTGAATTCGAATCAAACACATTTTGAATTCAAAATGCGACACCAAAGGATTGAAGAATGCCTAAGAGGGTAGCCCAAAAAACTCCCAAAAAGTTCAAATCAAATTCGAAAGTGCCTGCTGCCTGCCCGCACAAGTCTTTGCAAAAATCCAAGCGATACTTTAATATAGCACTAGAAAGTATCCCACAAGATTCCTAAGGAAGGCAACACTTTCAGGGATTGAGAGATACTTATTTCGAAGGCATGCGATACAATAAAAGTATCATACAACAGTTCTTACAAGGAGGTGCGATACTGGAAAGTATCACAAAATATTTCTCCAAGAGGTGTGCGATAGAATCAGGATACGCACGATACCATTTCAATGGGCATGTGATATAATATAGTATTGCACCATGCTGATAAATGGTCACCCAGGAAACTCAAGAAACACTTAAAGAAAAACAACAAACTAAAACTGAGTTCAAAACCTCCACATCGGGGAGTACCATATCCACAAAGATCGAGAAGTGAACACTCGAGTGCATAAACAACAAGATGCCATGAAACAGGAAAGAGGAACATCTATCCATCTAAATCCAAGCAGTAAAGAACGCACTGAAAGAAACATCACAATGAATATAAGAAACATTGCAATGTACATAAATAACATCATAATAACCAAACAACCAAATTAAGTACATAGTTCCTCCCAACCATCAGTAGCATCATAAGACCATCATGGATCCTAGCCATCCCCCACGCGTAACATCCCAAGCCATTGATCAGATCATTGGTACTATCATGATAGGGACGTCACTACTAAAACATGCTACAATATAAGCATAAGGAAATCTAACATGCTAGTAGTAAAGCATAAGCTAATCCTACAAAGTAGATAACATCACTCATCACATGCTAATCATCATAATAAGGAATGTGTCAAAAATAACATCATCTAAACATGATAAACAAGCATCCCAATGAGAGCATAAATCACAAGAAAGCATACTCTAGAACCCGAAGTACCAAGTGAAAACATCAAGCAACAATCGTGCTAGAACAATAGATCGTCTCTATACACCGATCCCTAGTAGTGGTGAAGGTAGCTATGCCTCCCAACCATGTGGCACCCGTAGGTCCACACCCGTCGTGTTGATGGAGATAATGATCCAACCACAAACACTCAAAGCAAACATCCAAGGCTATCACTCATGCCAAACAGTAATGATGACTGTAACCAAGAACCTACGACAATGCAAGAAGTACAAGTCCTGGTTGTACACTCAATAAGCTACTAAGTAGGGGCTGACATCATGGAGAGTTGCTTGGCATCCAAAAGCCCAAGCTAGTACAGGCAACTACTCTTCTCAATAGAAGGTGCACAACTTAGGGCGACAACTCTTCACGACGAAGGGCGCACAACCCATACATTTTATTATCTTAAGTTTTATTAACTTTCACACATTTTATTTAGTTATCACTTATATAAAACTTCCTCTGCCAATTGGGAAATGGACACCAGGTTGCTAGATAGAAGCCCCTCCATATGCTACCCTACCCTACCCATGCTCATCCTATGACAAGTGCCCGTAGGCATGCATACTCCCAACCTAACCCATGCTCATCCTACCCTACCTTACCCATGATCATCCTACGACAAGTGCCCGTAGGTATGCATACTCCCAACCTAACCCCAATGATCATAACTTTCGATAAATCCACAAAAGATCGAGCCTCGTAAGTCACCCAAAAAATGTACATGCACGTACTCATGTGTGGCGCACCACCATCATGAAGATCATAACACAAGGACTGGACGAGAATACAATGCAAAAGATCACTCAACCGAAAACAACTCAGGAGAATAGATTCTCCACAAATCCAAAAGACAATAAAACCACACATCATGAAATCACTCAATCGGCCTCAATCCAAGAGTATGGATTCTACATGAATTCCAAGGATGCAACAAGACCAAACATCATGAACTCACTCAACCGGCCTCAATGCGGGACTATGGATTCTACATGAATCCTGGTGTCCATGAAACAATAACAAAGGTCCAAAGAAACCAAAACAACAGGTATAAAATCACTCAACTGAACACAACGTCGGGAGTACGAATACCACATGCATCCCAATGTAAACATAAAAGTGCAATAAAGGTCTGACCAACATCCAAACAGATGATCCAGGTCCACGACCCAACTTGTGCAAAGAAAACTTGAGAAAACAAGGCGGCACACAAAACGAAGTAAAACCTCAAATTTTGGAAAAACTTTGAAACTAAAACCATTTGTCCTTTGGGTGCAAAAACTCCAAAAATCCAAAAATAATCAAGTTTGGACACTGTATTAAAAAACGGCTAGCATAATGATGCAAAACCTCAAACCCTCATCTTGAAAAATAGGGAAATGTTTGTACCTCCCAACCGGGTAGAACTAACATATAGAAATGAAAGGTAACACTAGTTCTCAGCCTCCAAAAAAACAACTACAAAAAACAGAAGCAAAAAAAGAGCCGAAACCATAAAACAGGAAAGCCCTACCTCACAGCCAAAAGGGCAAAATGAAAATTTGAACCATAAAATAAATAGCCCATAGAAGCAGCTGAAAATCACAACAATCCAAGGTTTCCCAAGCTGGATCCAACGAACTGACCCTCGCGACAATCCCACGCCCATAGCTCCTAGAACGAACAAAAGAATATTTCCTCATGAAGATGATTTTTGATTTTACTCTCCAACTTTCTAATTCAAAAGTCAGAATTGAGGAATTAAATTCTTTTTTGGATATTTATTCACTTTTCAAGGGAATAATCGATTAGGGCAAATAACTAGCCAACCTAGTTAAATTCAAATTGACCCAAACAAAAATAGACTATTCCTAGAAATAGGAATTCATCTATGCCAAAGCTGCCAGAAATTAAATTAAATCAATTAAAAGGCCCAAAAACCCAAAAACACATAAATTGCCTTAACAACTTTTGCGACAATGTGAACCTCTAAATGTACAGACACGCTCACTGGTCTAATCACATAATGCAAATGAGTTCGGATTTAATAATCACCGAAAGGTTTAATTAAACAATTAAAATAAGGATATGTCGACCAAATAGGGATGACATTGATAAAATGTGAATAGCTGAATCATTAAATCCATGTGCCACTACCAGGGCTATAAATCCTGCACACTAAACAATGCGATCAAGTGCAATAGCATATAATAACATAGCTGAAGCAATAAATGCATTAAATCACCTAATTTAACCATTTATTTAATTATATTGAAATAGTCTATTTACATCACTCACGTTCGCATAAAGCATAACAACACAAGAAAGAAGTAAATAACCATAGCATTAAATGCATCACATAACATAATCAGTGATATGTCCAAATACCAGATAACCAGATAACATCATAAAACACACTGTCATCTCAAAACGACATCATCATGCAATATGACTAACTGAACAACATAATAGTCTAACATCTATGATACTGAAATCAAGGTATAACATCCAACCCTCAGGTCATCTCAAATGTAAAACATAACATGAGTACAAAATATCTCTCAGATTAGAATACAACAAGGTAAATATCCGCAACACATAACCAATGAATCCAACATGGACAATCCATTTCTAATCATTTAAGCATGTAACAATGGTTGTTTAAACAACAACAACAAAGGTCACATAAAACACATAAGTGAACAAAGTCATAAACATGACTAACCATTGCTACAAGAACCTAGCCCAAGGTAGTAGGTCAAAAGTACACAGTGCAATCTTTGCACACATCTTAGGGTAATCATGGAACAACCTCATGATACCACATCAATCCTAGTAACCACTGGCACAAACCTTAGTGAACCATAAATCACATCATAATCTCATAAATCAGCCATAAGCATAATCAAAGCAACAGATACAGAAACATACATCAAATCACCTCTACGGTGTAGACCACTTATGGTCATAATCATGATCCATCACAACAAAAGATCAACAAGGTTGCATCCATCAGGATGACTTACAGAAGTCAAATGGGAGAGGCACTACAAAAGTCATGCCAAGAAAACCCAAGAAAATAGGGTGACACGCAAAATGAGGTAAAGACCCCAAAATTGAAAAATTTCAAAATGAAAACCCATTTGGTTCTTGGGTATAAAAGCTGGAAAAATCCAATAATATTTGAGTTCAGACACCATATTCAAAAATGACTAGCATAATGGTTCAAGACCCCAAACCCTCATCCCAAAAATAGGAAAAACGTTTATACCCGACCAACCGAGTAGAACTATCAAACAAAAATTGAGGAGAACACTAGTTCTCAGCCTCCTAACATATTGCTACAAAAAATGGAAGCTGAAACGAAGCAAAAGAAATAAAATAGAAATGCCCTACCTGACAACAAAAGGGGCACATACTGAAAATAGGCAGATAAAACAAATACCCTGCTGAATTTTCCGAAAGTGATGGCAAAGCAAGGTCCTCCCAAGCTGGATCCATTGAGACTAGTCTCACGAAAATCCCCTTCTCATAGCTCCTAGAATGAATAGAAAAAAAATCCTTCAGAAGAGGATTTCCAAAAGAGCTCTCAAATTTTTATTTCTGAAAAGTGAGAAGTCCATAATAATATCACTTTTTAAATACTTATTCACTTTTCGAGTGAATAGTCAATTAGGGAAAATAGCTAGTTAGAGTAGCTAGACTCTGAATCGATCCAAATGAAAACAAGTTATTCTCCATAATGGGAACTCACCTAAGGAAAAACTACCAGAAATTAAATCTAAAAAGATTTAAAATTCAAAATCCCAAAATCACAAAAAATCACTTAACACTTTTGTGACAGAGTGAAACTCTAAATACACAAACACGCTCACTGTTCTAATCACACAATGCATAAGAGTTCAGATTTACTAATCACCGAAAGGATTTAATTTAAAATAATTAAAATAAGGATACATCGACCATACAGAGATGACATTGGTAAAGTATGAACAACTGAATCACCAACTCCATGTGCCATTGCCAGGAATGTAAATCCTGTACACTAAAACACACGATCAAGTGCAATTGCATATAATATAATAGCTAAAGCAATTAATGCATTAAATAACTAATTAATCCATTTACACCACTCACGTTCATAGAAAGCATAAAGATACATGAATGAAGTAAATGACCATAGCATAGAATCCAACTTATAACATAATCAACAAATATGTCCAATAAACCATATAACCATATATCATCATAGATCTACTATCATCTCAAAATAGCATCAACATGCAAATATGATAAATTGAACAGTGTAGTAGTAAAGCATCTATGGTACCGAATCAAAGTATAACATCCAACCCTCAAATCATCTCAAAGTACATAACAAGAGTATCAAGTATCTCTCGAATCAAAATAGACAAGGTACAAACTACAAACATGAGAGGCACTACACCCCAGACATCAGTACAGACTGTACATAAAAGAGATATTTGTGTTTTACCAATGAAATATGACAAAATAATTATAGCAAAGGAATTATTTTGTTTACAAAATAATTACTTGACCAATTATGACCGACATCCTAGATTTTTACTCTAAGTTGGAAAATCATATTATGGTCTTAGCCGACCTAGCAAAAATTTATGAAAAGGCATGGTATTTATGCAAAGGACATCTTGCAAAGAGAAGTGCAATATTATGTGCTATTGTGATATGCGAGCTTTCCATAAATCGATATATGCGCCATTTTGAGAAGATATTTTATGATATGAGATTGAGTTGAAGGTCAAAGATCAGTCAAGCAAGAAGTTACAACATCTATATTCTAGAGGTCTAATTACTCTTTTGGGTAGTGAGCTCTTCTTGTAATTGGAAGTGCATGTTTGGATAGTGGGCTTATCTTGCATCTATAGTACTACAACTCCTAATAGGTTTGGAATCTCCTATCAGGGATTCAAAGTCTCCTAACAAGGACTCTCTATACTGGATTTTATCATTGACTCCTAACAGGGTCATATTATCTAGTGGGTATCATCCCCACCAGGGTTTTCCCTTGGCAAGGTTTCCCTAGTTAACAAAATATGGTGTTATGAGTTATCTTTATGCATGGTTACTATTACTATTCAACATTACTTTATTGCTTTCTTATTCAAAGTAATAAATAATATTTAGTTGTTGACTAAAGTTTATAAATTACCAATTCATTCCCCCCCACCCTCAATAATTCCTATTTCTAACAATTGGTATTAGAGCACAGTTACTCAAAAGAGGCTTCACAACTTGAGTAAGATCCCTATGGATATGAAACAATTGATGAAGAACCTTGAAGAGGCACTTGAACAATTGATCTCTTTACTAAAGAAAGAGATACACTAAATGATAGATATGAAGACTCCAAAGTATAAATTGGACAATTGAAGGAAAATATTGAACATCTCAAATCCAAGCCTAAATATACTGAATCTGAAACTAGTGATGATGATTATTCAAAGCTGAAGATAGAGTACAAGATCTTGAAGCATGAATTGAAGATTGCCAATCTAAAGTTGACTTTGAAAAATGATCCTAGCAAAGTTGAATATGATTTGAAGACTGAGAATACAAATCTTAGAGAAAGTCTGCTGAAGAAGACATCTAATTTTGAAACATTGAAAGAAAATCATGAAGAACTCCATAAGCACAACACTATTTTGAAGTCTGAACTAACTAAATGCAAGTAGTAACTTGAGAAGCTTTACTCTAGCAAAGAAAAGCTTGATGATTCATTGTCAATACAGAGACCTACTTATGATAAGACTGGTCTTGGTTATCTATTTAACATGTCTGCAAAGAAACTTGAAAATAGATCAAATTTGAAAGAGAGAGAAAAATCTGATGATAAGATTGAATCTAGTAAATCTTCTGATAAACCTAAAGATGTTGGACAAGACAAGGAAGTTAAGATATTGGATGAACCAAAGTAAGTTGAATCTCCTAAAGAAACTAGGTATGAATTTAGAGGTTAGTGTTTCTAATGCAATGAAATAGGTCATATGAAAATAGATTGTACAAATAAATCATTTAATCATGTTAAGGATTTTTATTGTCATAATTGTCATGGTATGTGTCATAAAGACATTGATTGTAGGAAACCTAAATATGATAATGATAGAAAGAATAGTGTAACAAGAATAGAAAGAAAGAAGACAGATCGTATATTATAAGTGTAACAACTTTGGACACATAGCTCAAAATTTTTCATGTACCTGATGATCAACAAAATTTTAGAAGCAGAACTCCGGTATGTTAGTTATGCAACAACTTCTAACATACAACAAATTATTGTAGAATGGATAGAAACTTTAGAGATAGAAGGAATGATGGAAGAAACTTTGGAAATAGAAGGAATGATGGAAGAAACATTGAAAATGATAGAAGGAACCATGAAAGGAACTTCGAAACTAAGAAAGACAATGAGGAACAAAGAAATGTAGTCAGTGGACTTTGAGAAGAACTCAATGAGGCATTCATAAAAGGATTACACATATCAAAAGAAAAGTTAGAAGATGGTGAGACAAAACTCAGTAATCAAGTTTGATTCGACTAAGTTAAATTAAGCATGTTCATAGCACCAGAATTTGGAACTTCATCTAGAGATTGAACTAGAGGTAGCGAAGTTGGGAAAAGGTGTATCAAGATAAGTTTAGATTGTACCTAAGCTCACTTGAAATTTGGAGCTTATCTAAACTAGTTACGAAGGAATTAAGAGTTACTGTTATTTTAAAGAAAGTTAATTCTATAGCAGAAGATGAAAAATATGTTTTTATAGAGAATTTTGCAAAGTGAAGTTTTGTGGAGCATTTTCATGATGGGAGGAAGCTATGGTAAACCTCAGGTAGCATCTGAAGATTGGATAGAAGATCTTGAGTAGATATTTGTAATTGACATCTTTTTTGTGTTTGCAAAGTACACAATTAATGCAAGTTCGAGTTGAATGAACAAAATGGAGTACAAACTTGATTACCAATTCATTGTGATTACATCAAAAGAAAAGAGCACTCATAAGTGACTTGACAAGGAGATTTTGAAGAAAATCCTATTTTTGAAAAAAGGTATTTTAACGTTTATCTGTAAAATTTGTTTGATAAAGTTTATATTTGTTAGAATTATGGATATGCCAATAGTTCATAATGTTGAGAATGAGGAGAGACCAAAATTGAAGGTTGTTTCCATGAAACCCATAGAAGGAAACCCTAATTCAACATTATCCATTACTCCGAACAATACAGTGTATTTGGAAGATGTAAGAAGTTATCTTAATAACAAGTTTGAATCTATTGGGAGCAAGTATATGAACAAAGATATGGCATTAGTCTTTAACCATGATATGAGTGTGAAGCTTGGGTTTGAACATTTGAAATAACTGGATCTTTTGAAATTTCATTTCTACCAACAATTGGACATCGATGAGTGGACACAGATCATACTAAGTAGAATTCATAATGGGAAACTATGGATGGAAGACAATATAGTTGACATTTCAACTGACCTTATTCATGAGGTAACTAGTCTTAGCAAGCAAGGCAGTGTACCTATAGGTGAGAAACTTGTTAGGAAGAAGGTCGAGAGCTACACAAAAGCAGTTTATAATGGGAATTCCATGGTGATTAACACCATTAAACAAGATGATGTAAGATTCTTGAGTAGAATCATTACCTACTATGTATGTACAAGTTCTAGGATTGATGAATTGTCAGCAGGATTCATCTATTCAGGCTATAAGATATGCATTGAGAAGGAACAAGTTAACCTTAGTGAAATTCTAAGAATGAAAATTCTTGAAAACTTGGAGAAAATCAAGAAGACCAAGAATATCATGTTTAGATTTCAGTCACTGATCAATCATATATTCTTTCCTGTACTTAAGAAATTTCCATATTTGTCAGTTATGAGCAATGAGAGATGTACAATGGAGAAGATGACATATGTATGTAGAAGACATCCAACAGATAAAATCTTGGATAGTGAAAATTTAATAATGAAAACATTTCAAAATGATATGAGACAAAGATTCAAAATTGCACCTACAATTGTAGAAAGATTTAAGAATGACATGTTATGGTTGATACAAATTTTACTTATATTCAAGCAGTATAACCTTAGGAAACATTTCTTGATCCCTTAGGTTATGAATTGAGTGATTATATAACAAATAGATATATTGATTTATTGTTGAATTTTGAGAAGGACCAAGCTGAGTATAGATTTGAGACTTATGAAGAAATTACCCAATCAACTTATCAGGCATGCTTAAAGAAGGCATATGAAAAGAAGATAGAGACAATAATGAAGAAAGCTCTAACTGAGGTCAGTATGATAGAAAGTGAGTCACAGGCAATTAGGCAGACTATGAAACAAGGAATAACATATGTGCAACCTTTGTTAGTGTCTATTGCAGAGACATCTTTAGAATAGAGCATTCCTTATGCACCAGTGTCAGATGTATAGCCAAGTAAGCCAAAGAAGAAATCAGAAAGATTAGTGGAAGTTGTGACCACCAAGACAAAAAGGGTCAAGGAACAAGCCACTGGACTAAAAAAGAGACAAAAAAACATTGTAAATTGTGGAATCTAGTGAAGAAGAATAAGAAGAAGAAGCTAAATAGGTAGAGAAAGTAACTACTTCTAAATAGTTATTAGGAAAAGCTTAGCAACTTTGGAAGCCGAATATTGAGAACATTAATTCAACAATTGCTAATGAAGAAAACTTTGTTCAGATGAACAAATTTTATGACTTGTATAATAATATTGAGAAAGATCAGATTGATATCTTTACTGTGAGATATATAATAGCTAACAATACAAAACTTAAGGATATTGAAGGCATGGTAAATCAGAAAGTTTATGATAGAATTATTGAGAAGAAGGCACTAACTTGAGAAGAAGACATAGAACTTCGAGAGTCTATGATAAGGATAATATGCAAGACTGATGATGAAGAAGAAGTTAGGAATTTGTTGAGCAATATGACACCTTATTTACAAAACAAGGTGAGACCATTTCTTTTTATGGTGGGTGAGAAGGACAAAATAAGGAGTGAAACATCAGTGACAATTAGTTAGATGATGACATAATCTAAGGCAACACCTTCACCAACAACTAGAACCTCGAATGTATTAGTAGGTGGTGACACAATCCAAATTGATCAGACCAATGTCATTATTAACATTGATGATACTTACCCTTTTGAGAGTTCCGAACGGATTGAATCTCATGCCGATGTTATTGAAGATCAACTAAAACAAATTGAAGAGGAGAAGAGGCTATTAGAAGAAGAAAAGAGAAAAATAGAAGAAGCCAAGCAGAAATTGCTTGAAGATGACATGAAAAGAAGAGTTGAGGAAGAAGAGAAAAGGAAATTAGAGGAAGATAAGAAGAAGATAATAGAGGAGGAAGAAAAGAGAGAAAAAGAAAGAATAGTAAAAGAAGAGAAAGAGAAAGAAGATAGAAGAGTCAAAGAGGGAGCTGAGAAGACACAAAGGGAAGATGAATCTAAACCATCTAGTTCATCTACTCTAATTTTTCTTTCTAGCTTGACAAGTGATGATGATGATCAGACTTACTTGATCTCATCTTTGACAAAACTTATTGAGAAGAACAAGAAAGTGAAGAGTCTACAGAGAACCTTAATGGAGGTTATTGAAAGATTACATAATACTCTAGCAGTCCAACACATAGAGGTAGATCCTTAATAGAGGGTACAAGTAGTATTGAAATCTTTTGATGAGGAATTTACAAATCTATTGAATGTGGTAGAGTCAAAGGCCTAGATTTCACATGATGCCAATTTGTTTAGCACTGTCTATCAGAACATCTAGAACATTTTGCTAAGTCTTGATACTTGTATCAAGGAACTTCCAAAATGTCAATAGGATGGAAAGGTATTGTACATAAACTATACCCTATTTGATAAGTTGACTAAGGATTTTGATAGTAAGATTGAAGGTAAGCTAAGTGAGCTAGAGGCTCTATCTAACCAGATACAACCTTCCAACAAAGTTGATGACTTTAAAGGACTAGTGATTGGTATTCATTATGATATCAAGAAACTGGAACTTCAGAAAGATTTTTTTTTTGAAGATATTATTGCATTTTAGAGAGTCTATTGCTTTGAAAATATCTATTGTTGAGAGACAGTTGGAGGAATGTGTCAAAGCCAAGGACACCTACTCAAACTTTTTATACTCTGATCTTAATGTTGTTGAGATTGCATGATATACCTTTTGTGCAATTCTCACCTTGATTGAATCAACCAAGGATATATGGACAAAAGGTATAAACAATCTTAAGGCAAGTTTTGATGACTGTATGAAGATACTATTAGTTTAAGGCAGAAGAACAAAGTTTTTTGACACTTTTTTTCCATTCGGGCCTTTGTCATTGATGTCAAAGGGGGAGAATATGCATAATAAAATTGTAAATTAGGTAAAGGAGAGAAGATAAAATTGTAAGGTATGAACTCATATTGTAAGGGGGAGCATATGTAAGATGGATAAGTTGTAAAAGATAATTAATATATTGTTTTTGACAAGTTTTTGATACTTAGCCAATTTTCCCTATTTTGTTGCCATCAATGCCAAAGGGGGAGATTGTTGACAATTGGCTAATGAAGATATGTAATTGTTGTCATTTATGGAAACACATGATGTACATTCTTATAGGAAACCTCATAAATAAAGATACTTAGCTTTTGGTACTTAGAAAATTGTCCAAGTATAAATTTGGTTTACAACAGTGTATTGTTTTGTATGTAACTTGTTACTAATGTCATATTATGACTAGCGAAGTTAGATGGAGATAGCATACATGTTGATGATGATGTGTATAACCTAGGACATCAATATGAATTGTACAGAAATGAGATATTCATGTTTTACCAGTAAAACAAGACATTAAAATTGAAGGAAATAAATTATTTTGTTTACAAAATAATTACTTGATCAATTAGGGTCGACATCCTAGATGTTTACTCTAAGTTGGAAAAGTATATTATGGTTTGAGCTGACCTAGCAACACTTTGTGAAAAGGCATGATATTTATGCAAAGGACATCTTGCAAAGAGAATGCATTATTGTGTTCTATTGTGATATGTGAACTTTCTATAAAATGATATATGCGAAGTTTTGAGAAGCTATTTTTTGATTCAAGATTGAGCTGAAGGTCAAAGATCAGTCAACAAAGAAGTTACAACATCCATATTCTAGAGGTCTAATTACTTCTTTGGGTAGTGAGTTGTTCTTGTAATTGGAAGTGCATGTTTGGGTAGTGGGTTTATCTTGCATCTAATGTACTACAACTCCTAACAGGGTTGGAGTCTTTTAACAAGGATTCAAAGTCTCCTAACATGGACACTCTATACTAAATTTTCTCATTGACTCCTAATAGGGTCCATCCTCTACCAAGGAACATATATCAATATATTATCTAATTGGTATCATCCCCACTAGGGTTTTCCCTTCGCTAGGGTTTCCCTAGTTAAACCAATATGGTGTTATAAGTTATCTTTGTGCATGGTTATTGTTATTATTCAACATTACTTTATTAATTTCTTATGTATGGTTCAAAGTAATAAATTATATTTAGTTGGGAACTTAAGATTGTAAATTATTGATTCATCCCCCCTCCTCAATAATTCCTATTTTAATAGCTTAATGATATATGAGCGTTTAAAGATTGTTAATGATATCAATAGTTGGGAAAACATTTTTGAAATATTGATTCACTCCACCCTCCTAGTATTCCCTCTTTATAACATCTCCCTTGAAAGATAAACTCTCCACCATTCCTTCTCTTTCTATCATCTTCATTTCCTACCCAATCAACATCAATATATATAGATAATGTGAAATATTGTGATCTATTATACCATATCCCATAGTTTTAAGATCCTTTCAAATATATGGAAACTCTCTCTGATCTTATTAAAAGATTTCAACAATTCCAACTATATGAGCTATATGCAAGGTCTAGTATGTGTCAAATATTGCACTCGTTGAACCATAGATCTATATCTCATTTGTAAAGCACTAGGAGATTTATTTTTGATTGATAACTTACATCCTATCACCATAGTTTTAGATTACGATAAAAATAGGTTTTGAAGGGACCCCGAAACCCTTTCACATCCTCAAAAAGGAAAAAGCAAGATAGCCAATAGGAAAAGAGTCCTTAAACCTACTAGAAGCAGTACCAAAATCAAGTTTTACAGGGACCTGAAACCACTTACATAGTCCAATTAAAGTACCTAGGTTCTTCAAGGACTTGGAACCTCCAATAATGTTTAAAACTAAAAACTAGAAAACATGACCAAACACAGGAACCAGATGTAACAACCAACAAAAAGGACCTGAAAAAGGACCCAACCAGAAAAGGAGACCCAAAGAAACTATTATAGTTCCGTGATCATCTTAACTGCCTCCTTACCAATCTTAGCCGTATCCTGGATGGAGTTAGCGGCCAAAGAAGCAGCAAAAATCAATGCTTTCTTCCTCAAAATCTATCTTGTCCTCTTGCTAGGACCCTCCAAAGATATGATTCCTTCATTTTCTCTTTTGCCCAGGCTTGCCGTAGCAACACATATGCTTGAAGTAACCTGCTCCATTTTTGTTTCACTTTCCTTGATAAGCATTGTAAGATTCTGCTCATAATCCTTAAGTTTTTTTGGGATGTCTCCCATTTGCACCATATTTGTTACAATAGTTTTACAATTTTTCAATCCCAATCTTGTCAAAAAGTCCTTAAGATACTTAGTTTGTGATATGAAATTGATTTTCAATCCCTAGACATATTTCATCTCACCAATCATACTCATCTCAATTTATTTCTTCATCTCTTCTAAAAATGTCTTTCTATTTTAGTTATTGCATCAAAAAATGGTATCATTTGCAAACACTATAATAATCAATAAACCATCTTCATTCTTTATTAAATACAAATTACTATCTGCATTACCTTTCACAAATTCCAATATGATCAAATGTTTTTCTAATCTCACATACTGTGCTCTAGGTGCTTGTTGTAGTCCATATAATGGTTTCTTCAATATGCAAACCATGTCTTTTTCTTCTGTCAAAAGAAAGCCATCAAGTTGTTCAATACATACCATTTCTTCATCAAGAAAAGATGACTTAACATCCATTTGATAAACCTTGAAGATTTTTTTAGCTTCATATGCCAAAGACATTCTACCTACCTCTAGTCTAGTAATAGGCTCAAAATTTTTCTTAAACTAAATTCCTTCTTGTTGTGAATAACCTTTGCATACTAACCTTTCTTTGCTTCTTACCACTTCACCTTCCTCATTCATCTTATTTATAAATACACACTGAATTCGAATAACATTATTGTCTTTAGGTATAGGAATTAATTCCCAACTTTTATTCTTCTCTATCTACTCAAGTCCTTCTTTCACAACTTTTTATCTAAAAGTCATCTTTACATGCTTCATTATAACTCTTAGGTTCAACTTGTGATATTATTTATTTAATTATTCACTCATCTTTCTCCTTGGCATAACTCATTGGTTTACACTTCCAATGATTTGGTTAGAAGGTGATTCTTTATAAGGTTTCTGTTAGGTCTTCCCTATTCAATTCTAATTTTTACTCTCAATTTTTGTCCTGGTTTAGTTCTCAGTTCTTCTCTCTATTCTTACCTTTGTAATTTAATCTACAAATCAATGTCAATATCATAAAATAATTCATGTTCAACATTTTGATTGTTATTCCTTTGATAAGTATCTCCATTAGAATCATAATCAATTATCCTCTCTTGAATTCTAAACTTTTCACAAACTCCCACATTAGAACTCTCAATAATAATCTTCAATCTTTGATTAAAAACTATATGATTTACTTTTCAATGAATATCTAAGAAACATTCATTTTCATCACCTCTAGAATCAAACTTCCCAATAATATCATCTCTATTAATACAACACTTACTTCTAAAGATTCTAAAGTATTCACAGTAGGCATATGTCCAAATCAAAGTTCATATGGTGTCTTACTAATGCGTTGTCTAATATAAACTGTGTTCATTGTCCATGTTGTGGTGTTTATTATTTCTCTCTAGAAGATATGTGATACATTATTCTCAAACATTATTTCTCTATGTGCTTTAGTTACTAATTTATTTCTTCTTTCCTCTATCCCATTCTACTATGGTATCTTACAAGATGAAAGCTATCTCTTTATGCCATTATCTTCACAAAATATTTTAGATTCATTTGAAATAAATTCTCCACCTCTATTTAATATCAAAAATATAGTCTTGAAACCATATTCATTATGAACTCTACTCTTAAATATCTTGAATTTATTAAAAGATTCACAATTCTTTCTGAGAAATGACACCGACATCATTATATTATAATCATCAATAATAAACATAAAGTACCTTTCACCATTAAATGCTCTTGTTCTTATAGGACCACTCAAATTTGTATGAACAATCACCAAATTTGCTGTAGTGGTAAATTTTTTTCTTGGAAATGAACTTTTCTTCTACTTTTCCATCACACATTCTTTACAAATCATGTTAGAGGGTTTCACAATCTTAGGAAAATATCTGATTGCAAGTATTGTACTAATCTTCACAACCTTATCAAAGTTAATTTGATAAAATCTCTAATGCCATGACCAACTATCATCTATTTTAGAAACCAAATATGCCATCTGAATAGGGCTCAACTAAAAACATTACCTCTAGTTCTTTTACATGTACCAATTTGTGTGTCATCTGTGCAAGTCTTCTTTGTAAATTGTAATTGATATCCCTTGTCAAGAAGATGCCCGACACCTAAAATATTATGTTTCAATCTATCCACAAAGTAAATGTCCTTAGTGTTAGTATTTCCATCAAGAGTAATAGATCAATCTCCTCTAATGTGACATGTTGCATTATTTCCAACTCTAATACTTCCACCATCATAACTATTGAATTCAACAAACCTGTTCATATCTCTAGTCATATGAAAAGAACATCCACTCTCTATAATCCAATCAGAGTTTTTCCTTTTAACCTCTGATACTAAGGATTTTTCTTCTCTTACATCTTCTTTCTCAAGACCTTCTTCCTTTATAGAAACAAATCCTATCTCATCATCTTCATCATCACTATAATCTAGAAAATTTACCATCTTAAAACCAATTTCATCATATTCATGAACAAAAAAGAAATCTTTTGGAATTTTAGATTTGCAAGGATTCCTAGGCTTTACCTTCTTTTCTCTCTTAGGGAATTTATATGAATAATGACCAAGTTCCTTACATGTCCAACAAGCAAGAGTTTTGTTATCTTTAGGTTCCCTCTTCATAATCAATGCAAGTCCTTAACTAATATTGTTGTCTTCTTCTTGTTTTACTATCAATTCTCTATCCTAGTGTCCACTTGTAATCATACTCCTTGTAAGCGTAGTTCTATCTCTTTGTACACTAAAAATAGTCTCAACTCTACGCAATACTTCATCCTATTTCATCCACAATTCAGATGCATACAAATTTCCAAGAAGAGTTTCTCTAGAAAAGTTAAGAGTGCAAGGAATAAATTCTCAATCATTTGTGCCTTTTGATGATACACACGTGCCAAAGTTTTCAAAACCTTCCACAAAATTTATTATCATTCTTAGTTCCACCACAAATTCTAATCCCTACAAAAATCTCAAATATTCTACTAAAGTGTCCTTTTATAGTTTCATCTTTCTTTATTTTAACACTTTGAAACAGACATATCCAATTCTATAATCTAGGCTTCTTCGTATATTCATCACCTTCAAACACATTATTTAATTTAAGCTAAATTTCATCTGCATGCTTTAAAGATTTGACCTCAACATATTCAGATTCTGGAAGAGCTAACAATAATGTTTCTTTAGATATCATGTTTTGCCTTAAGAGATCTTTATCATCTTGTTCACAAGAATGAAGTTTATCTTCATCTATTACATCCTTCTTGAGTGTAACTAGCCAAAATTTTGGACCCATGCACATAAGGTGAGTTTTCATTTTTGCCTTCCAACTATCATATTTCACCCAATCAACCTTTGGACTTTCTTTCTTGAAATAAGAAGCCACAATGGACCTTGTTAACTTGTTACATTTTTCCTTCAAGGACTTGATGCTCATATACCAATTGTTAGAAAGTAAAGTCCACCAGGCTAACTGAGAGGGGAGGGGGGTGAATTAGTTATGTTCTTAAAACAACTTTTAATAAGTTTACCAAATCTAAAACATGTAATTAAAATATGCAACAACTAAATAAAGATAACCATGCATAATAACACCATATTTGTTAACTAGGGAAACCCTTGATTAGAGGGAAAACCTCAATGGGAATGATTCCCACAAGATGATGTACTAATATAGAAGTTCCTTATAAATGGATAGACTCTATTAGGATCCAATGAAATACATTCACTATATATGAGTCCCAATTAGGAGTCTTTGAATCCATGTTAGGAGATTCCAACCTTGTTAGGAGTTGAAAGGAAGTCAACCTAACCCACTATTAAAATTGCTTCAAGATTGTCTTCATTAAATAATCTTCAAGTTCATATATCCAAGTGCATGAATTTAATGAACATCAAATCCTTTGCTAATACAACTCCTTTGTGTATCACCCAATCTAGTTAGTGTAAAATGGAATACTATTACTGACAAAAGAATTCACAATAACCAAAAGAGTAAACACTTATGATAGGACGAGGTTATCACCAAAAGGAAGGCAAACCAAGAATGGTAAGCTCCTTGGGCATAACCTATGATGACAAAGCTATGTCCTTGATGGGATAAGAGAGGTATCTCACATTGTGCTCAAGCTTCCAATAGGTGGGGGTTTTTACCAAGTGTGTATATGGGTGAGGGTTTCAACAATGGAGGTATGGGTGGATTTCAACATTATGATGGTGTAAAATAGATATGATGGAGTAGTTAGTGGAGCATTACAATTTTTCATAAAAGTGGATGATTTTTGTGAGAGGGAAGAGCTTTATTTATAGGCCAAGGGGTAGAGAGATGGAGGGTCAGGATGCAAGGATGGAAGAGTGGTGAGGGAAGGCTAAGATGCTTTCAAAGGGAAGCACATGGATTGTGCTTGTTTGGAGCCAATTGGGGAGTGACACTTGTCACAAGGAGGATGAGTGTGAGAGGATGGGATAAGGGTTGGTCAAAGGGAGTAATGAGGGAGGATGAGTGTGTAAGAGGGATGTAAGAGACATAAAGAGGGATGTAAGAGCCATAAATGCTCTTGGATAGAGATGGAAGAGGATAAGAGAGACTTGTTGACTTTGGCTTGGGTTAGAAAGTCTTAACCCTTGCTTAAAGTTTTGCACATGTTTAGGAGGGAGATTAGAGTTAGTTTAGAAAGGGGATCAGGGGGCAAGTGGCTTAGCTTTAATGGGATGGGTTAGTTAGGAGGCTAAGTGAGGTTAGTATGGGCGAATGGGTTGGATTAGGGGGAAGGATAGGGTTTAGGAATGGTTTAAGGTTTTGAATAATTTATTAAATGATTTATTTAATAAATGGGGAATGTGGGATTAAATTAAATGAATTTGAGGATTTATTTAATTTAATAGAGGAATAGGGATTTAATTGATAAATTGATTTTGGGTTATCATTTGATTTTATCAATTGGACTATAGTTAATTAAATTAATTAATTAACTAGAGGATGGTGATTAATTAATTAAATAATAAATATTTAATCAATAATGTCCTAGGAGATGACTAGATAAGATTACTTAGTGATGTAATCAAATTTAGGTGTTTACATTTTTCCCCTCTTTGACATAGTGTTGGAACAACATTATTTCAAAGAAGATCAAATATAAATGATGCGAAGAAGACTTTTTTGAAGCAACCTAGTTGCCCCAGTTTTGAGTAGAAGAGGAGAGAATGGACTGCATGATGCCCCCTCAAGAAGGTGGTAGGGAGAGAAGGCGAGGCCTGACAACTTCTTGAAAAGTACAAGAATCTAGGGTGAGCAAGAGGACTGAGAGTGGCTAAGAGAGGGGGTTTAAGAAAGCTTATACTCTCACTATGGGACAATGATACAAAGGAAAAACTTGTGCGCAAGGATAACCGAGGGTTAAGAACATTGGTTACAAGGGGGAGGGGGGAGGGATTGGTTGTTTAAATTGAACCTAGGGAAGCGATTTGGAAGATGGTAGGGTAGGGGAGAATATGATTCTAGGATTATGATTGGTGATGACTAAGATTATGATGGATGCAGGAGCCCTGATTATGATTGATGCAGGAGCTATGATTATGATTGATGCATGAGCAATGATTATGATAGGGATAAAACTAGTGGATCATGATTGTAGGACTAATTGGATGGGAGGCTTGGATAGGATGGAAGTGTGAAGTAATCCATTGAAGCTTGAGCATGGGGTTGTTCCAAAGGGGAGCGCCACCATGTAGTTGAGCACTTATTTTGATATAAGTATATTGGGAATGTGCCAAGGTTACAGAGAACATCAAGGCCCTTGTACCAATATTACATGGGACTGATACAAAGAAAACACATAAGGATTGCCCTAGTATCACACATGAATCCTGGAAGAATAAGAGTGGAAACGATACTGGGTAACCCACAAACAAAAGATATTTCCAAGGTGCACCATATAATCACAAGTGATCACATGTTTATAATATGCAAGGGTCATATCTGACTGACTCATAAGTAGCAAAAAAGAAGATGAAAGTGACTGGATCAAAACCTTGCTCTTGAATTGGCCCATTCATAGCACACCATGATATAAGAGATCATGGCGACATTAAGGAGGGAACAATTCAAATCGCTTGGAAGAGATACTATAAGAACCAAACTTGAAATCCCAAAAGGAAAATAAATCGAAAGAAAATGTGAATCCATGAAAAAGTAACCTTTTTCCAAAGAGATCAGAAGGACGGGTTACTAACATACCAAGATCAAACGAGAGGAAGGATGCATCCTGCAAGGATCTATTAGTAATATCGAGGACTAGGATGAGTTGGACAATTAGAACTTTGTAGGAAAACATTTTGATGACAAGGGATCTCGTATGAGGATTCACTAAAACACCTAACCAAGAGAACTACATTTTGCGATCAAACATGAATTGACACAAAGAGATGAGAGATATACATGCAAGGAATATACAAGGAATATACAACTGATAGACCAAAGTATGTATAAGAGATCACCATACAAAATCTCAGCATGATAGGATAGCTACATGAAAGATAAAGATGAGAAGATAACAAATAAAAAGATTGGGATGAGGAGATAGAGGGAAATCTCCAGATAAGGAGATAGAGGGGATGAAAAGCTTGGGGTGGGAAGATAGTGGATAAAAAGCGGATGAAATTTCAGGATGAGAAGATAGCAGGGGTAGGAAGCTTAGGATGATGAGATAGTAGATGAAAAGCTCAGGATGAGGAAATATACCTAAAGATAGGGAGTGGGATGGATGGATCCCAATGATGATGATTGGGGTGTGACCAGGGCTTGCAACAAGGTTAGGTAGAAGAGTAAGAATATGATTAGATGTGCAATGGAATGGTGCAGTTGATGGTGTATTTGTAGGAGCACAAGGATATGAATGGATGACATTGGGGTATATGGGGATAGCCTAGTGCTAGATACCAATGATAAGGGATGTACCAAGTGATGGAAAGATGGAGAGATGTTGAAAAGGGCAAGGATAGAAGAAAAGGAGAAGACTAGTTTTGGGGATGAGAAGATGAAAATAGGGCTAGAATGGGGGGAGGGAAAGATGGACACAACACGGTCTCCAAGGAATATAGTGCCCCCAATTATATTTTATTCAAGAGGAGGTTTTATAAGGGGTGGGATAGGATGGAAGATTTGTCAACAAGAGGATGAGGGAGATAGATGGAAGCTAGGATGTGAAGGTGAAAGAGGTAGAGGGTAACTCATGATGGGTGGATGAGGCTCATGGAGGGATTATATGGATGAAAGAATGGGTGAATAAAGGATAGGTGGATACAAACTGTGATGGGAAATGGATGTTAAAAAGGATGATCAAAAACATGTATCTAGTGATGGACTTTATTTGTATCAAGATTTGAAGGAGGATGGGGGGTGAAATGAATAAGATGTGGTTGGTATGGTGGGATGAGATGGGTATGGTGGATGATGGAACATGACCCCAAGTGTGTAGAGCATTTGGATGGAGGAATTATGCATGACACCTGTTTGCCAAGTTTTCATCATGGTACTTGTCCACGACGCTTGAATTGCCAAGTTTTCACTAGTGGACACTTTTTTTGTTACTTGCTTTTTATTTTTTATTTTTTTTCGATGCATTTTTATTCCTAGATGTTGGTATGATGGGTGGAAAAATATTGGATTTAAATGAGTGGAATGGTGGGTGGGAGTTGGTAGATAAGGGATGGGAAGACATAAGACTTGTAGGAAATGGATGAGAAAGATGGAAAGATCATCATTAGCACACACCTTGAAAGGTGATGAAGTAGTGGGAAAGATGATGTTGAGCGAGGTTAAGGAGAAAATGGAGAAAGAAAAATATAAGGACTACAAGTAAAGTTGGAAGATGGAGGATGAGAAATTTAGGATAAGAAACATATGGAATAAGAGTGGATTGGGGGGATGAATGATGTTTATATGGAGATTTGGATAAAGTATGAATGGATGAGGCTTTTTGAGTAGCAAGAATGGATGCCAATTGAGATTTTTCTTTGAGATGCATATCTTTTATGACCATCTTAGGTATCCACATGATTTTTGACTTTTTCAACTTGTGCATTTGTGGCCTCTTGATTTTTCTTTCTTTTGGATCAAATATTTCTCTTCTTGAACATGTACTTTAGAGGTGACATGTCAAAACTTGGATTTTTGTGGATTTTTGGATTTTTGCTTTTTAATTATGGCGTCCAATATGCTTCTATTAGCCATGGTATGGGAACAAGAGCATGGAGGATATGGAGGGATTATGGATGGAGTGATAGAGGTTGAAGGTTGGAAGGGATTCAAGGATGAGTGCCTTTGATGATCTAGCTTGTGGATTTGAGGGGATAATATGATGGATTGGAATACTGAATATGGATGCACATAATTTCCCAAAATGGATGGAGGGAATGAAGTATATGGGCGTAAAATAGATGGAAATGAGGAAGGAGTAGGTCCCAAAATAGATGGAGGAGATAAAGGATTCATATTAGGTATATAAGGAATCAAAATGGATGAAAAGGGTGGGGGAGTTAGATAAGGGATATACAGAGACAAAATGGAGGGTTGGAAAGAAGTAGTAGGATAAGGGCACAAAATAGATGTAGAATAAGATGGATGGGAACTTTGGGGTGAAGATAGGAGGACTTGTGACCATACAGGGATAAAAGAGATACCAACATCTAGAGATACATTTTTATTTCTTTCTTCAAGATGATGTTCATTATTTGGAACACAAGATGTGATTCCATTACTAGCTAAAGGAGTCAAAGCTTCAGATATGATAGTTAATTCTGCTTCTATGGATCTATCATCATGGATTATAAGGTATGTATGATCATAATGCAGAGGGTATGGAAGATAGGATCTTGATTTGGATGGGTTGATGGAAATGGATCTTGAGATGGAGTAGGTAAGATGGTAGGATTTATATATGGAGGGGATGGTAGAAGTGGATCATGTAGGGGAATAAGTGGGATGGTGGGATCTTCATTTATGTTATGGGATGTTTCAACATGCTTTTAGACAAGATCTTGACAGGATTGGATTGGAGTGGATGGTATGATAAGAGAAGGATGGATAGTTTCTTTAAGTGAGGTAGATGGATGGGTAGGAGGTTCTTTAATGGGAATGAGTTGATGGGGGAGGGACTCATTGGGTTTATTATATGGGATTTAGGTAATGTTAGGAGGAGGAGATGTAGATGGGATTTGGAAGGATTTGATGGATGGGAGGTAGGATATAAAAGGGGTTTGATAAGTGGGGTGGAGGAACTAGGGATGATAGCGATAAGATGATGTAAAAGGAATGATGGGTGTGGGAGATGGATTTTCTTTGGGTTTCCTTGTAAAATTCCTTGGAGATATGTGTGTTGGACTAGGAAGAGTAAGGGGATTAGGGTGATGTATTATATAAATAGGATTGGTTGGAGGATTTGGAAATGGGTTTGGAAGATACTAGGATGGTGGGCGTGGACTAGGGATGTAGCTACTGGAGTTTTTCTGAAATGGTGGAGACTGAATTATGAAGGTGGAGGAAGATGGAGATATAACTAATGTATAAGAGGAATATGTGGGCACCATATAGGAAGGAGGTAAGGATGAGGATAATAATGGATTTCCCTTATCAAAGGTATGGTATGAAGTACTAGTGGGTATGCATAGAGGAATGATGAAGTAGTTTGGAGGAATGTTTGGATTTTGGAGGATGTTGGGAGCAATATCTCTAAGGCTTTCAATATACCCATCATAGTCGACAAGATCATCATCATCATCAGAATAGGATGGAGTGGGAGAAAAGATGGGATGACCAAACTCATCATAATAGGATTGTGACATGATGTTTTGGGATGAAGGATGAATATAGAGCAATACGAAAATGCATATTAGAAGAGGTACATCGGCTTAGATTTGGATTTGGATTAAGATTGTGATAGGAGGAAAGACTGATTCTAGAGGATATGGAAATGGGGTGGGGAATGACTTGATTGAAGACATAGAATGACATAAGTAATGATGTTAGGATGAAAATGTTTTTGGAAGTTTGGATGAATCTTTGATGAGGCAGTGACTACACTAAGTATGCCATTCATTTGGGTTGAATGATTTACCAATGGATGGAGCAAGCTAGACTTACGGTTGTTGTGAATGGACTTGCTCACTATCATCTTAAAGGACACATGAGTGAGCTCTTTAGCAAAAGGACTTGATTTTTTTTTGAAATGTGGAGAGGGTTTTGGAACACTCAAACATGTCAAACACATCAATGACCCTATAAGGCTTTACTAGGATATACAAGCTTAGCTAGGGGTGTCCTTGATATACACAAGGTATGTGAGGCCCAAATCTATAGATGAAAGAAAATAACGCTACAGAGCCGGGAGGAGACGGTAACCCAAATCTCCATCTTCACTTCCCAAAGATATAAAGTTCTTTGGGGCTTATACAAGAGTGACAAGATTATGCTTCCAAGAGAGGTATCTTTTGATTCACCTCTTGATATTTATACTCCACCAGAACACTAGAGTTGAGGTCATTTGAAGGGGTGATGAAATCCCCAAGCAGGCCTCCTAAAAGTGTAAAACAAGACCGCATAAGTGATCTTGGGTTTAAAAGACACTCATTCTTTTCCAATTGATGATTTATATTTTGTAATCTACTATTGAAGACACATATGTTTATGACATACAAGTTTCTATCCAATTTGACAACGTCGTCAACATAAGAAATTTGAGCATTGACAACATGAGAAATTCAATAAGGGATGAGTCAACGAGTCAGTTCATTTATACATTTAGGATTGAGAGATTTATTTTTAAGCTCCAAACTTGAGGTGTGAGGTATAGAAATGATTATTTGATCCGTAGCATTCAAGATTATGTTTGTTGTTTTAATCATGCATTCCAATGAAAAACTTGATTTTAGTCTATGGCATTCAAGATTGAGCTGAGCAACATTCATTCAATAAAAGATTTGTTTAAATATGCAAGTTCATTTTAAGAAAAACCTGCAAAAAACATGGTTAGGCTTTGAAGATGCTCCTATCTGCAATGCTACAAAAAATCAATTTGATTAGTTACCCAAAAATCCCCAAAATCAAAGGTTAACTATGATTTTTAATTTTAATTTTTTTTGTTCATTTTCGTAAGTGTAAAAATTCTTAAAATAACCCCTATCCTACATAACCACCAAAAGTCAAAATTTGATTTATACTATTTTTAAAAAATAAAAAAATAGCGATCTTGTGAGTAAAATAATGATTCGTCGGGTAAAACAGCAATCCTGCTAGTAAAACAACAATCCCGTGAGTAAAACAATGGTCCCACAAATGCACTCAAATAGCACATGATCGTGGTGTAGGGAACTAGTGAAACCACAGAAAAATAGGCCATTAGAAGAAAGTAACAAAGCGATCCCGCAAAACAATGATTCCACAAGTTTATGGAACGTGTTCCCGCTAGCAAGTTTATCTATGTTATTGAGGGAGAAAGGATGAAATTGATTTTTTGGACTCGAATATTTTGGTCAAGCATTCTTGCAAGTTTTATAGCGATCCTGTTAGTAAAAACTTGCATTCCCATGGGATGATTGGTCAATCGGATCGAGGGGGGTATTTTTTAATTACAATGGTGATGGCATTTGGAGCAAAGAGCAATCCCACTTTCATGGGGACACGTTCCCGTGGGTTTAGGCTATGATCTTAGGGCCACGGGTTCACAATTTCATGGTTGCGAGATCACGAACCAAGGGTGCTAAAATTTTGGTTAAGCTAGATTTTGATTTTATGACCGGGAGCGTGATTCTTGGCAAGGGACTTTGGTGCCTACAACAAATGTTAGATGACCACCTATGTATGTAAACTAACACAAAACATTAGTTTCGTTAGTTTAAACATTAACAAGAAAAAGTTTGACTATAGTGACCCGAATATGGGGTCCCACCGAGCGTGCCAAAATGTATCACCCAATTTAGTTAGTGTAAAATGGAATACTAATACTAACAAAAGCATTCACAATAACAAAAAAATTAAACACTTATGATAGGATGAGATTATCACAGGATCTCCACCAGAATCTGGGGATTCACCACTTTTCTAAAAATACCCATTTTTGTTGTCCTCACATTAAAATTCCTCTAGGATTTCCTCTTGTCTTTGTACAACACTTCCCCCCCCCATCTCCAATACTATCCTTTTTCTGCTCATCTGGATGGGCTTGAGGATGGATAGGGGAAAGAGGCAGCGAGACATATCTGGTTCCTGCTGCATCCTCTCATCCTCCAATCCCACCCTGGTCTTCCTTTTTTTCCTCCTACTTCTCCTTATCCTCATCTTTAGTCTCCATGTCCTCCTCTTCATCATTGTAGTCCTTTTCCTCATTCCCAAGCATCTTTTGACCAAGACCCCTAGGGCTATTTCTACTAGGTGTAATGGGAGAGGGCGACTTCTTATCATTTGGCGTAACTTTTTTTTTACCAGAAAAAGTTAACCCCCCTTCCTCAGAGCTAATTCTCTGAATATCATCTGAGTTAGAGGAGTAGATTGAGCTACCATTTTCCTCTTTCCCAGCCTATGAGGGGATGTTACTTATCGTCTGAGCCTTAAAGTGCTCATAGATAAGCAATAACAACCCCTAATGCAAAGCGGGGTTAACAGTGGGCTTCTTTTTGAAGTTAGACATCGCCTTGCTCATGGAAGTCAACAAATAGAAAGGAAATGAAACTTTACTATCATGCCATAAATGATTCAAAAGAACGAAATGGTGGGTGCAAACACGATCAAACCTAGGGTTAAGAGTAATGTACTCAATGACGACGCACATAATATACCTCCATAGTTTCATTATGGAATCTAGATCATAGAATGAATCACTCTTTTTCAGGGCATTCAACTCCATAGTGTTCTCAACGAAGTCCTTCATTGCATTGGTCGAGAGCTTTTTGTCCTTAAAGAACTTAAAACCCTCCATCAGAATCTCAGTTACAATCAAAATCACCTCCTCCGTTATAAAAAATGAAACCCCATTCACCTTGACTCTACCGTCCTTCCATGAGCTGACCATGCTGTCAATCATATGTTGATCAAAACCATGCAGCTTCATGATATATCTTGCAATCCCACCTTGTTCTAGCTTCTCCCATACTTTGTCCCTACTTCTCCATTTTTCCATCTTTCCCACCGTTTTTTTCTGCACCTTTCACCCACCATTTCAACACTTTGCACTGTGACGATTCCCATAAGCATAGCACACTGTAACTTTACCACATGATGAGGACCTCTGTGTTTAAGAAAAAATCCGAAGAAATTAACCTTACAGTAGCACAGGTTGCATATGCAAAAAATGACCCATAAAGTGTGTCGAATAAATTGTAATAAATTCCACCTCTTGCACTTTCCAATACAACCTTTATGAATTGTACCCTTTCCCCAAAAACCATTCCTAGTCATAATTGCAAATTGATCTCCTCCGTACTCCCTTGGATCTTATCCAGCTTGATCAGGCTCTTAACATCCACTGGAAAACTCTTTCCCGGTTGCCAGGTCATCTTTTGGTCAGATTCGACACCTTTATTTACGAACCAATCTGCCATCAGGTTTGCTTGCTGGAAAACGTGAGTGACATGGACTCTATTAAATTTAGCAAGAGTCTCACACGTCTCTTCAATTAGATTTGCAATTGACCACAAATAATGAGAATTGCCATTAATACATTTAATAATGTTATTCAAATCACCTTCAAGCCAGAGATTAGTAACTCCAACTTCAAAAGCCAGTTTCACCACATGGCAAGCAACACTTGCTTCTGGAAAGTGATTAGTTTGGAAGCCCAGCGGGAGAGAGAAGGCCGTTACTCCCTCACCAAATCCATTCCTTATTGTGCCTTCACTTCTTGAGGAGCCAAGATTTCCCTTGGCCCCATCAAAGTTGGCTTTATGCCATCCTTGTGGGGGGAGAAGCCACTTGGCTTCCTGTCTTTTTAACATTCTATCTTTTTCCTTCTCAATTTTTCTACCACCCGCTTCGATATCTCCCCCCTTCCTTACTAGGTAGTTTTCCTTTATATTTTTATAAATCTTCTTCTTGAGCACTATGGACAACTCCTCTTCGTCTCTGAAGATTCTATTGTTCCTCTCCTTCCATATGCTCTAGTAGTAGTGAGGTAAGATCCAAGTACTTAATTCCTGCAAAACAGATAAATTTGAACAAATTTTTCCATTGGCTAAAAAAATCTAGGAGATTATCTGGCATGCACCAGCTAATCCCTAAGTCTTGGGTAAAGAAATCCCAAACCTTCCTTGAGTAGGAACAATGAATGAACCCTTGGTTGCTTGTTTCTAGTTGGTTCTTACATAAAATACATTTGCTTGGCATAATCTATCCTCTTTTTATAAGGTTATCCTGAGTGAGGATTTTATTCTGTAGGGCCAGCCAATAAAATATATTGATTTTTGGTATGAGGCCAGGGAGCCAAGCTCTCGACCATGGAGGCTTCTCTTTTAGGCTGCAAAGAGCCATATAACCTGAAGCAATTGAGTAGTTTCCATTGGAATTGTCCCCCCAGATCATTTCATCCCTCTTGTTGTTGAGAACCATAGAATTTAACATTAACATGATTGGATTTAGATCTTCAGAGATAATAGACTTATCTTTCCAACCTTGGTCATTCCTATAGTTACTGACTTTCAGCCCAAAATGTTGAATACAGTGATTCACCCAAACTCCATAGAAAAGATTGTTCATAAGGGGACCCCAAATAAGCAACTATCAGACCAGAATTGGATATCCTCCCCATTCCCCAATTTTCAAGAAACTTTTGCCTTAGCCAGGTCCCTGGCTTTCAGAAAATCATTCTAGATAGTAGATCCTCTAGGAATATCCTCATTAAAAAGGGTGAACTGAACTGAAGGCCTGTTAATATACTTGTTAACCAAAATGTCTCTCCATTCCCTAGTGCTGTTGAAGATATGTCATAATTGCTTTGCCAAAAGAGCCTTGTTTAGATGAGTAAGCTTTGTTATACCAAGACCTCCATATTTCTTAGGGAGACAAACTTTTTCCCAGGCAACAAGATGATATATTTTTTTCCCTTCTATACCAGTCCATAAGAAATCCCTCTGTATTTTCTCCATCCTCTTAGCAAATTTCACTGGAATCACAAAAAGACTCAAAGTATAAACAGGCAAGTTCTGAAGGGTGGATTTAACCAGTTGGCATTTGCTAGCTTGGCTAAGAGTGGCACCTTTCCATCCTACTAACTTTTTGTTGAACCTATCCATAATACCGTTCCAGAAGGAGTCAGGAGGAATCGTTCCCAAAGGAAGCCCAAGGTAAGTAGAGGGAAACTTTCCCACTCCAAAACCCAGAATCCTAGAAATTTTTCTCTATCTATCCTCTGGGGTATTAATAAAGTATAAAGAGCTCTTATCCCAGTTAATAAGTTGACCCGACCCTCTAGAGTAGATATCTAGGACTTCCTTCATAGCGTTTGCCTCCTTAATTGAAGCCTCCCTAATGCAGAGTGGCAATGAAAGCAATGAATGATTCTAATTTTGCATATATATTATAATCTTTCTGGAAAGAACTGTAAAATGTTATAATTGTCCATATTTCTGAAAGTTATTCTCTATAAATATTTGTCAAAGACTCAAAATCCTTTAAATATCAAACACTAAATAATACCAATTATATTTTATATTACACCTTGAATCAATCATTCATCTCTTCAATACTTGATAACCATACATAGTTCTATCAATTAGACTTTACAAAATTTGCAAATAGAAACAGACTCAATGTATTGCACTACTCTATCGAGTTGCAATTGTGTGCTTTCCACCAGTTTGGCATCGGTTAATGCTTATTGAATTTAGGAACCATTCTTCAAAATCATCTGAATCACTAGCCAATTATTTCGTGAATGCTCTCAGTCTTCCTCAATAATGTGACTGTTGCTTCAACAGAAGTTACATGGCTTACATCGAATTGATAGCCAGTCCGAATACTTGGAACATAACTGATCTCAAAACCACATAACAGTTTCTTTAGATAACCGGTTTGGTTTTAAGACATTTGAACATTTGTCGCTACCATGGAATCTAATTCACAAAGAAAACTTGATAAATAAACCATATATAACTATCAGGTCTGGTTACAATTTACTGTATTCCACACATATATATATATATATATTTGAGAACAAACTATAGTATTGAACTTCAAGACCATAACCCTTGAAATTTATTTACACCAAACCGAACATAGCTGTTCTTGAATATCATTTATAAATAAAAGATAAATATGGAAAAACGATTCAATGCAAATAAAATCCCCATGAAATAGAATATTCAAAGGATCGAAATAACATCCACCAGCCTTACAAACTTCATAAGACATAAACATAGCACATGATATGTCGTTCCAAAGATAACTATTTCTCACAATTCAAACATGACATAAATATTGAAAAGTTGTGGCTATGCCTCTCGGCCAGCAAGTAAAACAACTCTCAAAACCATTATATTCTTTTATTTAATTCTCAAGAACTTCTACAATATCACTACCACCCCCCAATATATCGTTCTCGATTGTGACATAATATATATATAAATCTTTCCTGAGAAGACAACCGAAAACTCCCTATAACTAACCACATAACTGAACTAACTCTTAACTTACTCTTCTTCACATATCTAACATACTAATGACCAATTGCAAACATATAAACTAAACTAGTTAAGTATGGTGGAGTTTATTTGTTAACCAAAACACTTAACTTCGACCGACCAAAAATATCATTAAAATACTAAGACTTCTACCAATCCAATTACATTAAAATAACCATGAAAATGCATGTAGAATCGTGGTTCTGTGAAATGAGTGGAGTCTTGGGATGCCCTTGCATCACTCCCCCCCAATGATAGAATCATCAACAAAATGCTGATGTGAGAAAGGATCACTTTTAGAGGTAGGTTTTATTCCTTTGATTCTACCTTCCTTCTTCTTTCTCTCAATAAATCTTCCTATACATTTAGCCAGGATAATGAAGAGAATAGGTGAGTGAGGATCCCCCTGATGAAGACCTTTAGAGGGTTTGAAAAAATCTGATGGAGCTCCATTAACCAACACAGCAAGAGAGGAAGTAGAAACAAGCTAGGGTATCAATTTACAAACTTTTAAATCAAATCCAAAAGCCTTGAGCACCATATCAAGAAAAGACCAGTCAATTCGGTCATAGGCTTTAGAGAGATAAATTGTTATTATTGAAGTCAATTTCCTATTTTTTAAGATTTTAAGGCATCTTATTAAGTTTTAAATAGGAAAAATTGCAAGCTTGTGTTGACTTTTCCTAAACAGAGAAGAAATACAATTTAGTTTATTTTGAAAGTCACCATGAGTAACTAGACTCCCCCACTTATTGTTTTCATTGTGGCTTATGGGAGGAGTCTATTATTGTATTATATGCCTATGGATTTGATGCAATTGCAGGAGAAGCCAAGGTGAAAGAAATGGTGGACACAACTTGACTGCAAATGATGAATGAGGGCTTGGGTGAGTAGCACTAGTTTTAGTTCTGTGTTTGTTTATTGAATGAGGGCCACTTTTTATGTTGAAAAATGTTCATATAATTCCATTTGAAGGTGTGAAATTCATTGGTTTGGTTTAGAAGTGTTTGAAAGGGTGATTTTAAAAAATCCCTTAGTTAGAGCCCCTAAAAGTGAGGGTTTGGTGAATAGGAGGATACATGAGCATGACACAAGGGATAACTTTCATAAACCCCCTGCTTTAAAACATATAAATTCGTGGTGAATCCAACATTAGTTTCATGGAATAAATTAATTTCTGATGGCAATTTTATTTTTTGACATTGAAAAAAGTTTAATTTTAGATGCAATGCGTTGGCCATAGTAAAATTTCATAAAATCAAGGATTTTTTTCCCCTTGTGATAGAAAATAAATATAATGTAAGAGTTGAGTTTGTCCCTTGTGATAGAATTATTTTTTTTATTTTTTTATGATGTGATTTTTCTCATTTATTTGAAAAAATATATACTATATTAGGAAATTTTTTCCATTTATTGGAAAAATATATATATTGGATTAGGCAATTTTTCCCATGTAGTGAAAAAAAAATAATGCATTGGAAAATGTACTAGAAAATGATGTGATTACTCAATGAATCAACAACTAGAAATTAATCATATGCTTTTCAAACCAGTTGTTCGATTATCAAAATATTATGCTCAATATTAAATCAAAGAGTGATAAGAAAGTGAGTTATCTATATGATGACACATATGTGGAATGTCCTATTGCATTTATAGTAGAATGAAATTTGGTAATTTTTTTTTTTTTTAAATTGCAGATATCCTAGTTAGTGGCTGCCATGATCAGAAACATAGTTGATTTCCAAAAATGTGACTGCTTGTGGAAGAGGGATTGTCGAATGAAAATCCAAGCCTTGTTATCAACCCATATTTGTATCTAGAGGAGGATGAGGAGAAAAGTGATCTTAATACTAGGCTTATTGTAGCTTCGCAAGTTCTCTCTACTAATATTAGGATTGCCATCAAAGAGATGGACAAGGAGAAAGAAAAGGTAGACCTACAAGCAATGTTTGTTGAAATGGGTCTCAACCCTACTAATTTGAAGATCAAATTACAAAATTAGCAAAACAACAAAATTGTAACTTCAATGCTTTTGGGATGTTTTGAAGGATAAAAGAAGCGTTACGTGAAGAATCATCGATTTAGTTAGGGTTTATTTTGTAAAATATATTATTGAAAAGTATATGAAATTTAATGGTTAGAAGCTTGTCGCTTCCTTTTATATATATATATGAAATGTAAAGAAAATACGGAGAATATAATGCAAAGTAAACCCCTTTTTATCGATATTTGATATTTCAATGGCATGGTGTTTTCTTTTCAGCTCTAGTTATTTGATAGTAGTTAGAGGATACATTTAATTATTACTTTCCAAACTTGTGTGAATCATAATTTATTTTTTGGTAAGTATAATTTTGCTAATTACTGGTTAGTACATTGAACACATGTGAGCATAAGAATTGATGTCTAAAGTGATGGATTATTGGGAAATGTTTCAAATAACATATCATATCTCCAACATACGTGCGTAAAATCCATCTACAAAGTACCATCTGATGGTTATATATCAACAGTTGAATGTTTATTTTGGGCCAAATGTCTTAAATGAAGCCCCGACCTTGTTTAAGTCTCCATAATGGTGACACGTCTCCTTTCGCCATGTACTACTTATAGTGGACATTAAATAGATGTCTCGTTACTGCCAATGATATTCCCTCTTCCATCAGCTCCGTATGCATGAGAACTTTTTCAGCACAACTTGCATTTATGTAGAATATTTACAAATATTTAATCATTTAAAATAATTAAAATTGAAGATGAAAGGAAAAATGTTTAGGGATTGGGCTTAAGATCAAAGAAATTTTTGGCTGCTCAACTTTTTAATATGAAATTGATATTCTTCTTCCATCATTGCTCATCTCATTTTTGGTAGTCACTTGTCTAGTAGTTGTAGTGCTTGTTAAGTTCTAGTTTGGTTTACTTAGTTTATGTGGTAGAATGGAAGTCATTTCTATATAGTATGTAGTCATTTTTCTATAGTTAATTATTTCATAATTGTGAATCAAGATGCACACTCCAATTAGCCTGAGAGTCAAATTAAAAGAGGACCAAAAGGCCTATTTAGGCGATGTCCCTAATGAAAACCTCCTGTCAATTTATAATGAGATTGTGACCAATGTGGTTTTTATTATTCATGCTGTGAAAATGGTTATGGGGTGTGAGTTTCTAGAGAATGAGAATATGTATTGTGTTAACATGGACATTATGTCCCATTTTCTAGCCTTTTTGCTCAACCTCATAGAAAAAAGGGTCAATATTTTGTTTTTCATGATGAAGACTTTTAAACCAAAATACCTAGGCAATTCCATTGACATTATTGCTCATGCAAAGTTTGGGTTGGGGATCCCTTGGGCAGGTGAAATTCACAAGCTTGTGGAACTTGGTGAGAATGTGGCCCTGCAACTATTTTTGTTGGGCCTGACTATTGGGCGGTTGAAGCATCATAAGAGATGGGCATGAATTGGTATGGATTTCCTCCAAAAATGAAATAAATAGATGAAGTGGCACAAGAAAACTCGTGGCTTCAAGAATTCATAGACTTAGTCAGGTCTTGTGCTTTCTACATAGAGTAGTACAATAGAAGTAGGGTTTTCCCCTATTGATGTTTATGTCTGGTTTCACTTTCTATTTTTTTTTATCAAATCAAAATTATAGTACATGCATCTCAATGTAGATTGTAATTTTCAATGAATATCAATGGAATTTTTGGAGTTCCATATAAAATTTTGCTTTATTGTTATGCATACTTATGCAATGGTTTAGAAATTTTGATTTTTTCCATTAAATTGTTAAGAAATAGAATATAACATTTAACATTGAATTAAAATTAACATGTTGAGGTTTAAAATGTAACATTTAAGAATTAATTTAATTAATAAATCAGTTAGTTCAGTGTTCACTAGTACAAAATAATAGAATATGTGGAACATAAATGATATTTACTTTTACAATCAAATTTATTTCTCCATTAGATGAGTTTATTTTAAAATCAAATTTAAAGTATCATTGAATTTTTTTTTTTAATTTTAAAAATTAGACATATTATAATATATTTAAGAACTATATTATTAATATTATGAAGGGGATGCCCCGTTAACCATTGGATGAACAAAGATCAATGACTCTAGATGTATTTTGGGTAGAATTCAGCAACAACCGACTTATTTTTCCAAATGATCCCAAAAAGAAGACACTTGGAAAACATGTTTCAAGTGTGAAATCACTATGCTCATAGTAGCACCATTTGACCAACTTAGATCCATAGCCCGAGATGATTTTTGGGCAAATTTGGGAAAAGCTCAACTATTCTGATAAATGTCATCTAGAAAGAAGACACATGTCAACTCTAATAACTTATAAACTAATAATGATGTTACATTATTGAATTATTCATATTGTAATAAATTTTAAATTTTAATTAAAACCTTAATTATGCTATATAAATTAAAATGATTTTAGTATACTATATGAGATCCTTAATTATAGCCTAATATAATCATTGAAGTAGTTTTCTAAGATAATAGTCAAAATATTAAATATTTATAAACTACTCTATTTTCATACAAATACTTTGATTATAACATACCAATTTTCTATATTTTAATCATAATAAAAAACATAAAATAAGATAATTATTTTGTTAACTTTAAATGATAAAGTTTGAATTACGTACATGCATAAATACATAGATTCCTATTCCTATTTAATTTGTTATGGATATCTTCTTATTCAATCATAAAATAATTAAAAAAAACATAAAATAAATAAGTCGTTTAAAAATAAAATAAAACATAAAATATCTTTACTCAATTTATTTTTAACTAATAAATTTTATCTTTAATAAAATTATATTTTACTCTCCTTAATTCAATTATTACAATTTATGACAAATACAAGCCACTATGTGGCACTTGTTTTATCATAAGATATCTTTTTTAAAGTCTAGAATTTTAATCTTGGATGTACTTTAGATCACTTTGGACAAGCACCATTATTATTTTAATGTTATAAGTGTTAATATAATAAAGGGAATGCCCTATCTACCGTTGGATGAACAAAGATCAATAGACCCAAATGTATTTCAAGCCAATTTGGGAAACACTCAACTTGTTTTCCCAAATGATCCCAGAGAGAAGACACATGGAATACATGTATCAAATGTGACTAATGTCTATTCATTTTGATGTGGTAATAACACAATGACACATTGTGACACATTGCCAACATTATTTATATTGTACCAGAAAGGACCCAAAGGGGACACACCGACCACCATTTGATCAACAATGATGACTGACTTCATATATACTATAGGATAATTTTGATAATAGCCGACTTGTTTTTTTTAGATTCCCCCAAAAAGAAGACACATCGTATACATGTATCAAGTGAGAAATGAGTATGATGTTGTGTGCTAACATGACCTCTAAAGAGGTGATGATTGATGCATCGACCACCATTGGGTCATCAAAGATCAATGGTTGGAGATGTATTTCAGATCAATTTTGGCTACACTAATCATTTTTTCAAAATTTCCCTAGAAAACAAGTCTTCATAAATAATTCTTTGACTTAGTAGAGACATAAATTAGCAATAATTAGTAAAGTTAATCTTGAATTATATTGTAATTGTGTGTACAAAAAGTGTCACACTTCTATAAACCATTATTCTTGAGAATACCCATGAAAGAGGGCACCTTTCCAAAGATGGCTTATAACTCTCTATCTATGACGTGCAAAAGCTATGAGATGGTGGCTCTCAAATGAACCAAATTATGCAACCCTTGCAAGGTGCACCGTAGAACAAGAGATTCAAATATAGGAGCAAGAATGTTAGCATCCAAGAATCTAGAATATATGTAATGCAAATGCAAGCTATTCTAAATAAAATGAAAGCTAACAAAGAGAACTAAACTATCATAAAGGAAACTAAGCTAAAAAGTATTCCATAATGTAAGTAGAATGAGAGCCAGGCTAAAATGCAAAAATGCAAGAATACTCTAAGAGGCATAATCAAGGGAGGAGAATGCATCTTGAGTGATCCATGTTCACAAGCATCTTCACCAATCGTGATGAAGAGTTAATTTTTGAGAAGGTTTCAAATGTGTGGAAGAGAATTAAAGTTATTTTTAAAATAGAAGATTCCTTCCACCCAAAAAATTGTGCATTCATGTGTAGACAAAAATGCCCTTTCTTTTATTTTTAAATAGGGAAATGCTTTATGTGTGCACACTTAGATAAGTGGGAAGTGGAGGATATTATTTAATTAAAATGGAACATTTTATTTTAATTGAATAAGAAACTTGTAATAAAGTGGTGACACCATAGGATAAAATCAAATAAATGAATTTTTGGAGATTTGATCAAGCATTGGATAAATTATGCAAAAATACTAGAAAAGGGGCTCATAGTCTAGATGCCCATTTTTAGGTGATTACATTTGCCCCTCTTTGACTAATGTGTGATTGGTCTGGGAACACATTATGTCAAACAATGAAGAAGCCAAGATAATAGAGAGATATAACTTTTAAGAATGAAGAACAAAGAGATAGCAGATCTTGAGTGCACAGTCTATTAGCAACAATACTGAACATTTAGAAAGAGAAGAGTTAATATTTGATGGGAATACAACCCAAGAAAAAAATGAACGTAACATGAAAAGGGAATATTATTATTAGAAGTGATATGTTATTACATCCAGTACAAAAAAAATAGACTCCATGACATGCCCTATGGGCTTACAATGTTATCAAATTCTGGAGAAAACCCTTCTCACAGTACCTTCTCCCAAACTCCACCAAAAATTGCCTTTACAATACCAGAAATATCCTCAAGTAAACCAAATTGGGTTTAGGGTTAGGAATACATTTTAGAATATGCCATTTGGAATCCACTACCAAAATAGAAGGTTCTAGAAAATACGTTAGAAGTTGGTGTAAAATTAGAAGAATCCAGAAATGGTAGTCCAACTTCTGAGAGGCGTAACTTTTGATCTGAGACTCTGATTGATGAACCGTTTACATTTCCAAAAAGGTCTCCAAGTGCTCTATAGCCCTATGTAACAAGTTTTCTTGTCCACCAATTTTAAGGCCTATATAAGGCCATTTAGTGCCTCAAATTTGACTTTGAAGTGCTCTTAGGATGTCTCCAGACAACTTAAAACTAAAATAACTTTCAAACCGTAAAACCTTATGACCTGATTCTTTTCTAGAGTGCTTTAAATTACACGTATAATCATCCCTCCAACTTACACCCTCTAACTCATTATAATTATGGCTCAATTATAAAATAAATTATTTTCTACATTGACACATATCCCAAGGTGCCCAAAAATTCCAACCCAAAAAACCAATAGTGGAACCATGAGAGTTTGACTCTTTATTTGACCCAAATGGATATCCAGAAATGAAAATACTTTAAATAGAAACTAACACTAAGCATATTTTTGGATGATACAGGATTGCCCATACACCACTGGATGCTCTTGCATCAGACACCCAGGGTAGATTGAAAAGTGACCCTATCACTTTATAGCTGGTAGAGGAAAACCAAAATAGGCAACCTCTATTGAGGATATCCAAGTTGAGTCTTCTATTGGTCATCCTTTCCACTTCACCAGGTATTCTTCATAGTGCTTGTTTTTGGTACTCCGACCCACATGACTATCCAGAATTTCTTCAATCTCTTCCTTCGTAGAAGTAGGAATTGGACATGGCTCTAGAATCAACTCCTCATTTGCACCACCTCATAGGAGAAATTTGAATCCCATCTGGCAACTCCACCTCATATGCATTCCTTGAATCATGTTTCTTCAAAATTTTGCAGGGGTCAAATTTCTTCATCTTTAGCTTATTGTAGCTACCTACTAGAAATTGTTCCTTCCTCAAATATACCATAACCTAATCTCCAACTTGGAACTCCTTTTGTCTCCTCTTTTGAACGGCCCTAGCCTTATACTATTGGTAATATGTGCTCGCAACTCCTCATGTAGGTTCTTGACATGTTCAAAAAAGTCTTCTGTCTCATCAGTTGTCCTCTCCCATTGCTCCATCTTCCTCAGCTCTGGTGCAGTCCTTGGACTACTCCCATACAAAATTTGGAATGGTGATCTACTAGTACTCCTACTTATAGAATTATTGTAAGAAAACTCTACTTGTGGTAGAATCAAATCCCATCCCTTGGGTCTATCTCCTACTAAACACCTCAGCAAATTGCCCAAACTTCTATTCATTACTTCTGTTTGTCCATCAATCTATAGATGATGTGCAGAACTAAACTTCAATTTGGTCTTTGACTTCTTCCAAAAAGTCCTCCATAAATACCCAACAAATATAGTATTCTGTCAGAAACAATAATTTTTGGGAGACCATGTAGCCTTACCACCTCTCTGAAAAACAATTATGCAATATGCACTACATCATGAGTCTCGTGACATGTAATGAAATGTGCCATCTTGGAGAACTTATCAACCACCGCAAATATTGAGTCATTACCCTTTTGTGTCCTTGGCAATCCAAGAACAAAATCCATACTTATGTCCTCCCAAGGCTTCAATCGAATTGGCAATGACTGATAGAGTCTAATATTTTGACTAAATCCTTTGGCTATTTGACATACTTGACAACTCTGCACAAACTTCTTCACATGCTATGGCAATTGAGGCCAAAAGTAATATTCTCTAATAATATCAATGGTCTTATCTCAACCAAAGTGTCCTGCCATCCATCCACTGTGCTTCTCCTTGATCAAGGTCTCCTTCATGGAACTCCTTGGAATACACAATTGACTTCCTTTGAACAACATACCATCTTGAATCATGTAATCTAGCCACTTGGTCCTGTCTAGAGTAATGGGTTCTTTACAAGCCTTCCAAGCCTCTGCAAAGTTAGGATCCTTAGGGTACAAATTCTTGAGTTCATCAAAGCCAACCACTTCAACCTGCATTACTGTCAACAACAACTGTCTCCTACTTAATGCATTTGCAACTCTATTAGACCATCCGCTTCTATGTTTCAATACAAATGTATAGCTTTGCATGAACTCTACCCATTTCAAATGTCTTTGATTCAATTTACCTTGGATATATAGGTACTTCAATGCCTGGTGATCAGTATACAAAATAATTTTTTTTGGCAACAAATAATATGTCCATTTCTTTGAGGCCTAAACTATTGCATAGAATTCTTGATCATAAATAGAGTACTTCTTCTTTGCATCATTCATTTTTTTACTAAAATAGGAAATAGCTTTACCTTCTTGGTTCAATACAACCCCAATAGCACTACCACTAGCATCGCAATTCACTTAGAACACTTTGTTAAAATTAGAAATTTCCAATACAGGTTGCTATGTCACCTTCTTCTAGCAATTCAAAACTCCTGGCAGCTCCTATAGTCTACTTGAACTCTTTTCCATCTCCCCTCGTTGTTTCATTTAGGGGTGTACATATACTAATGAAATTCCTAATGAATTTCCTATAAAAACTAGCCAGACCATGGAATGACCTCACCTCAGTGGAAGACCGTGGAGTAGGCCATTCCAAGATGACCTTCACCTTCTTTGGGTCCATTTTGAGACCCTCAACTGATACAAAAAATCCCAAATAGACTAACTCCCTTTTGACAAAGCTACACTTCTTCAAATTAATCAACAATTTCTCTTTGCTCAATCTTTCAAGAACACTATGAATGTGCAATAAATGTTCATCCAAAGACTTACTGAAAATCAAAATATCATCCAAATAGACAATAACAAATTTTTTCAAATTTTTTTCAAGTACCTCTTCCATAAGCTATATGAAGGTTCTTGGCACATTGGTTAGTGCAAAGGGCATGACTAACCACTCATATAGACCCTCCTTGGTCTTGAATACAATCTTCCACTCATCTTCCTCTCGTATCTATATTTAGTGATAACCACTCTTAAGATCTATCTTTGTAAAGTATTGAGCTCCACTCAAATAGTCCATAAGATCATCCATTCTTGGCAAAGGAAACCAATACTTGATGGTTATTCTATTTATAGTCTGAGAGTTTGTACACATTCTCCACTCTCCATCCTTCTTTGGTGCCAGCATTGTAGGTACTACACATGGACTTAGGCTCTCTTGAATCAAATGTTTCCTCAACAGCTACTAAACTTGTCTGTTTAGTTCCTCAGTCTCATTAGGAGTCATCCTATGAGCAGCCTTGTTAGGAAAACTAGCTCCAGGGACTAAATCTATTTGATGACTAATTTGCTTTACTGGTGGCAACCCTTCTTGAGCATTATCAGAGATGACATCTTTGTACTCACTCAATAGGCCTGAAACTTCAAGAAAAATTTCACTACTACCTTCCTTATCTTTACTAGAAATTAAAGCATAACACATATGTTGATGTTTCATGCCATCCAAAAAATTTCTTCCATCAACAAGGTATACGCTAGCACTACTGCATACCTTTTCACCCTCCTTTATCAAGTGCTTCAATTTGTGGTGAACTCCATCCTTTGTTAGAGATTATGTATTTGCATGGCCATCATGTATATTATGCCTATCAAATTGCCACAACCTTCCCAACAATAAATGGTAGACATCCATTGGAATGATGTCACAGAGAGCCTCGTCGTGGTAACTCCAAATCTTTAACTTTACCAAACATTTCTCACTAACCAGGACCTTATGATCATCCTGTACCCAAGAAATCTAATAGGGTTGGGGTGTTTCTCCCTCTTGAGCTTTAGCTTTGAGACCATCTCCTTTGACACCAAGTTGTCAGTACTTCCACCATCTACAATCACATCACAAAATTTATCTTCACACTTGCACTTGGTACAAAACAAACTCCTACTTTGTCCAAGTTTAGTCTCACTGCTTAGTAAGACCCTTTCATTAACTAGAACCTCTCTTCTTTCTGCATCCTTTGAATGTGGTGATTGTGCATCATCATCAACGTGAGCAACCCTTTCTTGACCATTAGTTCTCCTATCTATCTTTCCTTGTATTGAGGGCATTCGAAGGCTCAATGTCCTTCTTCATTACAATGAAAATATGTACCATAGAATCCTCCTCTTCCCAAACCTTGTCCACATTCTCTATCTCTTCCTCTCTAATCTTCAAAGTTTTGATCACAACACTGGTTAAAACCCTCGTTCTTCTGATTTTAGCTAGTACCCACATCTTTAGTTTTCTTTTGTTTCTCATTTTAGCCTCCAAATGAGCTGCCATTGCCCCTTTCTCCTTGACTATGCCCTCTTTGCCCTCCATCGGACTTTTTTTTTAGCTTCTCCTCAACTCGCAAGGCAAACTGGTATGCCTCTTCAATGCTAGTCATTCTAACTAGACTTAACTCCTCATGAATGCTAGGTCTTAACCCACTAAGGTAATGGGCAACCTTCTCCTTGTTTGCTTCTGAATGCCCTGCCCTAATAAGGACTTGGTAAAATTCCTTTGTGTATTCCTGGATAGATTTTTTTGCTGCTTTAACTCTTGCATCTTTTTGAACAAATCAAACTCATAATCAACAAGAATAAATTGCTTCTTTAGTTTGTCCACCATGTGATCCCATCTTTTGATTTTCTCCTTTCCTCTTCTATTTATTTCCAACTAAATCTCTTAGTACCAAATTTTGGCATGACCTTTCATCTTTTGCTTTGCATACTTAGCCCTATCAGTGTCCCTGATATCCTCATACTCAAAATATTACTCCAGCTCATTGATCTAGTCGATCAACTCATCTGGGTTTAGATTTCTTGAAAACATGCTGACGTCAATTTTAGGTCTTTTTTCAAGCTTGACAATGGCCCTAAAAAGCCTCTCCTCTACCTAGTTTAGGATTTATCCATCTCCTTCCCCTTCCTACCCAATATTTCCTTCTTCTTCACTTTCTTCCTCACTTTCATACCTACAACAACATTCATCCCTCTACGGATCTCCTCCTACAATGCCTAGACTTGTCTCTAGAGGGCTCTAACCTCAGGAGTGACAACTCCAACCCTTCCACCATGCTTCCTTCATGGACATATCTTCCTGTATCAAAAGCCACAATTAGATAGTCCTGGTGTGAATTGCCTCATAGTTGGCACTCTATCTATACACTCAAGAAAATGACCTCCAATAGCACTTGATGGGGACACAATCCAAGAGAAAAATGAATGCAATAGGAAAAGGGAATATTATTATCATAAGCAATATGTTGTTACATCTAGTACAATGAAAATAGACTCCACAACATGCCTTATGGGCTTACAATGTTATCAAATTCTGGAGAAAACCCTTCTCATAGTACCTTCTCCCAAACTCCACCAAAAAATGCCTTTACAATGCTAGAAATATCCTTAAGTAAACAAAATTAGGGTTAGGAATACATTTTAAACTATTCCATTTGGAATCCAACACGAAAATAGAAGGTTCTAGAAAACAAGTCAAAAGTCGGTGTAAAATTACAAGAATTCAGAAATGGTAGTCCAACATTTGGGAGGCAAAACTTTTGATCTCGGACTTCGATTGACAAACCGTTTACATTTCCAGAAAGATCTCCAAGTTCTCTATATCCCTATGGAAAATCTTTTCTCATCCCCAATTTTTTGGGCCCATATGAGGCCATTTAGTGCCTCAAATATGATTTTGAAGTGCTCTTAGGAGGTCTCTAGGCAACTTAAAACTACAATAACTTTCAAACCGTAAAGCCTTTTGACTTGATTCTTTTTCTAGAGTGCTTTAAATTATAAGTATAATCATCCCTCTAACTAATTATAACTATGAATCAATCACAAAATAACCTATTTTTTGCATTGGCACATATCCCAAGGTGCTCAAAAACTCTAACCCAAAAACCAATAGTAGAACCATGAGAGTTGGAATCCTTGTTTGACCCAAATGGGTATCCACAAATGAAAACACTTTAAATAGAAACTAACAATAAGCATATTTTTGGGTGATACAGGATTGCTCTTACACCACTGGATGTTCTTGCATCAGTATTAGTACCCAAGATAAGCACTGATATGTAGATAAAATAAAGTAGATAGATCAAGAGAAAATAGATAGTTGTAGAAAAAAGAAATTTGCAACAATGATAGAATGTTCTTGCCCCTTGGGGATCGAAATTGAAATGAGATAGAGGAGATTCAAAAATAAGATAGATTTGATCAAATTAGAACAAAGAAAAATTTATGATGCTGGATAAGAGATTAAGACCAAAGAGTGAACACCAAGCAATGAAGATATGCCCAGTTGACTAAGTTTAACCAAGAGATATAAAACATAAGAATTAGGTCAAGGAAAGAAGAAACATTAAATGAGATGAAATAGAAATGAAAGCAAAGAGTGGAAGAGAGTAGAAATGATGAAGAAATGAAGAAATAATGATTGCCCCAACAAGATTGAAAGATTAAGCCTCAAAAGGTCAACCAAATACATAGCAGAAAGAAGAAATTTTGACTAACAAAATGAACCCGAATTTGGATTTTGATCCTGAAAATGGATTCAGGATGTTGAGATTAAAAAATATAGGTTAAACACATAGATGAGATGGTCAGATAGAAAAGAAGAGAAAAATAGGAAAGGAGAGATGAGATAAGACCGAGAAGAGGCAAGAGAAGGATGAACATAGTTAGCTAACAAGTCCATGAAAGATAAAGAAGAGAGCTCTCAACATGCAAAATGCAATTCTAAGATACAATGAACCCTAGAATGAAAGGTAGTATGAAAAGGTACAATTGCAAGGGTTACATAAGTAGGTCCCAATTTTTATCATCAAGCCTTATTAGGGACATCAAAAGATCATACAATCATCACTAGCATAAACTACGAGGATATGAATATGATCTATATGTGATAAAAAAAAGAAGGAAATCCAACCTAAGCATCAAAGACATGTAAGTCAAGATGTCTAATGCAGTTAGACTCCCTAAGTTTAGTATAGAAAAATTACACCTGTATCAAGATATAAGTGCCACAATAACCCCTGAGTGCAGTCTTGCAAAACTAGACAAGGATGATACATTGTAGGCCCAAAGTGTCAAGTAGGAAAAGGATGAATTCTCTAAACACCTTAAACTAATAAAGTATACCCACAAGAAGAAAGCAAGTAAAACATGCCTGATTCCCCCAATTTTCTAGTCCATGACATCCTCAAAAGACTATTAGGGAGGGAACAGTCAACAAATAAATTGTCATAGACAACACACATAAAAGAAGATAAAGTTCATAATGTCTTTGTAAGTTCAATGTTTAAGTGTGTGTCTATGTAAGTCACATGACCATCTCTTCTAGGACTTGAGTCTACCAATGAGAAGTATTGCAACATCCTAGACTATAGGTAAAGCATCCAAAAAGTGTTGAGAAACACTTTATGCTAAGGGGAAAGTGTTGAGGAACATTGTTTTGCATGAGTTTCCAAATAAACCCTAATGAAAAAGGAGACCCTTATAAGCTAAGAAGGTGTGCCCCTAAGATGAAAACAATAGACAATTCCAAGCTAGGAAATGTGTTGTGAAATGAATGAGACTAATAGACATTGTAGTGCCTCTCCCATTTGACTTTTGTAAGTCGTCCTGATGGATGCAACCTTGCTGATCTTTTGCTGTGATGGATCATGATTGTGACCATGAGTGGTCTACACTATTGAGGTGTTTTGATGTATGTTTCTTTAGTAGTTGCTTTGTTTATTCTTATGGCTGAGTTATGAGATTATGATGTGATTTATGGTTCACTAAGGTTTGTGCCAATGGTTACCAAGGTCAATGTGGTATCATGAGGTTGTTCCATGATTACCCTGAGATGTGTGTAGAGATTGCACTGTGTACTTTTTACCACGCTACACTGGACTAGGTTCCTATAGCAGTGGTTAGTTATGTTTATGACCGTGTTCACTTATGTGTTTTAAGTGCCCGTTTGTTGTTCTTTAATCAACCTTTATTTAAATGCTTAAATGATTAAAAAATGGATTGTCCATGTTGAATTATATTGGTTATGTGCTATGGACATTTACCTTGTTATATTTTGATATGAGAGATATTTGTTACTTATGTTATGTTTTACATTTGAGAGGACCTGAGGGTCAGATGTTATACCTTGATTTCAGTATCATAGATGTTAGACTACTATGTTGTTCAGTTAATCATTTTCCATGATGATGCCATTTTGAGATGACAGTGTGTTTTATGATGATATATGGTTATCCAGTATTTGGACATATCACTGATTATGTTATGTGATGGATTTAATGCTAGGGTCATTTACTTCATTCCTATGTTGTTGTGCTTTATGTAAACATGAGTGATGTAAATAGATCATTTTAATATAATTAAATAAATGGTTAAATTAGGTGATTTAATGCATTTATTTCTTTGACTATGTTATTATATGCAATTGCACTTGATCGTGTTATTTAGTGTGCAGGATTTATATCCCTGGCAATGGCACATGGAGTTAATGATTCAACTATTCATATTTTACCAATGTTGTCCCTGTTTGGTCGACATATCCTTATTTTAATTGTTTAATTAAACCTTTTAGTGATTATTAAATCCGAACTCATTTGCATTATGTGATTAGACCAGCGAGCATGTCTGTTCATTTAGAGGTTCACATTGTCGTGAAGGTTGTTAAGGCAATTTATGTGTTTTTGGATTTTTGAGCTTTTTAATTGATTTATTTTAATTTTTGGTAGCGTTTCCATAGATGAATTCCTATTTCTAGAAATAGCTTTTTTTCGTTTGGGTCGATTTGGGGTTTGACTAGGTTGGCTAGTTATTTGCCCTAATCGATTATTCACTTGAAAAGTGAATAAATATCAAAAAAGGAATTTAATTCCCGACTTCTCACTTTTGAATTAGAAAGTTGGAGAGTAAAACCAAAAAAATCCTCTTCATGAGGAAATATTGTTTTGTTAGTTCTGGGAGCTACTGGTATGGGATTGTCGCGAGGGTGAGCTTGTTGGATCTAGCTCGGAGAAACCTTGGATTGTTGTGATTTTCAACTACTTCTACGAGCTATTTATTTTATAGTTTAGATTCCCTTTTTTCTCCTTTTGGCTATGAGGTAGGGCTTTCCCATTTTATTGTTTCTGCTCCATTTCAACTTCTATTTTTTGTAGTCGTTTGTTTGGAGGATGAGAACTAGTGTTCCCCTCCATTTCTATATGCTAGTTCTACCCGGTTGGGCAAGTATGAACATTTCTCTATTTTTTGAGATGAGGGTTTGGGGTTTTGCACCATTATGTTGGCCATTTTTGCATATGGTGTTCAAACTTATTTATTTTTGAATTGTTGGGGTTTTTGCACCCAAAGGCCAAATGGGTTTTAATTTTGAAGTTTTCCAAACTTTTGCAGTTTTTACCTCGTTTTGCATGCCACCCTATTTTCTTGGCATGAATTGGGTCGTGGACCTGGATTATTTGTTTGGATATTAGTCAGACTTTTTTTGCACTTTTATGTTTGCATTGGGATGCGTGCCATATTTGTACTCCAAACATTGTGTTTGATTGAGTGATTTTATACCTGATTTTATTATTTCTTTTAGACCTTTGTTGTTGTTTCCTAGACACTAGGATTCGTGTAGAATCCATACTCCTGGATTGAGGCCGGTTGAGTAAGTTCATGATGTTTGGTCTTGTTGCATCATTGGGATTTGTGTAGAGTCCATACTCTTAGATTGAATTTGGTTGAGTGATTTCATGATGTATGGTTTTATTGGTTCTTGGGATTCATGTAGAATCCATCCTCTTGAGTTATTTTTGGTTGAGTGTTGTTTTGCATTGTGTTATCTTCAAGTCCTTGTGTTATGATATTCGTGATGGTGGTGTGCCACACACGAGTACATGCTCGTACATTTTTTAGAGGACTTGTGGGTCCCAATCTTCCATGGTATTTCTAGAAGTTATCATCATTGGGGTTGGGATGGGAGTATGCATGTACACAAGCACTTGTTGTAGGATGAGCATGGGTAGGGTAGGGTAGCATATGGAGGGGGTTTTTATCTTGTAGCCTAGTGACCTCAATCCCATAAGGTTGGCAAAGGAAGTTCTAATCAAGTGTTAATTAAAGAAAATGTGTGAATGGTAATAAAACTTAAGATAATGAAAAATTTCCATGCATTGGCCTTGAAGGGAGTACCTTGAGTGAGTGTCTGCATTTGTGTGATGGCCTCTAAGGGAGTACCTTGAGAGTGTTTCCACATGTGATTCAAGCTTGGGCTTTTGGATGCCAAGCGACTCTCCATGATGTCAGCCCCTACTTAATAGCTTATTGAGTGTCTGACCAAGACTTGTACTTCTTGCATTTTTAGAGGTTCTTGGTTACAGTCATCATTACTGTTTGGCATGAGTGATAGCCTTAGATTTTTGCTTTGAGTATTTGTGGTTGGATCATTATCTCCATCAGCATGACAGGTGTGGACCTACGGGTGCCACATGGTTGGGAGGCGTAGCTACTTTCACCATTGCTAGGGACTAGTGTACAGAGATGGTCACTTATCCTAGTGTCACTATTGTTGGATGTTTTCACTTGATGCGTCAGGTTCCAATGTATGCTTTTTCTTGTGATTTATGCTTTCATTGGAATGCTTGGATATCATCTTTAGATGATGTTAGTTTATTTGATGCATTCCCATGTTATGATGTTTAGCATACGATTGGATAATGTGAATTTTTGTATTGGATTATCTATTGCTTATTGGGTTAGCATGTTAGATTTCTTTATTATGCTGATTAGCATGTGAGAGGTGATGTTATCTACTAGCATGTTAGATTTCCTTATGCTTATATTGTAGCATGTGTTTAGTAGTGACATCTATTATGATAGTACCAACGATCTAATCAGTGGCTCGAGATGTTACGTGCAGGGGATGGCTAAGGCCCACGATGATCTTATGATGCTATTGATGGTTGGGAGGAACCATGTACTTAGTTTGGTTGTTCAGTTATTGTGATGTTATTTCTGTATATTACGATGTTGCTTATGTTCACTGTGATGTTGTTTTCAGTATGTTCTTTACTACTTGGTAGAGATGGGTAGATGTTCCTCTTTCTTGCTCCTTGAAAAATTGTTGACTATGCACTCGAGTGTTCACTCCTCGATCTATGTAGATCTAGTACTCCTCGATGTGGAGGTTGTTTTCCCATTTTATTCCTCATTTTGACCCTTAGAGTAGTTTTCTCTCTTTTCCTAGGTGACCATGTGTCAGCATGGGGCAATAGAATATTGTGTCGCACACCTAATGGAGATATTTCATGCATCCCTTGATTCTATCGCATGCCTCTTGGAGAAATATCTTGTGATACTTGCCAGTATCGCACTTCTATGTAAAAACTGTCATATGATACCCTTAAAGTATCACACGCCTTCGAGAGTAGTATCACCCAATCCCTGTAAATGTCGCCCTCCTTCTTTAGGAATGTTGTGTGATACTTTCTAGTGCTATAATAAAGTATCGCCTGGATTTTTGCAAAAAACCTATGCGGGTGGGCAGAAAACACTATTCAGTTTGAGCCAAAATTTTTGGGAGTTGTTTGGGGTACCCTCTTAGGTGTTCTTTAGTCCTTTGGTGTCGTATTTTGAATTTAGAATGTGTTTGATTTTGATTTAGTTATGCATTTTTTGTCATCGATTGTTTTGGTCAGTAGTGGCATTTGGATATTTGTTGCTTGCTTAGATTGTTGGTAAAGTCTTCCGTTGCGATCTATATGATCCATGTATGATGTTGTCATCTGCATTCATACTTGTAATTTTTTTAATCTTGGCTTGTATTGAATCCTTGTTCCAAGGATCTTCGGGCGGAGCATTACATCTGGTATCAGAGCCTATGTTCAAACATTGGGATTTCTGCATCTATGTTGCCCATATTGTTGTTGCTGCATTGGTTGAGTTAGAGTGTCTTGGAGAAGATCTTGTGATCTTGTGTTGCTTCAGTGTCTATTTTGGATGGACTGGCTTGTCCAATAGATGCAACTAGATCAGTGTGAGGAGAAGGAAGTGAGTCTTCCCTTGTTTTGTAGATGGAATCAATGTGCCTTTGTTTGGTTGGTTTTGTGTGTGAGCCTTTTTGGATGGAACCACAGATTGGTGTCCATGTGTAGGCTTTAAGTGCCTCTTTTATTCTCTTTGTGGAGTAAGGTGCATTGTTTTCCCTATTTTCTATTAATTGTAAGTAAATAAATGAATCTTACTTGTGATTCTGTGTTTTGCCATTATAGTAATGAAATGGTTCCTTTCATTGAAAAATGAGTGTTATTATGAATCATTGCAAAGCAGTAGGTTTGCATTATGTCCTTGGGTTAATGACTTAAGTCCCCAATCTGATTGCTTCTTAAGCTTATGTAAATTGTATTAATTTGATGGATATCTAATTGTTGCATTGCATGGAAAATAATTAAGGAAATTACTATTTTCTGCATATGCATGAGATTACTGATGGTATACTGCTTGATGTGTGTGAGTGTGTTCTCTAAGATTGTTAGGATGATGTATCCCTTAGCATTGTGCGATGATTTATACCTTTTGTGTGACTATTCTTAGTCATCGCATGTAATGTGATTTGATTGATGCCTTGTTTTATTTGGCTGGAGGTACTTTCCTCATATTGTTGGGCTAGCATTAGTTTTTGGTATTTTCCTCTCTTGGAGTAGTCATCAAATTTTCTCTATTTCTCTCTTTGTGGTTGTTGTCACTTGGATTATTGTTGAAATGAGCTCTGTTTGAGATTTACTATTGGAATTAACAATTTCCCCCATTTGGGCTTTTTGATTATGTTTCATGATGACTATTCTAGATGTGTTTTACTGCTGCCCAGTTGTGTGTTGTGACTCTATCATGTTCATCTCGAACCTTTGGTAGTACATTCAAGGATAATATCGTGGAGAACATGCTAGTGTGTCTTTGATAGATTTAAAGTTGTTAATGTAATTGGATATTTTAAAAGATGAGTAAAAATAATGTTATTCTTGAAAGAAATTGAAAGATATGTACTTGTTTTATGGTGACTCTTGAACCCTTGCTTTGAAAACCTTTCAGTTTCATTGTGCATTAGTGCTTATGTTATGTTTAATTAATGAAATTATGAAAGATAAGTAATGATGGTTTTAGTGTGTGATCTACCTTTCATTCCATGCCTTATGATTGTTTTAGGCATGTGTGTTCTTGAGTGGTTTTGAACATTTTGTTTGTCACTTGTCTTTGTAACTGAGGCTGTTGTTTTGTCTTGAGTGAGACTCAAACTCTTAGGTTTTGAGTCTCTCTTAACTCCATCATGCTGTAGTCCTTGTCAATATCTTTCTGACGCTTTTCAAATGGAGTCAATTTGAGTCCGGACGTGAAAGTTATGGCCTCTAGAGTGAAGACAATTTTTGTGTTGATTTGAAATTTCATGTGAGAAACTGGTGGTCATGCACTTTCTTTCTTGGTTCATTGCACTTTCTTGCCTAGTTCCTCTCCATTTCTGTATGCTAGTTCTACTTGGTTGGGTAGGTATGAACATTCGCCTATTTTTCAAGATGAGGGTTTGGGGTTTTACGTCGTTATACTGGCCATCTTTGTATACAGTGTCTGAACTTGTTTATTTTTGGATTTTGGGGTTTTTTTACCCAAAGGCCAAATGGGTTTTAATTTCAAAGTTTTCCAAATTTTGGGATTTTTACCTCATTTTGCGTGCAACCCTATTTTCATAGGTTTTCTTGGCACGAGTTGGCTCATGGACCTGGATTATCCATTTGGATATCAGTCAGACCTTTGTTGCACTTTTATGTTTGCATTGAGATGCGTGTCATATCTGTACTCCTGACGTTGTGTTTGATTGAGTGATTTTATACCTGGTTTTATTATTTCTTTTAGACCTTTGTTGTTGTTTTGTGGACACTAGGATTTGTGTAGAATCCGTACTCTCAGATTGAGGCTAGTTGAGTGAGTTCATGATGCTTGGTCTTGTTACATCATTGGGATTTGTGTAGAGTCCATACTCTCAAATTGAGGCCAGTTGAGTGATTTCATGATGTATGGTTTTATTGGTTATTGGGATTCATGTAGAATCCATCCTCCCAAGTTGTTTTCAGTTGAGTATTGTTTTGCATTGCGTTCTCTTCCAGTCCTTGTGTTATGATCTTCGTGATGGTGGTGCGTGACACACGAGTACGTGCACACACATTTGTTAGAGGACTTGTAGGTCCTGATCTTTCATGGTACTTCTAAAAGTTATGATCATTGGGGTTGGGATGGGAGTATGCATGCCCACGGGCAGTTGTCGTAGGATGAGCATGGGTAGGGTAGAGTAGCATATGGAGGGGGCTTCTATCTTGCAGCCTAGTGACCTCAGTCCCATAGGGTTGGCAGAGGAAGTTCTAATCAATTGATAATTAAAGAAAATGTGCGAATGGTAATAAAACTTAAGATAATGAAAAAGTTCTATGCATTGGCCTTTAAGGGAGTAGCTTGAGTGAGTGTCCGCATTCATGTGATGGCCTCTAAGGGAGTACCTTGAGAATGTTTCCACATGTGATTTGAGCTTGGGCTTTTGGATGCCAAGCGACTCTCCATGATGTTAGCCCCTACTTAGTAGCCTATTGAGTGTCTGACCAGGACCTGTACTTTTTGCATTGTCATAGGTTCTTGGTTACAATCATCATTATTGTTTGGCATGAGTGATAGCCTTAGATGTTTGCTTTGAGTGTTTTTGGTTGGATCATTATCTCCATCAGCATGGCGGGTGTGGACCTACAGGTACCACGTAGTTGGGAGGTGTAGCTACCTTCACCATTGCTAGGGACCAGTGACCAGAGATGGTCTCTTATCTTAGTGCAACCATTGTTGGATGTTTTCACTTGATGCTTTAGGTTCTGAAATATGCTTTCTTATGATTTATGCTTTCATTGGAATGCTTGGATATCATGTTTAGATGATGTTTAGTTTATTTGATGCATTCCCATGTTATGATGTTTAGCATATGACTTTATGATGTGAATTTCTATATTGGATTATCTATTGCTTATTAGGTTAGCATGTTAGATTTTTTTATTATGATGATTAACACTACTAGCATGTTAGATTTCCTTATGCTTATACTGTAGCATGTGTTTAGTAGTGACATCCTTATTACAATAGTATCAAAAATCTAATCAGTGGCTTTGGATGTTAGGCACGGGGGATGGCTAGGGCCCACAATGGTCTTATGATGCTATTGACAGTTAGGAGGAACCATGTACTTCATTTGGTTGTTCAATTATTCTGATGTTATTTCTGTACATTATGATGTTTCTTATGTTCACTGCAATGTTGTTTTCAGTATGTTCTTTACTGCTTGGTAGAGATGGATAGATGTTGCTCTTTCTTGTTCCTTGGCATATTGTTGATTATGCAGTCGAGTGTTTTCTCTTTGATCTATGTGGATCTGGTACTCCCCGGTGTGGAGGTTGTTTTCTCGTTTCATTCCTCGTTTTGACCCTTAGAGTAGTTTTCTCTCTTTTCCTGGGCAACCATGTGTCAGCATGGGGCGATAGAATATTGTGTCGCACACCTAATGGAGATTTGTTGTGCATCCCCTAATTCTATCGCATGCCTCTTGGAGAAATATCGTGCGATACTTTCTAGTAGCACACTTCCATGTAAGAACTATTGTACGATACCCTTAAAGTATCGCATGCCTTTGGAAGTAGTATCACCCAATCCCTGTAAATGTCACCCTCCTTTTTTAGGAATGTCACACAATGCTTTCCAGTGCTATATTAAAGTATCGCCTGGATTTTTGCAAAAAACCTATGTGGGTGGGTAGCGGGCACTATTCGGTTTGAGACAAACTTTTTGGGAGTTGTTTGGGGTACCCTCTTAGGCTTTCTTCATTCCTTTGGTGTCGCATTTTGAATTTAGAATGTGTTCAATTTGGATTCAGTTATGCATGCTTCGTCATTGGTCGTTTTGGTTAGTAGTGGCGTTTGGAGATTCATTGGTTGTTCGAATTGTTGGTAAAGTCTTCCATTGCGATCTATGTGATCCCTATATGATGTTTTCATGTGCATCCATACTTGTAAATTTTTTTTTTTATCTTGGCTTGTATTGAATCCTTGTTTCAAAGATCTCCAGGCGGGGCATTACATACATAGGTACAGGGGTCTCAAGTGGCATCCGTTTCTAGGTTTTCACCACTTGGTAGATTTTTTCAGGACATTTTTCATTTTTAAATTTTTTTTTGGGTGATGCATCAAAGCACCTATTTCTAGCTTTTCACTAAGATGATCAATTTTTCAAGACTTTTTCTAATATTTTAAGGATTTTTTCAGCATCATATATGATTTTTTGGATTTTTTAGAATGATTTAGAGATCACTAGTTCTCAAGCAAGATCACATCATTTTGTTCCATTGTCAAGCAAGGTGCAGGTCATGATGGAGCAAGAATATGGTGGATAAGTAGAGATGGATAAGAAAGGAGTATGAAGCAAGTGAAAGTGATCCTCAAGGATTGACTCCTCAAGAATACCCAAGCTAGAGAAAGATAGCCATATGAAGCAGGTTTTGGATAAGCAATGGAAGAAATGAGCAATGTAGAATGTAGGATAAGGAGTTGAAGCCAATAAGTGAGATAACATTTGAGATAAACAGTGAAGCCAATAAGTGAGATAGCATAAAAACATGTAATCCAAAAGAGTAGACATGTCAAGCAACCTACGAACCATATTTTTCTTTCTGTGATCAATACCAAGAGGTCAAATGGATAGGGTAGTGATAGGATACAGAATTAATGATGAAGCTAAATATGAGGGCTATGAATAAATGAGAAAGCACAATAGAGAATCTCATGGATAAGATACCCAATACACAAGGATAGCTCAATATTGTCAAGATCAAGGAGGAAAGATAGGATAGATGGATTATTTTTAGTGTAAATAATTAATTATTATTACAATTTACTTAAGTTTACTTAGGTTAATGCATTATTATATTAGTTTTCATATAGACACCTAGGAGTATGCATAATCGTATGAGTTGTCTTATTGACAACACATGAGTTTGCATAATCATCTGAGTTGTCATGTTGAAAACACATTTGATTACACTCAAATTGAGCACAATGGTGTCTACAACATCTCTTTACAAGATACACCTATGTAAGCTTATCCTCTCATCATTGCACAAACTCCTGTGCTTAATGAAGGATAATCCACTCTTGGTGGACATGTGCTTAGTTGTGAGGCTTATCACTTTGCCGACTCCTAGTCATTCTAGATGCCTTTATATATAGACACTTCTAGTGTGTATTCATATGATATTCACTCTTGTTATTGTTATTATGATCATACATTATTGGTCCATATTGTGCTAAGTGCTTGAGCTTCTTGATCTTGGTGTCATTTTGCCTAAGGAAAATTCTTCCAATTATGGAATAATTACACATGACACCTATTTGCTAGATTTTCATTATGGTACTTATCCAAGGTACCACAAGAAGTGGGTTTCACCATAGGATGGATTCATTTCTCTTTACTTTTGCTACTAGGGTGCCACAAGAAATGGTTTTCACCAAGGCACAATCTTTTTTCTTTCTTTTTTAAATTTTTAAATTTTAGAAAGAGCTCAGGCTATTTAAAATTGGATAGTGCTCCTATAGGAAAGATAAGTCTTGATAAGCCAATACCATAGATAAGTATGCTCAAAGATGCAAGAGAGATGGTAGTAGGATAAGTATGTGGAGGATAAAAATTCATGTCTTGAAAGGATTGTAGAAGTGTAGATAGCATGTAACTATAGGCTTGAAAGGATTGCATAAGGGTAGGTGAGAAAGTAGGCAAGATCAACATTGACACACAGTTTGAAGGGTTGTGAAATGATGGAGTAATCATGGAGGAAATAGCTTGAGGTTTAGATGTATGAGGTGGTAGAGTAAGCTTGGAGGAAGATGGAGTTGAAGGCTTCAAAAGCTTTTGAGGAAGATGTTTAGAAGAAGATAGAGTGGAAGCCATTGGAAGCTTGAATGCCAATTTAGATTTATGTTCAATATTCAAGTCTTTCAAGAGAGACTTGGGAATCCATATAGTTTTAGATTTTCCTTTGGATACTTTAGAACACATTTTTCAATAATGGGTTTAGGAACCCATATTTGCTTTGGTTTAGCTCTTTGGGTAGTGAAACTTTGTGGTCTCTTGAATAATTATTCTTTCTTTATATTCACATGTCAATTATATGAGACATAATGGTTTTTATTTGTTAATGTATACTTGTATATCTTATGTTCATCATCCAAATAGCTTCCAAAAGACTTGGGACTTATGGATGAATAAGGCTGATATGACTAGTTTAGGTGGTTGAGTGGATGGATATTTTTCAAGCATTAATGCTTTTGTTGATCTTGAGGTATAATAGGAGGACTAGGAGATAAGATAGGAGTAAACGTAGGAGATAAAGGAACACAAAGTCCCAATATAGATGGAAGGTTGGAAGGCTTTATCTTAGATGGATAAGGACCAAGGATAGATTTGGGAAATGCAAATGGATAGTGAGTAGGGATATAAACATCTTTAGAGTGAGCAACATGGCTTCAAGTCTTCCAAATAATGTTTCCTTTGTGAAATATTTGGTACAAGATATGAAGAATTGTATCATTTGAACTTCTGGCTTAAATGGTGGTGTTAAGCTCTTCAATATCTTCCACACTTGAAGTAGTTGACAGAAAACTAATTTTGCAATTCTTTCACACGTCTAAGACACCTTTAATGTTGTCTAATCAATTCACCCCTTTTACTTCCTTCAATTCTTCATTTTCATCAGTACCGAATTAGGGCTTTCGCTTTTTAAAAAGTGGTTTTCAAAAAGAAACTTGTTTGCCCCCCATGCAAACATCTGGAATTTTGATTTAGGGAAACTAGTGGTCCCTAGTGTATTTGTGGATGTTGATCTACTCATGGCCATTGCCCAAAATTATGAATCTGTGGCCAAAATTGTAAGAAGATTGGATGGGGAGTGTTTATTGAGTATTAATGCTAAGGAGATTAGGGAATTTTTTGGACTAGAACTATTTTTAGATTATCATATACCCATTGACTTGCCAGGATTGGAAAAGGAATACCTAACTAAGAGGGATAAGATTAGGTAGGGTGCACTGAAGGAAAACATAGGCTCAATTGGGAAATTGTTAGTGGTCACAACGTCTACTAGGGAACCTTTTAAGAAGGATTTTTTCACCTCCCAGGTTGTAGAAATATACATGACTTTATGTAGGGCTCTTGGTGAGGATGAGCAGAAGTTTATGCCAATAAATTTTATGTATATGATGGCTCAGATTTCTTCTTTTGGTGTGGATAATATTTTTGATTTTGCATCTTATATAGCGAAAGAAATCCATGAAGGGCTAGTTGGAATTGCCAAAAGCAAGGTAGAAAAGACTTTTAGTCACTACTCATTATTGATGCATATGTTCTTGTTTAAGGGTGCAAAATATTTTGGGAAGGAAATGGTTTTAAATAGAGAAAAAGAAGGGGAAGCTATGCACGTCCAGTTGTGGATTGCTGATATAACTAGGGATGCTAAAAATGCTAGTTCTGTTAGATTTGACCAATATTTTGCCTCCAAACTGAGAAGCCTCATATTAAAGGACAATCCTAGAATCCCTATGGCATTATTGAATTTTGTTAGACCAATGGATAATCCATTTGATTTAAAAGTATCACATAATTGGGTAACTGATTCACCTCCACCCCCCCTCTCAGTTATCTTGGTGGACTATTGTTTCTATCAAAACTACACAAAGATTAATATGGTTTGAAGTAAGCCCCTAAAGAATAGTATGAAAGGTTACACAAATATTTAGTGAAATTTGGTTTTGCAAGAACTAATGACAATAACAGTCTGTACTCAACCAAAGAATATCAAAGAGATATTGAAGACTTTTGGAATGGGGGATTCAAGACTAGTTCGAACACCTATGGTTACTGGTCATGAACTATCAAAGACTGATGATTCTACTAAGGTGAATCAAAAATTATAATAGTCAATGATTGGAAAACTATAATATATTGTACATAGAAGACCATTCATTACATTACTAGTTGGTATTGTTGCTAGATTTTCTGTTAATCCTAGATAAAATCACATGATGGCTGTGAAAAGGATACTGCGATATCTGAAAGGAACAAAAGACTATGGATTATGGTACAAAAAGAGTAACAAGTTTGAACTAAAAGTTTATACAAATGCTAATTAGACTGGAAACATTGATGACAAAAAGAGATCAAGTGGAGGCACTTTCTTTTTAGGAAGAAGATATATCTTATGGACAATCAAGAATGAAATTGTATTTCTCAATCCACAACAGATGTTGAGTATGTTGTTGTGGTAGCCAAATTTTCAAATATTGCGTGGATTGAGAAATTTCTAAAAGATATGAAGGAAGAAATTATTGAACATGTTGTGATATAATGTAATAACACAAGTACCATAAATATATCAAAGAATCATGTGATACACACAAAGAATAAACACATTGTTATCCAGTATCATTACTAGAGAGAGTTGTTACAAAACAAGAAGTTTGATTGGATTATGTGAACACAAAGGAGAAAATAGTTGATATATTCACTAAAGCATTAGCTAAGGATGCATATGGATATCTAAGAGGTAATTTGGGGGTGACTCCCCTATCTAAAAAAAGTTGAGAAGATATATCGCATTGCATCAAATGTTATGATCAAAATATCTTATACATTGATGCAGAAAGTGACACTTTAGTAGCTACCTAAAGATTGTGAAATGATGGAATAAAACATAGAGCAAATGAGATTGCAAGGAGTCAAAATAAAGATGAAAGAGAAAGTGACATTTCTATATCAATCAAGTTAATAGTGATAGATTGAAAATATATGTGAATGAATGATGTCTTTGGCAGACTTGAAGCAGTTGAGAGAAAATTGATTCTGCAATTCTTTCACACTTCTAAGTCACACTTCTAACAAACTAACCAACCTTATTTCACATAGGTCTCTCCATAGGATTAATTCTGTCCTCACCACTTAGTCCAACAACTTCAAAGTCTCCAGAAAATTCCTCATAATCTTCAGTAACCACATGTTAAGGTACATCACCTATAGCGCTTATGATCTCACTGATCATATCACTCTTCAACAATGCCATCTCAAATCTAAAATTGGCTTTAACCTCCTCCAATTCAGATCTAAAATCCACTTTAACCTTCTCTAAGATCTTTTCTGCCACAACATCACTAAGATCATCAATCACCCTAAGGTCCAATCTTCTTGGAGGTATCTTCTAAGATCCTTTGTAAACCCAAAGAAATAAATCCACAAATCCAAAAGATCAATTAGCTCTACAAGATCAACCTTCACTTCTAGCCTTCACCCAAGTCTTGGTGCAAACTACCTCAACTTCGGTGCTCAATCTACACACTCAGGAACAACTGATTTCTGATACCATCTAAGGTAGCAAGAATCTAGAGGTACCCAGCCGGAGGTGATCTGAATTATTGAAAATAAATACACAATAGAAACATGACACAAGACACATCATCTATTATCAAATGCAACCATTTATTCATAAAATAACTATTTACATGCAATATGCCTGGCTGTAAGACCTTTCGAGTTTTGGCCAAATATAATAGAAATTAAAAAAATAGTTCTACAAGATCCCTCAAGATCCAATCCAAACACTATCTAGTCTAGATCCACATCACTAGAAACCTCCAAGGAAGATCTCAACTTGTGCTCACAAGCCCACCAAGAAATCTCCTTGTTCCCCAAACCTTAGCTACTAGCTATTCTCAAAATTATCTCTTCTGCCACATCCTCTTCTCCAAGATGGATGATAGAAATAACTAAATACTCCACAAAACACCCCTATTTATACCCAACTAAGTGACAAGTCAGCCTATCCTATTACAAATTAAAATAAACCCTTACATTAAATATTTGCATAAGCCACAAGTTGACTGCAACACTCATTAACTACCCAAAACCCAAATTAAATGCCAAATGTTGTCTCATAGACAACTCAGGCAACACATACACTAAGACATGACTAAGTGCTAGAAACCTCCACCAAGTATCAACAACCTACTAAGCATAATCAAGCTCCCTTAATTGATCGAGCCAACTTGAGCAACATTACTATTGAGTTCCTAGTATAAACTGGGCCACAATATATGCCAAGGTCCTCCTTTGACAACTAAGACCTTTTAATAATCAAGCTACTTGGTTAATAAAAAAGCCATGAAAAACTTAGTATCAACTGAGCCACAAATCTTCCATTGATTGAGTCCTCCAACTCCAAGGTCAAACCACATGAACATGCAAGATTGGTAGCCAACCAAGAATGCTCCTGCATCATATATATTTGTACATTCTCATATTTTATGCAAGTTTTCAAGTTTTGGGCATGACTTCCCTAAATTTAGAGGATGAATGTGTTGGCAACATGGATAAGATAAGCTAGTATATTGTTTGAGTTTTCATTTATGGCAATATATACCTTGTGTGAAGAAGGAACTATGTATTGTTGAAAATTCCACAATTAGACATGGAAAACTGTCTAAGTGTCAAATATTTATCCAGTAGAGTAGAGATAGTTTTGATGTGTAAAAATGGAAGAGTAATAATTGGCACATTTGTGATTAAGAAAAGGATATTATAGTATGTCAGGATGACATGCCTAAGTATGCAAGTTAGTACAAACAATAAAAAAAGAGTTATGGAATAAACATGAGTAAAGACAGTGAATAGAGTAGAACAGAGCATAACATTAAATGGTGAATTAGAGGTTAAGGAATAGTTTTGTGTACGAAGTAACTATTTAAATATTTAGGGATGACGTCCTAAATGTTAACTCTAAGTTAGAAGAACTAATTTTGTATTTTTTCAAGTGTGTTAAAGCTTCAAGGCTGATTGGGCATACTTTGTGAAATGTAAAGGTATAAGGTAAGATTGTATTATGTGAAGTAAAATATAATTTTTATGTGATATGGAAACTATATTGATGCAGATTATGATGTATGATTAGAGGAATGCGAAAAAAAAAAAGGAAACATTAGATATTGAAGATAACAGTAGTAAAGAGGTTTTTGTATCTATCTCATTTGTATCAAGGAACTATATTTTATAATTGCAAGTTTGGGAAGTGGACTCATCTTTCATACATTCTATAATTATATATACCAACTCCTGACAGAGTTGAAGAAACTCTGAATAGGGTTGAGGCTTCTAATAAGCCCTAGTTCTCTAACAAGGACTGAGACACTATATGCATGTAATAGACTCCTATTAGGGTATGTTGATTAATGGTGTTATAAATAGGATAATAAGATACTGAGAGGGGGGGGGGGGGGGGGTGAATCAAAACTTAAGCACTTTGAATTTTCAACAATTCATTCACATCTATCAATTACCTTGTGCATATAAAACTTGTAATATTAAACTTGTTGTAACATGTAAATCTATTCTATCACATGCATGAAAATAAACACAACACAATATTTGTTGTAACTTAGAAAATCTCATTGTTGAAGGTAAAACTGGGGTGGGGATGAAACTCACAAATCTTCATTACTACAATAATAAAGTTAATCTATTATGGTTATAATGTTTGATAATAAAATATGATCTATCCTATGATGGGTCTTTCATATTAAAACATTAAGAGACTACTAGGTCTCACCTTGTAAAAGGATTTAACACTTACAATAAAAAAGGACTTTGTTAGGAGATTGACAAAGATTTGTTAAGACCACTCTATTAAGAGATCTACCCTAATTCAAGTTGACTAGAATTGATTCAGTACTAGACTCTTGGTATACTTTTTAAGATGATTTTGAGTCTTCTCCTTGCTAACTGATCCTCTACTCTAATATGATAATACTTGTCTTCCCCTTCACTTCTTTGGAAATGTCACTTGTTCTATTGAGAGGTAACATAACAATTCATTAACTTCTGAACTAATCTCAATCCTTCACTTCACTTATTCGTATATTATTCCTTTTCCACATACACACTCTTCTCTTCTCATATGCACTCCATATCCATACCATTCTTCATTGGATCTAGGTTAAGATCCTCCCTATTTAAAGAGTTTCATAAAGATTTTTCTAGATAATTCCATATTTTGCTGCTTCATCTGAATCGTTGATCACAAAACATATAAATCTATGATACACATCATTAATGCATAAAAATCTCTATAACAACCTCTACATATATTAAATGTTCTTTCCAAGTTGGCTTAAGAAAATTTCACCTCAAAATTTGTTCGATTTTTGACTTTTATGTAAACTCTACATTGCTCAACCTTTACTATTTCTTGATGCTCGACATTGTTGTTGATCAGTTTGTATTGTGCTCATCACATACTATGCAACTTGACACTTGTATGCTTCAAACTACTTGGTCAATGTTGAGCTTGGCTCGTATAGAAAATATTTGGTGACCATATGCTTACTCAACTCCTATAGAGCTCAATACATACTTCGATATGTACATGACTTAGCCTATATAGAGTAGCTTAGTTGCAACGATGACCATCTAACTCTACCTTGTAAATGGTAAGTGTTTGACACTAATAGACAATAATAGTTAGAGATACCAACAATCTCTCCCTTTGACATTAATGGTAAAAATACTTTATCATATTTATATCTTTAATAAAAATACAATCTTATACAAACTCTCTCCCTAAGTCTTATGACTTATGTCAATAAATAATGAATAAACAATGTAAAATGAATATGCCAACAAATTCATTTCCCTCTTTATTTTTTACTTCACTTTAATAAATCCAATTTCCCCTTTTAAATTTGTTTCCCTCTTGTTTTCAAATACTTATGTCGTTGTTGCTGGAGTTGAATGGGTGGAAGTAAACCATATTTCTCAATGAATGTCTTATGAACTCGAGTGATCATGGAGAGTAGATGATCCCATGTGGTTCTTGCTACCTCCAAAATATGATTTTTCAAATATAATCTTGCAGCTAAATGATTATGTTGTTAGCCACTAAAAGATAATGATATTATTTGATAAGATGTTGGGATACTTTCATTTCCCTCTGCATGACCTCCAAGTGAGGTATCACCATTGCTTGAATAAAGATCAATGCTAGATCTTGCTGACTCTAAAATAATGTTGTTCAAATCTCTTCAACTCTGCTTGAATCTGGTCAATTTTTTCTTGAATATCATTTGTAAATCCTAGAACATCTAAAAAAATATTGTACACATATTGTACCTTCTATATTAGTTGTATCATAACCTGTAATTTCTCTTGCAATTGCACTTTTTGCTCGACGATGGTTATGGAAACTTTATCCACAAACTTATTCTCAAAATTTCTTGCAGACTAATCCATCAATTTCTCATTTAGCTCCATATTACCATCATTGACTTTTAAACTATATTTACAACCTAGGTTATGATTGGAGTTTATTTATCAAAATTTTGTATGTCAAAAGCACCAACAAAAATGTTTTTCACATCATAGAGAATTCACTTTTTATTTTTCTCTCTCCTTAGCTTCTCTTGTTGTTTCTTCTTTGCTAAAACTTCTTGTATCAAAATTGTTTTCTCAAAGGTGAGATTTTCCAAGTCTAATTGTGGCATCTCAATTATTTCATCTAGACTGACTTCAATATCTAGTGAAGTATATTTTATTGTTCTCCTTTTGCTTGGCGAAGGATAGCTATTGCTCGACATTGCTTTGAGAGTTGGTGAAGGAGTTTCACCACTTGGTCATCCTTTTTCATTAGTGTTTGAGAAACAAAAATGATCGCACTCAATTTAGCTCTACTTGACTCTTTATTTTCCTCAAGATGAGGTGCTGAAACAATCTTATCATCTGCACTTGGATCCCTCACTTTGGGTTTTGTCTCTATACCTTTGAGCCTTGATTTCTTGGCCCTCAGAGAGTCAGGGGTGCCGACATAGATTGGTGAAATTCTGCCTTGGAAACTTGGCACACCTAAAAATTCTCAACTATTGTAATCATCCTCAATGTTTACAGTTTCTTTCTATCTGTGCTCCCTTGGTTGATAATCCAAAAATGCCTTTCCAAATAAACTCATCCTATTCTTCTACAACTTCCACTTTGTTTTGTAAGATCAAAAACATTATGTATTTAGGAATAAATCTACTCCTATATTTTACCAAAAATGTGTCATGTTTCTCCTAGGACAGATGGGGCATAACTCTAACTAATGTTTTAGTTCTTATTCTTTTCTCTTCTTCCTCGGCCTATTGCCATCTTCTATTCAGTCAATTAAATAAATCTTTGGGTATCTTTTTCTCAATTTTTCTAGGGGATATATTATGATTAGCAATAATATCCACCATAGCCTCCTCAATTTAGTTTCTATCAACATTATCAAATCTATCACACTTTACAAATCTAAAGCTAAAAAATCTTGCTGATCATCTTAGATCTACACATACCTCTTCAACAGTCTTAGATGGTTCTTTAGGTGGTCCTTTGACCAATCTCCTTCTCTTAGTTTTAGGGGCACTGGTCTCTATAGTCTCTCCTACTCTCATTGTAGTTTGCTCAACATTAGTAGTTGCCCTGGTTCTTGGCTTATTTGGCGATGGAGGAGAGAGAAGTGTCACTGCTAGCTTCTTCTTGGTTCCTTAAGCCTTCTTTCTTGAGAGAGTGACAACAACTAGGGCTTTTCCCTTGTCACCTTCTTCTTCTTAATCTTCCTCATCACCACAATCCTTTTCTTCATCCTCTCCAAGACCTTCTATTAATTGTAGTGGTTCCTTTCCCTTGCCTAGGGTGCCCAGTTTTGCTTCTAGGTCTTCAATCATTATTTTCCTTTTCTTCTCTATAGAATCTATCTTGATATTTACAAATATTCTTTCTTTAGCTTCTTAGTATTTCCCAAAAAGGTCTAGCCCCAATGTCTATCTCTTCATTCAATGGTGCAACAATATTTTCACTTACTAAATAAATATCAATTACATAGTCAAAACTTTGTGACCAAGCCTTCCTCAGATTCACTGCCTATACAAATGGTTATTTGTATCTACAAGAAAAATATGTCACTATAGTACCTTGTGACCAACTCTTCAGGTATTCTCATTCTCATTTTTATTCTTTTCTCAAATCCCTCAAAATAAACATCCATTACATTCTCAAAATTTTCTCCCAATTAACTAATATACTTGTTAATTTGTCTAGTCACTAGTTTCTCTTGTTTTTAAAAAACACCACCAACACCAGGAAAATACTTCTCAATATAAAAGAAAATACATATGACAAGGGATCTAAACTTACACATTTAATTCTTTTCTTTTCTTATAGATGAGAAATTCTTTGCTAGTTGTAGTCTTTGTAGCTTGGAAAGATCATATTCATGATCTTTCATCACTATCTTCCATGCTTAATAAACTGCAATACATGGCACACTCTTCAATCTTCTTGACTGGTAAAATTTGTGAGCAATAACTCTTAATAAAAATTTATTTAGTGTATCTGAAATGTTTATAACAGATAGATCATGTCCATTCCACTCGACTCCTTTGTTTGCCTCAATTTCCTATCAACTCAGGCATTGCATGGTTTTCTTATTTTCTAGGTTTAGATATCTTGTTATCGTATGAATCATTTCCTTCATCATCCCCATGGGCCCATTCTATGACCAATACTTCATATCATGGATTCTTCTCAAAATAAATTTTTTTTTTTTGATCTTGAAATTTCTTGGGAATTATAGGGCATGAGTTAACCCTTTCCTTTTAACAAATTTTGAATTCATCCCTCAAGATTCCTCCATTACATAACTTCTCATATTCTTCTTTAACCTCATAATCTCCCACTTCTTCAATTTTACACATGTAACGATTTCTTTCATCATGGATCATAATAACTTTAGGTAGTATCGAGAATAGCACACCCACTGAATCTTCTTTCATCACAATTTCTGGAATAACATGAAACTTTGGTGGAGGACAAGTGTCACTCTTCAACAGTTGATTTCTACTAACCTCTTGGTTTATTCTAGTGGTACCATATCTTTGTTAGTGTTTGAAGTCCTTTTTTACTCCTCTTTCTCTTCTAAATTACTTGACCACAATTCATACCTTCACTTGTTCAGGATTCTCATCAAAATCGCTCTTGAAATCTTTTACTTGACGCTCAAATCGCCAAATTGCTTTGTGCTCTTGAAATCTGTATGCAAGATATGAGATAATGTTTTTGTTGGTGTAAATTAGTACTGTACTATTTACACTTACTTAAGTTTACTTAGGTTAATGCATTAGTTAATTAATTTGCATTATTTTATTATTTTTATTATGAGACACTTAGGATTTTGTGCCACCTTGTGATTTGTCATGTTGACAACGTAGGAGTCTGCACCTTTATTTGAGCACATGGTGTCTACAACACTGTTTTGCGTGTTCCACCCTTCTAGGCTTATCCTCTCATCACCGCACTTACTTCCGTGCTTAATGGAGGATAATCCATATTTGGTGGACATGTGCTTGGTTGTTTGACACTTCATGGTGCTAACTTCTAGGCATTCTAGAAGCTCTCCTGTAGCCTTTATAATCAGGCACTCCTAGTGTACTCTGCATTATGCATAGAATATCACATTCTGAACAGAGCAATGTATTCGGACATACTCTGATTAATTGATCATATCCTTCTTTGGTCTACTGTGTGCTTGTGTTTGAGTTCTTGGTTCTTGGGTGAATTTTGCCCTTAAGAAAATTCTTACATGGTATCAGAGCTTGGAGATTTTCTCTTCACATAGCCATTCGAGACCTCTTGCTTCATCACCTCAGCTCGAATCCGGAGTGCTGCAGAAATTGGGAGCGTCCAACACCAGATCTGACCTCTCCATTGCGTTCGAAACGCTGAACTGGTAAAAATTGACTATAAGCACGCCTACTTTGGTCAATAGTTGACCGTGAGGAAAATTTTTTTTTGCAAATCGGAACCCAAAGGCCCCAATTTGCAATATGGGTATGGTCATTTTCGCAGATTTATGAATTTATTTTCGAATCTGCAATTTTATTTTTCTCTGCTATTTATTTTTTGTGCAATTATCTTCGGAAATTCAGAGAAAATTTTTTTTAGTGGACCCGGGCAGTGACACCCCGGATCTGCCAATTTGGAGGGTTATTTATTCATTGCAGGGGATATTAGGAATTTTAATTGGGCAGTGGTAGTGGCTATACTGAACCAATCGACAGCCTTTAATTCTGCACATTTGGGCATCCCATGCCCATTACAACCGTCGGCAATACAAATTTCGACGAGCTCTGCCTTCATTGCCCCACGGCAGAATCCCAAACACCGGCGGCCTTCATTTCAAATTGAATTCTGCGGCCCTTTTACCTTAAAGAGTCTGCAGACCCTGTCCTTGAAACCTTGCACGCACACTTAATCCCAACGCGGCTGCCGACATTTTTAGCATCGACGGTGCTGTTTTATGCATTAGGCATCCAGACTTTTCGGCACTAAGACACCTTTCTAGGTGATCGACGCGTTATCCGGCCATTTACAATTTTGGGTATTGATTGTTCCAGCGCGACAGAGGATCCCGACATTTTTTGGCGAACTTCTGGCAAGGAAAAAGGATTAACAGCGTCGGTGAAACTGTTTTGTCTCCGGCTTCGGCATCGTTTCCTAGCTACGAAGAGAGTTTCTGACATCCTTTGTTTTTTCATCTGCGACTTTTCGGCAACATCCTTTTGCAGAGTCTGACAGTTTCTCCGGCTAGATCTCCGCCCTCGATCTGCTTTCTTCTGGCTTCCCGCAGACCATCCGAATTTCGATCTGCTGATTCCAGCGACGACCTGCTATTTTCGCCCCCGTAGTGACTACCTCGGCGGATCTGCTTCCTCCGGAACGTTGCAGTTCCTCCTTCCGCTGAGGGTTTCATTTTGGTTTCGTTCAAACACTGACGAGCGGGTAGCCACCCGACATTGCCACGTACTCCCATGGACATCCGGTGCATTCTATTTGCCACGTCACTTGTACGGATCGCCACGTGCATGTCCGTACATCACAGTCACCCTAAAGGGACTTTCTTTGCTGACAACATTTTTTTTAGGGGGGGTTCTTTGTTTTTTGGAGGTTATTTTTGATTGATCCATCATGGAAGAGGATGATTTGATTGATTTGCAACCAGACAACTATCAGGAATGGAGTCAACTCATGGCCAGATATCTCTCTCAGCATAATGCACTACCATATGCGCCTGATCTTGAGTATACTGTTGCTCAAGTTGACATCCTTCTAACTATTCTTTGTCGCTATATGGATTATAAAACTATGAAACAAATGTTCAAAATTAAGTCATCTGATCCATATCAGTTTTGAATGTATCTTTGGGAGACCTTTGGAGATCCAGCTATTCCTCCATTCCCACAAGATCTCCTACCTTCAGTTGCAGCTGACACTTCTTCAAATGAGCTCACACCTCCAGCTCCTATTGCTCCTACTGATCCTGTTCCAGCCACAGATGCTTCGGATTCAGTGCAACAGGATTCTTTATGTCTTCCTACTCTACCTTCATGCGAAGACTTCCTTTCAGACATTGCACATTTGTTCGTGGAGTCTCACATTGAAGATGTGGGAGACATTCTTGATGACATCCGTCTACTTTTTGAGGCAGACACTTCATCTTTTGCCGCAGTGATAGATTCATGCACTTCAGCATTGCAGGGTACACATGGTCTTCCAGGTGCTGATTTCTTGCTAGACATTTCAGCTCTGTTCTTGGAGTCACACACAGTTGATATGGGAGATTTTTATGATGATTTCTTGCTTCTCTTTGCTGAGAATGATTCTTCTACAGTTATTGTACATTCTCTACATGATCAATCATTTCAGGTTGGTGTGATTGTGGATACTTATGTCCACCCTCTGCAGGTGATCTCTCTCACATTTGAGAAGACTGTTGGTGTTCTGACACAGGTTTCAGAGATACCAGTCATCATTGAGATTCCTTCTCCATCCAGGGGACACTTCTCACCTGTACCCTTGCCATTGTTTCTTCGAAAGGGGAGGAACGTCATCAAGAGGTCGTGGATCAGCTTCTTCATCGGAGCACTTCTTACTGATTGGCACACTATTTTTAAGGGGGGGGGACTACCTCGTCTCTTTCTTCTCTTTTTTGGGGGGGACTTTTTCCTCATAGGAGGTTTTGTCCTTCTCCATTCTTTTTTGTGTATCTTGGATGTATGTCGTAATGGGGGGGTCTTGATTACTCCATCCATCGTTGCATCCATCTTTATCTCTCTTTTTGGGGGAGGGTTTTTCCCATGAGGTTTTCCCTCTTTCCCTGCTTTATGGGAGATTTGCATTTCATTATGTACATGGGCACCTAACATGGCCTAGTAGCTAGGACCCATTATGCATCTTCATCCTAGCTCGTAAGCTTAAGCTCATTTCCCTAATTTGCACTTAAGGGGGGGTGTTGGTGTAAATTAGTACTTTACTATTTACACTTACTTAAGTTTACTTAGGTTAATGCATTAGTTAATTACTTTGCATTATTTTATTATTTTTATTATGAGACACTTAGGATTTTGTGCCACCTTGTGATTTGTCATGTTGACAACACAGGAGTCTACACCTTTATTTGAGCACATGGTGTCTACAACATTGTTTTGTGTGTTCCACCCTTCTAGGCTTATCCTCTCATCACCGCACTTACTTTCGTGCTTAATGGAGGATAATCCATATCTGGTGGACATGTGCTTGGTTGTTTGACACTTCATGGTGCTCACATTTGAGAAGACTGTTGGTGTTCTGACACAGGTTTCAGAGATACCAGTCATCATTGAGATTCCTTCTCCATCCAGGGGACACTTCTCACCTGTACCCTTGCCATTGTTTCTTCGAAAGGGGAGGAACGTCATCAAGAGGTCGTGGATCAGCTTCTTCATCGGAGCACTTCTTACTGATTGGCACACTATTTTTAAGGGGGGGGGACTACCTCGTCTCTTTCTTCTCTTTTTTGGGGGGGACTTTTTCCTCATAGGAGGTTTTGTCCTTCTCCATTCTTTTTTGTGTATCTTGGATGTATGTCGTAATGGGGGGGTCTTGATTACTCCATCCATCGTTGCATCCATCTTTATCTCTCTTTTTGGGGGAGGGTTTTTCCCATGAGGTTTTCCCTCTTTCCCTGCTTTATGGGAGATTTGCATTTCATTATGTACATGGGCACCTAACATGGCCTAGTAGCTAGGACCCATTATGCATCTTCATCCTAGCTCGTAAGCTTAAGCTCATTTCCCTAATTTGCACTTAAGGGGGGGTGTTGGTGTAAATTAGTACTTTACTATTTACACTTACTTAAGTTTACTTAGGTTAATGCATTAGTTAATTACTTTGCATTATTTTATTATTTTTATTATGAGACACTTAGGATTTTGTGCCACCTTGTGATTTGTCATGTTGACAACACAGGAGTCTACACCTTTATTTGAGCACATGGTGTCTACAACATTGTTTTGTGTGTTCCACCCTTCTAGGCTTATCCTCTCATCACCGCACTTACTTTCGTGCTTAATGGAGGATAATCCATATCTGGTGGACATGTGCTTGGTTGTTTGACACTTCATGGTGCTAACTTCTAAGCATTCTAGAAGCTCTCCTGTAGCCTTTATAATCAGGCACTCCTAGTGTACTCTGCATTATGCATAGAATATCACATTCTGAACAGAGCAATGTATTCGGACATACTCTAATTAATTGATCATATCCTTCTTTGGTCTACTGTGTGCTTGTGTTTGAGTTCTTGGTTCTTGGGTGAATTTTTCCCTTAAGAAAATTCTTACAGTTTTCAAAATTTGATAAATACCTTCTTTTGATTGATATAGGGTCTCCATTAATGCTATGTATTTAGTGTTAGTTTGTGGTGACTGATCAGGGAAGTATTATACATACTTCATAAATTCTTTTGGGTCCAAATTTTTTTTTTGGGCTATGGCTGACATTGTGGCCGACTTATGGCTGAGATATGGCTAACATGTTGTAACCCTAAAGTGGCATAAAAATACTTGTATAAAAAGGGCTTAGGGTTAGGGATTGTTTTATTGTGGTGATGCAAAATTGGTTCATGCGGCGGTATTGAGCTGTAAGGGATTACTGATTTTAATCAAGTTGTAATCACTGGATCATAATAACATCAAACTTACTATTTGGTGGACATAGCCTAGGGATTGGGTGAACCACGTTAAATCATGGTGCCTTGTGTTCTTTTCTGCATGATCTATTATTTTTTGTTATTGGTTATATTTTCATGTAATTGTTATTTCTATCCGTGGTTTAATCCTAACAAGTGGTATCAGAGTGAGGTTGTGGATTTTCCAGTTATCCTCTGTAGGAAAGTCTCATGGTTGAGTGGGAGTCTCACAGTCGAGTGGGAGCAATGGTAGATGAGGGAAAGCTAAGGGTTGACAAGTTTAATGGGCAGAACTTTTAGTTATGGAAGATGGAAATGGAAGACTTTCTTTATCAAAAGGATTTATGGAAGCCATTGGAAGGAAAAATCAAAAATTAGGGATCTATGTCAAATGATGACTAGGATATTTTAGACATAAAGCCACTCGGAAGCATTCGATTATGCTTGACACCATCAGTGGCATTTAATATTACAAAAGTGAAGACAACAAAAGAGTTGATGAAAACCCTAGTGACATTGTATGAAAAGCCCTTTGCTCCAAACAAGGTATTTCTCATGAAGCATTTATTTAATATAAAAATGATAGAAGGTGGATTTGTTGTAGATCATTTAAATGAGTTTAATACTATTACTAGTCAATTATCTTCTATGGGTATCAATTTTGATGAAAAAATTAGGGCTCTCTTGATTTTGTGTTCTTTACCTAAAAGCTAGAATGACTTGGTAATGGTTGTGAGTAATTCTATTCTTAGATCTAGTACCCTAAAATATGATGATGTGATCGGTGTTATTTTGAGTGAGGAAATTCATAGGAAATCCTCAGGTGGATCTACATCACAAAGTGGTTTGATTGCACAAAGTCAAGGAAAAATGATTGAGAGAGGAAATAGTTTTGGAAATCATGGAAAATTAAGTGGTAAGTCAAAGGCCTCGGAGGAGGTCTCAATTGAGAGGACCGAAAAAATGCTGGTACTATGGTAAACGAGGGCATAAAAAGAAAGATTGTTGGACTTGAAAAAAAATGAAGGAGATAAACTAGATGGAGACAAGGAGACAAATTTGGTAAGTAACAAATTCGAAGAGGATGCTTTGCTTCAGTTTTTAGAAAGTGTTGATGATTCATGGGTTTTAGATTCTGGTGCTTCATTTTATGCTACACCTCATAGAGGTTATTTCATTGAGTATGTCCAAGGGGATTTTGGACTTATTTATTTGGGGGATGATGAACCCGTTCAGATTGTTGGAAAGGGAAAAGTTAAGATTAAGTTGTAGAATGGGAATCATTGGCTAATATATTAGGTAAGAGATGTTCCAATGGTGAGTAGGAATTTAATTTCAATAGGGCACCTCGGTGATGAGGGTTGTGTAGTCACTTTTAACGATAAAAATTGGAAGGTTTCAAAAGGTTTCCTTGTACTATCAAAATGTGTGAAAGTAGGCACCTTATATCTTTGTATAGGTCATATTGTTCCTTATACTTTAATTGTTTTAGAGAAAAAAGAATGTTCAGGAACAATTGTTGTGATTGAGTAGGGAGAACAAATAGTTGTTGTAAATTTTGATATAGTGCTATGGCACAATAGACTTGGGCACATGAGTGAGAAAGGTACGAAAGTAATTCATTCAAAGAATATTTTACCAGGTCTAAAATGTGTTAATATGGATTTCTGTGAAAGTTGTGTGTATGGAAAACTAAAGAGAGTGAGTTTTGTGAAGACTAGGAAGGAAAACAAAAAGGAGAAATTAGAGCTCGTGCATAATGATGTATGGGGACCAACTTAGGTATCTTCCCTTGGAGGCTCTCACATTATGTTACATTTATTGATGATGCAACTAGAAAGTTATGGATTTATTTCCTTAGACAAAAATATGATGTATTTCGAACTTTTTAGAAATGGAAATGCTTGGCTGAAAATGAGACTGGTAAGAAATTAGAATGTCTCAGATCTGATAATGGTAGTGAGTATTGCAGTCATGAATTTGAAGATTATTTCTCCACTAATGGTATTCATAGACATAAAACTTTTTCAAGGACTCTATAGAAGAATGGAGTGGTTGAACACATGAATAGGACTATAATGGAGCGTGTAAGGAGCATGAGGTTGCATGCTGGGTTGCCCTTACACATGTGGGTGGAGGTTTTTAATACTACTATATATTTAATTAATAGATGTCCCTCTACTCCTTTGGGTTGTGGTATTCTAGAGGAAGCATGGACTAGTAAGAATGTGAGTTATTCTTTTCTCAAAACCATCAATTGTGAAGCATTTGCTCACATAGATTTTGAAAATAGAATCAAGTTGGAAGCTAATTCAAAGAAATGTGTATTTGTTGGACATGAAATTAATGAATTTGGTTATCGGCTTTAGGATTTTGAAAATCATAAAATTTTAAGAAACAAGGATGTCATATTCAATGAGAAAGCGTTGTACAAAGATCTGTTGTAGCAACATGAGAAGAAAGAAGATGATTATGTAGTGTTGAATGATATTCCAAAAGATGATGTTCTAGCCATGCTTCATGATGTGCAACAACCGCAACAAAAAATACCACACACACTAGTTAATGTTAGACGATCAACAAGGAAAATTAGACCTCCACAAAGATTTTCTCCCTCTTTGTATTCTATTTTGTTAATAGATGTTGGTGAACCTGACTGTTATGATGAAGCTGTGCAAGTGGATACTAAGATTCAATGGGAGTTTGCAATGAAAGATGGAATGGACTCTTTGCTGAAGAATAAGACATGAGATTTATGCAAGTTGCCTATAGGTAAAAGGGCTTTACAGAATAAGTGGGTTTATAGGTTGAAAGAAGAAGGAGGTACGAAAAGATTTAAAGCTAGGTTAGTTGTAAAAGGATTTGCACAGAAATAAGGTATCGATTTTGAGGAGATATTTTCTCTTGTTGTTAAAATGACTTCTATCCATACTATTTTAAATATTGTGACTACTGAAGATTTACATTTAGAGTAGCTTGATGTTAAAACAACCTACTTTCATGGTGATTTGGATGAAGAGATATATATGGCTCATCCACAGGGATTTGAGGTCAAAGGTAAGGTGAACTTAGTTTGCAAATTGAAGAAAAGTTTATATGGCTTGAAGCAAGCACCTCAGCAACGGTATCTAAAATTTGATAGTTTTATGCATGAGCATGGTTATAGTAGGTGTCATTCAGATCATTGTGTCTACTTTAAAAGGTTGAATGATGATAGCTACATTATTTTATGTTTATATGTTGATAATATGCTTGTATCTGGGTCTAACATGGATCACATTAAGGGGCTGAAATGCCAATTAACACATGCATTTGCTATGAAGGATTTGGGGGTAGCAAAACAAATCCTTGTATGAATATTTGCAGAGATAGGAAGAATAGGAAATTGATGATATCTCAGGCTGATTATGTTGAGAAAGTGTTGCAACATTTCTCTATGGAGAATGCTAAAGCTGTCAACACACCTTTACCTAGTTGTTTGAAGTTGACTAAGGAGATGTGCTCCAAGACACAAAAGAGAAGGATAAGATGTCCAAGGTACTCTATGCTTTTTCTATAGGAAGCTTGATGTATGCTATGGTATGTACTAGGCAAAATATTGCACATGCAGTGGGTATTGTTAACAGGTATATGAGTCATCCAAGAATTGAGCATTGGAATGCAGTCAAATGGATTTTTAGATATTAGAGAGGTACATCTAATAAGTGTTTACACTTTGGGGGCTCTACTACTAATTTAGAGGGCTATGTTGACTCAAATTTGGTAGGGGATATTGATACCAAGTAGAGTACTACAGGTTATGTCTTTACTATTGGTGGGGTAGCTACGAGCCAAGTTTCTAGATTACAGAAGGTTAATGCTCTTTTCACTACAGAGGCAGAGTATGATGCTGCTAGAAAGGAAACAAAGGAGATGATATGGCTTCAGTTCTTTTTGGAAGAATGGAACACCCTAAGAGGGATAATTATTTTCTCATAGATAAATAAAGTGCCATTCATCTTACAAAGAATTCAGCTCTACATTCCAAGAAAAAAACACATACAATTGTAGTACCATTTCATTCAGTCAGTTTTGGAGGATGGACAGTTAAAGCTACACAAGATACATATAGATGACAATCTAGTAGATATGTTTACAAAGGCTATGACAAGGGAGAAGTTGAATTCCTCTTCAGCTTCGGTTGGTCTTCTAGACTGCACATGAATAAAAGAACAACATTTGATCCAATTCGAGCCCCATGTGGTAGTAGTATTGCTATAGGATCAGTCTCCAAGTGGGAGATTGTTGTCTAGTGTGGTGTTTGATTAGTCCCCAAGTGAGAGATTATTAGTTTGTGGTGAGTGATCAGGGAAGTACTGTACATACTTCATAAATTCTTTGGGGTCCAAATTTTTTTTTGGGCCGTGGATGACATTGTGGCCAATGTATGGCCGACATATGGCTGACATGTTGTAACCCTAAAGTAGCATAAAAATAATTTTATAAAAGTGCTTAAGGTTAGGGATTGTTTTATTATGGTGATGTGAAATTGGTTCTTGCAGCAGTATTGAGCCATAACGGATTATGAATTGTAATAAGGTTGTAATCACTGGATCGTAATAATATCAAACTTGCTATTTGGTGGACGTAGCCTAGGGATTGGGTGAACCATGTTAAATCTTGGTATCTTGTGTTCTTTTTTGTGTGATCTGTTATTTTCTTTTATTGGTTATATTTGCATGTAATTGTTATTTCTGTTCGTGGTTTAATCCTAATACTTAGGTAGGTGGAAGCTAGCTATCTTAGTCGATATTGATTCCTTCTAACTAGGTCTTTTCTTTATAGCTTGGTCTTTACCATTTCATTTCTGAAGTGCTTGGTCAATGTTGCAATGCTCGGTCAGCATAGACATTTTTACTAATCTTCGATAACTTTTCACAAATGTATTCTTATATATCTTTATATATGCAAATATGAACTTTGGCACATTTCATGTAAGGAATTGATGTATGACATGTTAATTAAGTATATAGTTCCATACATACCTTTCTTGCTTAGTTTGATATGACATGATCACCTTCTCCATTGGATTGGGTGACCTTAACTCCATTTTCTCCACTATTTCCATCTTTTTCTCTCTTTTTCCATTTTTGATTTATTTCCTTCCTTATTTTTTTAATGTCTACTTTCCCTTTATCTTTGTCTTTTATTTGATTTGCTGAATGTACTTGTCTTGTAATTCTAGCTTAGATATCCAAACTTGTGCCATTTGGAACATGCATTGTTAGGTGTATAATTCTTCCTTAGATTTGTCTAGTAAGGTTTCATTTGTGATTTTCATTCATATGTTCTATGCCCATACTTCTGACAATTATAGCAATATTTTTCAAATCTAGGTGTAGTAGATGGATTCATCTCTCTTGACCTACACTCATTTATTTGATTTACTTGTTTCTTGGAAGAAAAATAGTAACTAGTAAACTCAGGCTTAGAATTTTGCATACCATGTTTGCTTTGACAATTATCTATACTATGACCAAGTTTCCCACAATGATATCATGTTGGTTTGTCCTTTGACTTTGAATTCCTCATCTCTCCATTAATGGATGATTCTCCTTTCATAGTGCATGAATTTCTTGACCCATTACAACTTCTAGATGACTTCATAAGTTCTTCAAAATACTCCATTTCCTCTTTTGGTTTGTTGAATCTCTTCATAGATTCTTTCTCAATTTTTAGTTCATTCTTCAATATGTCCTTCTGTGATTTGAGATTTGTAATTTCCACATTCTTGTGATTCAATTCCTAATTTGCGAGCATTAGTTGATTCATCATGTTGAGTTGAGTGTTTGTGAGCTTTTTCACATCTGATATCCTTTCTTCCATTTTGGGAGCCATTACCCTTTTTTCTTCTTCAACCATGTCTTGTCTTCTTCATCTTTTTTCTTTTTTTTATTCACTTCACATAATCTTAGTGATTGGATTTCATGTTCTCTTTTCAATCCTCTTCTTTCTTCATTCAAAAGTCTTCTCTTTTCAAGTAGATCTGCATATGCTTTGTCATTTGGATTTACTATTTTAAATAGTCCTTTGGTCTTTACTTCTTCATAGTAAAATTGTTTTATGTGGATGACCAATTCCTTTCTCCTTTTTAGGAAATCCTTCAGATCTTGTCTTTCTTTCTCAAGTTTTTGCAGTGTGATTTGGATGTCAATCACCGGATTGTCAATAACCTTGTCTGTTTTAAAAGCCTCCATATCCAAGATCTAATCTCCAAGTGACTAAGCTTCTCTTAAAGAATGAATTCTTGAATACCAATTATTGATTGATGGAGTAATAAAAAGGATAAAAAAAATAGTAAGAGGGGGGGAGGGGGTGAAATAGAATCTTAAATAGTTTGACTTTTCACCAATTCATTCACATCTATCAATTAACTTGTGTATATAAAACTTATAATGATAAACTTGTTGTAACACATAAATATGATCTATCACATGCATGAAAATAAACACATTAAATAATATTTGTTACCTAGAAACCCTCCAAGATGAAGGTAAATCTGGGTGGGGATGACACGCACAAATCTTCACTAATGTAGCAACAAAGTTAACCTATGAGGGGTCTGCTCTGTTAAAAGCTTAAGAGACTGCTATGTCTCTCCTTCTTAGAGGATTTAACACTTACAATAAAGTAAGGACTCAATTAGGATATTTACAAAGATATGTTAAGAGATTTACCCTAATTCAAGTTGACTAGAACTGATTCAATACTTTACTCTTGGTATGCTCTACAAGCTGATTTCAAGTCTTCTCCTTACTAACTGATCCTCTCCCCTAATATGATAATAGTTGTTTTCCCCTTCATTTCTTGAATAGGTCACTTGTTCTTTTGAGAGATAACATAACACTTCACTAACTTTTGATTTGATCTCAATCCTTCACTTCACTTATTCACATATTACTCCTTGTTTTCATACACACTCTTCTCTGATCATCTCCACACCATATCCATACCATACTTCACTTGATATAGGTTAACATCTTCCCTATTTAAAGAGTTCCATAAAGAGTATTCTAGATACTTCCACATTTTGCCTCTTCATTTGAATTATTTATCAAAAAACATAGAAATATGTGAGCCACATCCTTGACACATAAAAAAACTATTTGTAACAACCTCTACCTTTATTATATTTTATTTCCAAGCCGGCTTTAATTTTTTTAATCTCAAAATATGTTCCATTCCTAACTTTTATGTAAACTCTGCATTTCTCAGTCTTGATTGTTTCCTGATGCTCGACATTGCTATTGTTCAGTTTGTATGGTGCTTGACACATATTATGTAACTTGGCACTTGTATGCTTAAAAATTCTTGATCGATATTAAGGTTCGCTCATATAGAAAATACTTGGTGACCATATACTTACTCAACTCCTATAGAGCTCGATACATACTTTCTTATATACATGACTTGGCCTATATATAGTAGCTCGGTCATAGTGATGATTGTCTGACTCTTCCTTATAAATGACTAAGTGTTTGACAATAATAGAAAACAATAGTTAGAGATACCAACAATATCCCCCTTTGACATTAGTAGAAAAAACACTTTATCATATTTACATCTTTACAAATACAATTTGATACAAGCTCTCCCCTTAGGTCTTATGACTTATGTTAATGAATAATGAATGAATATGATAAAAAATTCATTTCCCTCTTTATTTTTATTTCCCTTTAACAAATCCAATTCCCCCTTCCAAATCTATTTCCCCCTTGTTTTTGAACACTTATGTCAATGTTGTTGGGGTTGAATGGGTGGAAGTAAACTATATTTTTCAATGAATGTTTTATGAACTTAGATGGTCATGGATAGTACACGATCCCATGTGGTTCTTGCTACCTCCAAAATATGATTTTGCATCTGTAATCTTGCATCTAAATCAATTAAGTTGTCAGCCACTGAAAGATTATGATCTTCTTTGATAAGATCTTGGGCTTATTTCGTTTCCCTCTACCTAACTAGGGTAAACTTTAAGAAACCCCTTCCAAAAAAAGATATAAATTACTAACAAATCTTTCATTATTTTAAAAAATGAAATAATTCTATTGGTGAATCTCTACATTTTTTATTTTGAATAATATTTATATTGTCGATTATTTTGGAATCATAATTTTTATATAGAAAATATTGGCGAATGTCAATAATAAGAGGAAGTTTATTAATCACCATGGAATATTACAAATCAAACTTGAACAATTTTTACCTCATGGATTATTATGAAGATCATAACATTATATTTAAATCAATAGTGAAAACTAAATATTGATGATATATCCTTAACGTAACTAATAATTATGATAATTATTGGTGAATTAATTATAATTTCTCCAAAAACATATAATATGTAGGTGAATCAAATATAATCATGTATCAAATATTCTCACAAAACTTTGAGCTTAATTTTTTCAATAAAATAAATTATTGAGCGATTACAAATATTTTAGAACTAAATATTATAAAAATAAGGCAATTTAGGTTGCCTTAAATAGTAGATTATTAGCTGAAAATTTCTAAAATTTTACAATTGGTGAATATTAGCCACTAAAGATTACCTTATGCATAACCTCCAAGTGAGGTATCATCATTACCTGAATAAACATTAATTGGATCTCATTTTACTGTCAACTGTTTGAAGCTTGGTCAATGTGTCTTGAGCATTTAGTAAACTATTGTAATGATCAATGCTAGATTCTACTGACTCTGAAATAATATTGTTGGATCTCTTCATCTCAGCTTGAATCTCGTTAATTTGTACATGAATATCATTTTTGAATCTTGGCACATTTAACAAAATGTTGTACAAATGGTGTACCTTCTATATTAGTTCTATCATAACTTGTATTTGCTCTTGCAATTATACTTTTGCTAGGCAATGGTTATGGAAACTTTTTCCACAACCTTATTCTCTAATCTTCTTGCAGACCAATCCATCAATTTCTCATTTGACAGAAATTGGGTTATGATTGGAGTTTCTTCATCAAAATTTTGTATTGCAAAAGCATCAACATAAATGTTTTTCACATCATAGAGAACCTACTCTCTCTCTCTCTCTCTCTCCCCCTCTCCCCCCCCCTTGGCTCTTCTTGTCATTTCTTCTTTGCCAAAACTTCTTGTAGAAATTTTTTACTCTAAGGTGAGATTTGACGAGTCTAATTGTGACATCTCAATTATTTCATCCAGACCGATTTGAATATCTGGTGAAGTATCTTTTATTGTTCTCCTTTTGATCGCTTAAGGAGTTCTTCTACTTGACACTACTTTAAGAGTTTGTGAAGGAGTTTCAACACTCGGTCATGCTTGTGCATTGGTGCTCAAATCAACAATGGTTGTACTGTTGGGCCCATTTACCGTTGCACCAAAAGCCATGACTGTTAGTGAACATGGAACACCACATAATTAAACACCTATGGGTAGGGGAGCGCGTCGCATCACCCAAAAATCTCCCTCTCGATGCGCATACCAGGTGCTTACGTGGGTCGGGAAGGCACCGGGGAGATTTGAACCCATGACTAGGCCAAAACCAGGCTCTGATACCATTTGTTGGGCCCATTTACCATTGCACCAAAAGCCATGATTGTTAGTGAACATGGAACACCACATAATTAACCACCTGTGAGTAGGGGAGCGTGTCGCATCACCCAACATGTACTCAATTCAACTCTAGTTGATTCTTTATTTTCTTCAATATTAGGTGTTGAAACAATATTACTGTCTGTACTGGGGTCTCTCACTTCAACTTCTACCTTTATACCTATGAGCCTTGATTTCTTGACCTTTGGAGTATTAGGGGTATCAACATGTATTAGTGACATGCTTCCTTATAGACTCGACACACTTGAAATTTCTCCACTATTGTAATCATCTTTGATGTTTATATTTTATTTCTCTATCTTGCTCCCTTGGTTGATAATCCAAAAATGCTTTTCCAAAGAAACTCATCCTGTTGTTCTACAACTTCCAGTTTGTTTCATAAGATATAAAAAATCATGTACTTAGGAACAAATCTGCACCTATATTTTACCAAAAATGTGTCCTATTTCTCCTGGGATAGATCAAACATAACTCTAACTAATGTGTTAGTTCTTTCTCTTTTTCCTCTACCTACTGCCATATTCTCTTTACTCTATCATATAAATCTTTGGGTATATTTTTGTTAATTTTTCTAGGGGCTAGCTTATGATTATCAATCATATCCACCATAACCTTCTCAATTTTGTTTCTATCAACATTATCCAATGTATCATACTTTACAAATCTAAAGATGGATAATCTTGGTGAAATTCTTAGATCTGCACATACCTGATCTGAATCATTTTGTCAATTCAAAGGACAATACCAAAAAAGAAAAAGAAATAATGGTATTGTAAACACATGATAAACAATTTCAATAATTCAATTTACTGATAATATTAAATAGAATTTCATACATTTGTGGACAATCTTGTGAGATGTATGCCTACACATCAATCAAATTTGGAAAAACTCATGGAGGAGTTGTGTGTCTGAGCTCATAAAAGTTGGGCTATCCCGTGAATGCGATGTGTGCCCATGAACTCTATAGGAGTTGGGCAATCCTATGGTTGAGATGTCTGCCCATGAAATCTATATATAAGATCAAATACAAATTGGAAACCTTAGAAAATGAGATGTATGTCCATATATTCTACCTTGTTGAATTCGACTTGAGCCTCTTTATACATCTTCATGGATGTTGAAAGGTCGTGCCATTAAAATCCTCATTAGAAGTTGAATGGAAAATTAAAAATTGAAAAGTCATTACTTAATATAACATGCTACCTTAATTCTAATCAATACCTCTTCAATCGACTTAGATAGCTATTTAAGTGGTCCTCTAACCAATCTCCTTCTCTTAGTTTTAGAGGCACTAGGCTCTATAGTATTTGCTACTCTCTTTGTGATTTTCTTGACACTAGCAGCTACCCTATTTCTTGGCTTATTTGGTGGTGGAGGAGAGATGGGTATCACTATTGGCTTCTTCTTTGTTCCTTGAGCCTTCTTTCTTAGTGCAATGACAAATACTAGAGATTTTCCCCTGTCACATTCTTCTTCTTCCTCTTCGTCATCACTATAGTCTTTTTCTTTATCCTCTCTAAGACATTGTGTTAATTGTGGCGGTTCCTTTCCCTTGCCTAAGGTGCTTAGTTTTGCTTCTAGGTCTTCATTCATTCTTTTTCTTTTCTTCTCCTTAGAAGCTATCTTGACATTTATAGTTATTCTTTATTTATTTTCCTCATGTTCCCCAAAATTTTAGCCTTAGTGTCTATCTCTTCATTTGATAGTACAAATATATTCTCACTTACTAAACTGCTATCAATTTCATAGTCAAAATTTTGTAACCAAGCCTTCCTTGGCTTCACTACCTATACAAATGTGTTTCTGTATCTACAAGAAAACATATATCACTATAGTACCTTGTGACCAACTCTTCAAGTATCCTCATCTTCATTTTCATTCTTTTCTTAATTTCCTCAAAATAAGAATCCATTACATTCTCAAAATTTTCTTCCAATTGACTAATGTATTCGTTAATCTACCTAGTCACTAGTTTGTCTTGGTCCCAAGCAACATCACCAACACTAGGAAAATACTTCTCGATATAAAAGAAAATACATACAATGAGGGATCCAAACTTATACATTGAATTCTTTTCTCTTCTTATATATGATAGATTCTCTTCTAGTTGTAGTCTTTGTAGCTCGGTAAGATCATATTCATGATCTTTCATCACTATCTTCCATGCTTGATCTACTACCATACATGGCACACTGTTCAATTTTATTAACTAATAAAATTTGTGTGCAATAACTCTTATTGCAAATTAGATTAGTGATTGATTTTTTTTTAATGGACAGACCATGTCCATTCCCCTTGACTCCTATGTTTGCCTCAATTTTCTCTTGACACAAGCATTGAATGGTTTTCTTCTTTTCTAGGGTTGGATAGACTATAACCCTATGAATCATTTTCTTCATGATCTCTATGGGTCCATTCTATAACCAATACTTCATATCATGGATTCTTCTCAAAATGACTTTACTCCATTCGATCTTGAAATTTCTTGGGAACTCTAGGGAAAAAATTAACCCTTTCCTTTCAAAAACTTTGAGTTCATCCTTTAAGATTCTTTATTGAATAACTTCTCATATGCTTCTTTGATCTCATAATGTCCTACTTCTCCAATTTTGCACATGTAACAATTTATAACATCATGGATTGTAATAACTTTGGGAGGTATTGAGAATAATGCACCCATTAAATCTCCTTTTATCGCAATTTTTGGAATAGCATGAAACTTTGGTGGACAAGCATCATTCTTAACTACTTGGATTCTACTAACCTTTTGGCTCATCTATCACTAGATGAAGCTGCCATATTTTTGTTAGGGTTTGAAGTCCTTGTTTACTCCTCTTTCTATTCTAAATTACTTAACATGGTTCATATCTTCACTTGTTCAAGATTCTTGTCCAAATCACTCTTGAAATCTTTTACTTATCACTCAAATCGCCAAATCCCTACGTGATCTTGAAGTCTATATACAAGGTATGAGATAGTGTCTTCAAAATTTGATATATACCTTCTTTTGATCGATTTAGGGTCTCCATTAATGTTGTGTACTATGGTAGGTGGAAGTCAACTATCTTGGTCAATATTGATGCCTTTTAAGTAGATCTTTTATTTATAGTTCAGTCTCTCCCATATCCCTTGGTCTCTACCATTTCATTTTTGAAGTTCTCAGTCAATGTTGCAATGCTCGGTCAACATAGACATTTTTACTATTCTTTGATAACTTTTCACAAATTTGCACTTGTGACTTTGGTAAAATGGTGGGGTTTCTTTCCAATAGGGCATACAACCAAGGTTCTAGTCTCCATAAGGTCACTCTCTACTATGTTTCTTAATTGAGAGTTGCTTACTTTGACCCTTGGTGAAATAGTGGGGCTTCTTGCTTGTAATGCTTACAACCAAGAGTCAATAAATTTTTTAAAGAAGAGATTTACTAGAGGTAGAGATCCATATCTATTTGGCTAGAGGAAGGTGATAGAAATAAAAAATTCTTTCATCTATCTACTTTAAAACATAGAGAAAAAACTTGAATTTCAAGTCTTAATAAAGGAAGCATGAAGTTAACTAAGGAAAAAGAAATTTTGGAGGAAATGGTTTCCTTTTTCTCTTCTTTGATGTCCTGAGATCCAAGTATTGATTTGACTCATTAGGCCAAGTTGTTGGATTTTATTCCTTCTTTGGTTACTAAAAATCAAAATAGAGTGTTGTGTGCTATCCCTAAGGAAGAGGAAATTTATAAAGCCATTTGCTCCTTAGGAGGGGATAAATCATCAGGGCAGGATGGTTTTCCTATTTTTTTTCAAAAAGAATGGAATCTAGTTGGGAAAGATGTATGTAGTGTTGTTAAAGAATTTTTTGGGGCTAAAAGGATGTTGAAGGAAATTAATTCAACTTTCCTTTGCCTTATTCCAAAGAAGCTTGGTGCAGATTCTCCAGATTAATTTAGACCAACCAGTCTCTACAATTCATTTGATAAAATTATTTCGAAAGTCCTAACTTTGTGGTTGTTGATTTTTCTTCCTTCTCGTATTTTTGAGAAATAGAATGGTTTTATTCCTGGTAGACATATCCTTAATTCTATTATTTCTGTGCATGAGAATATCCATTCTTTATCTCTTTCTAATAGTTAGGGCTTTATAATGAAAGTTGATATTGCTAAAGCCTATGACAGAGTTGAATGGTCCTTTCTTCATAAGATCTTATTATCTTTTGGTTTTAGTGTCAATGTAGTTAAGCTAATAATGCAGATGAACTCTACTACTATAGTTGTTGTTCTAGTTAATGGGTGTTCCTCTAATTTCTTTAAACCATCTAGGGGTTTGAGATAGGGAGATCCTTTATCTCCTATCACCTTCACTATTATGGTTGATTTCTTGGGCAGATATATTGGGAAATTGGTTTCTTTATGGGATATCAAAGGTTTGTGGTGCTCTTCACATCCTTGTATTTTTTCCCATGAAAAATTTGTGGATGATACAAGTTTATTAGGAAAAGCTAAGGTTAGGGAAGTGAGGAACCTCAAAAAGGCCCTTAATCGACTCTACTCTTTGGCTTCAGGTCAATTGATTAAGTGGAATAAGAGTTCTTTATATTTTATCAATACCCCTATTTTGAGATAGAATAAGATTGGAAGTATTCTTCATTGCTCTATAGGGTCTTTTCCTTGTATTTATTTAGGACAACCTATGGGGCCAAATCCTTTGGATTCTTTTTGGGAAGATCTTATTAAGAAATTCAATAAGAAATTGGCAGGATGGAAAGGTAATTTTTTGAGTCAAGCTAGAAAAATTACTCTTCTAAAGGCTTGTCACCAAAGTATTCCTATGTATACTTTGAGTCTCTTTAGGATTCTAGCTGAATTTTCTGATACTATTGACAAAATCCAAAGGAACTTCCTCTAATATGATTCTGAGGATAAGAAGATAATGGATTTAATTTCTTGGGATCAAATTTGTAAGCCTAAGTTGGATGGTGGTTTGGGGATTAGGTCTATCAAGAGTATGAATATAGCTATTCTTGCTAAGCAGGGTTGGAGAGTTTATCATGACAATAAGGAGTGGAGATCTATTTGGAAACATAAATACCTCCTTGATGCTCTTTTCTCTGCTATTTGGGAAGCTAGCTAGGGAGCTAGACATATTTTAATCAAAGGTTGTATATGGAAAGTGAGTAATGGGCAAAAGATCAGGTTTTGGGATGATGTGTGGCTTTTGGATCATCCTTTGATTGAGGATTATGAGAATATATCTCTTGTTGATAGATGTAAATAGACTTTTGGTATTTTTGTGGAGAATTACTAGATTAATAATGAATGGGTTAATCTAGCTGAAAGTAATATGACTTTTTATAGTATCCAGTTCATCTTGAATGCTTTTAGCCTATATCCACATATTGAAGATAAAATGGTTTGTGGATATGAACAAAGAAGCTATTTTAAAGTCTCTTCTATTTTTAGAACTAACAAAAAGGGAATTAGACCTTTATGGAGTACAAATTGGATTAAAGGTCTCATTCCTAAAATTAATATTTTTTTCTAGATCTTGCTTCAAAATAAAATTTTAACCTTCGACAATTTGTATAAAAGAGAGGTTTATATGGTTAACAAATGGTGCTTATGTAAAAGAGATTCTAAAGATAGGAATAATCTTCTCTTAAATTATAATTACAGTGAAAAAGTGTGGAGTTATATCTTTATCAACTAGAATTTAGATTGGGTTTAGTAGAATAATATTGTTCAATGCTTCGAGAGTTGGACATGTCCTTCTAAGGAGGTTAATATTGGTTTTTTCTATGGAAAATTACTCTACCCTATCTCTAGTGGGGAATCTGGAAAGAAAGAAATAATAGATTTTTTAGAGACAGAGAAATTCTTGAGTGGGTTCTTGGTCATAATATAGTTAGAGCTATCAAGAAAAACTTCAATTCTCATAGAAAACTAAGTGATGATATCCAAATCAATAACCCTATGCAGACTCAAGGCTATAAAATCAAAATTGATGACTAGAGGCATAATGTAAAATGGGGATCTCCTCCTATGGATTGGATTAAAGGTAACTTCGACGGTGCTGTTAAAGGAAATCCTTGAAAAGTTGGTTGTGGAGGGGTTTTGAGGGACCATAGTAGTAGAATTTTTGATGCTATTTCCATCCCTATAGGGATTACTACTAGCAATAAAGTTGAAGCTATGACAATCCTATATCCTATGAGGCTGTCAATGGATTTTGGCTATCGAAATCTTTAGATGGAAGGAGATTCGTTTAACATTATTAACATGCTTAATAACAAGGGTCTAGTTACTTGGACTATTGAGGGAAGTATAATGGAAATAAAAAACCTTATTAATAAATTTGATAATATTATTTTCTCTCATATTTTTTAGGAGGGTAATTCAGTTACTGATTGGATTGCCAACCAAGTGGTCTATAGGGAAAGAAGGTTGAGGTGGCAAGCTAACCTATGCAAGGATGTGGAGCTAATGATGATAGTTAATAATGACAAGACACATGCTATAGAAGGAAAGATTTCCTAAGCTTGGAAAATTTATGAAGAGAAGTGATGGGTTTATGAAGGATAGTTTGAGATTCCCTAGGAAGTACTTTTACACTATTATGACTTGTCTTTGATACATAAGTAGGGTTAATAGCTCCTCGATAATCTTCAAAACTTTATTAATTTTTCTAGTTTTCACTACTTTAGTGATTTGTAGGGGAAAAAAAGTTTTCAAGATGGGAGGGGAACCTAGAAAGCAAGAGCCAATAAATTATAGGGTTTGGAAGGAAAAGGCCTCTGTGTGGTCAATTTTTCAGAAAGGAGAAGTGATGACCTACATTGAGAGACTCCATGGGTATAAACCACACATTATTGATTCCTTCTTTAAAAACTAGTTTGAAGATAGGGTCACAGTGAAATTGACTGAAGAATTTATTGTTGAGATTATAGGGCTTCCTATGGAAGGGATTAAATAGCAAGGAGACTAGTATCTCCAATGTGACTTTTAGGAAATTTCCAAAGACAAAAGATGAAGAGAAGAATTTGGAGAAAAATGGTGACTTTTACGAACTGAATCAAATAAAGGTTATCTGGAGGGATGTTCAGTCATGTATCCATGAGTATTTTATTCTTGATGGTAGGGCTAAGAGAGTCCATAAATTTTACTTTATTTCCTAAATCATTTTAGGTACAAAGATATGATTTCATTTCCATTTTTTCTTAAATACTCTTTGCTTCAAAGCCTTTATGCTCATAGGAAGAAAGAGTCTTGTCCTGTGCTTCATGAAGGTTTAATATTACTTATTGAGAACTTTTGTAAAAGTAAGGCTATAAAGCTCTCTTCGGTGCTGGAGAAGAGGAAAGGGTCTGGTAATCATCCCCACTCTAAGAGAATAAAGGTTGAAGAAGGGACTAGTGATAACAAGAAGGTTTTCAAATAGGATAGGACTAAGAAAAATGTTGAGGAGATTATATAGTCTGAGAATTTTGATAATGATGAGAAAACAAAAATGGGGGATCATAGTTCTAACCTGGACAGTTACTCTGGGAGAAAAGGGGTGTTAAATGGTAAAGATAATGTAGAGGGGAGTAAGGATAGAAACACTAACATTGGGTTGGAAGCCCTTGGGGAGGATGAAGAAAAATAGAGTGATCACCCCTCTCACTTGAAGAGTAATGCCAGTGAGGAGAAATTGAAGGAGGATACTGGTAAGGAAATTGATAAAAGCCTAGCCAGTAAGGACAACAGCCAGAGTAAAGAAGAAAAGGAGGAGAGGATGGAGAAGTTGGATATCAATACTGATACCTAGATTAATACTGAGACTACCACAATTGATTTTGACCCTAGGGCTATGGTAGATGGGAGGGATGATCCTCAGGATGCTAAACTTTCATTTCTTTACACTACTAAGATTAAAGCGGCGACTTCTCTTTAGGGTGATTCTTGGTTGTATAATGAAATAATGGTTCTCAAGAAGAAAATGGGGGTAATGCTAAAAGAGTTGAACATTGAATACACCAAGAGAGCTCAGATGGAAGTGCAAATTGTGAACATCCCTAAAAAGCTTAAAGAATATGAGTAGGATCTTCATTACTTAATTAAGGAAAGTGGTCAAAAAATGGAACATGTCACTTCTAGTCTTTGTGCTATGGGGGCTAGTCTAGGTAAGAAGAGTAATGAAGAGATAAAGTCTTCTGGTAATGTAGGGATGGGGAGTCCAAGAGGATCTAGTAAGAGAACTAGGCAAAGCATGCGAAAAAAGGTTGTTGAGGCTCTTGAGGCTCTTATTCTTATTCTAGCTGACATAATCCAGAGTACTATAGAAGTAGGTAAAGAGGTGGTGAACATTATCAAAGAGCTGTTGTAGGTGCTAGTTGCAGAGTAGGTGTGCTGGTTGCTGGTCTGGACAACTTTACTAGTTTTTACTTTTTACTTTTTAGTTTGTTTAAACTCTAGGTTCTAGGTCCTTATAAAACTTGGTTGTTTTTTATGGTGTAATCTTTTGGCTTCAAGTCCTTGTAAAACCTAGTTTCAATGTTTTAAACTTTAGGTTTTAGGTCCTTGTAAAACTTGGTGGTGCTTTGATGCTTTAGTTTTTTGTAAAGGGTTTTGGGTCCCTTAAAACTCTTTTTTACCTTAATTTAGAACTTTTCACAAAATTGTTCTTATACATCTTTATATATGCAAATATGAACTTTGGCACATTTCATGTAAAGAACTTATTGGCGCTCAAAATTGTTGCCCTGATTTTGAGTACCATTGAGAAATCAAACCCTTTAAATGCTTTTAAACGCATATGTACTCTACTGTACCTTTGAGCCCCATGAGGTGTTTAATGTTTCTAACACTTTTCATTTAGTGCATCTATGTTTTCCATGAAGTTAAATTGCCATTTTGAGCCATTTCGTGAAGTTATGTTTTGAGCATTTATCAAATTTGCATTTTCTCTCATGTCAAACAACGACAAGAGGCTATGTTTGTCATTGAATATCTCGCACCTAGAAATGTTTCATGACTTGCCGCTTTGAGACTATTTTGTGTCCATACCAGAGAACCTATGTTTTAGATTTTGAGTCATTTTGAATCCATTTGACTAGGTTTTGAATCCCTCAAAGTTGGTCATTTACTAATGTCATGCTAATGAGAAATGTTCAGAATTTTGGAAGGCCCTATTTGACATGTTATAATTTTGACCTAGTTGATTGAAATACTGAATTTATTTTTGCGTTGAATTTTAGAGGCCAGAGACATGTTATGTTTCAATTTTGAGCTTATGACGAATCTGTTTGATCAGTTTTCAAATGCGATTCCAAATGCAATTTCTATCTTTTTACTGGTGTTAGCATTTGTAGAACCCCTGTTCGTGATGTTATAACTTGAAATCTATGATGGATGAGATCAAATGGATTGTACCACTGTGTTGTACTCTAAAAATAATTAAAGTGTGCCAATTTTTACATCTTGATGAATCTGTCTATACACTTTTCTAGGTCAATTCCATTTGCAAAACCTGCTTTTCTGCCATTGTTTCCAGTCATCAAATTTGAGTAGACCAGGTTGACTGCTCACCATTTGTGCCCAATTATTTTTCATGAGCCCAAATCATAGATTTATATTGTCCTCATGACAGTGAACCAATGCCCCAGTTTGTGTTCTCCCAAGTGTCCATTTACCTAGTTTTCAAAGCCAAATCCGAACACAATTTATTATTTTTTGACATGTTTTCTTGCAGGCAGCTCTGAGAGGTCAATTTCAACAGTCAATATCTTTTGACCCTAAATTTTTCATGAGACAAGGTTCGACAGGGGGTAAGTTTGCGCAATAGAGAATCAGTGTGCCAATTTTCAGAGCTCGGTCAGGGGTCTGGATCATTTTTTAAGGCTAGGCAATAAGCCTCTTGATGCAGATTTCATAGTGGTGCCGAAATGATTAAGATAAGTTTTTAGTGGTGTACGTGTAGTCAAATTTGATTCTAGTTAGTTCGATATGTTTAATGAAACAGTTTACAAAATTAGTTGCTCGAAAATGAATTTTTTTTAAGGTAGACCCACTTTGGGGCCCGACTAATCTACATTAGATTGCGAAGTAATACTTGTGGAATAAAGGTGATAAGACATAATGCTGATAATGGACAAGAGGCTGGAGAAGAAGTGAAATGTCAAATAATTATGGAGAACAATATTTCAAAGGATGACAACAAGTTCAAAAGAATTATCATTAAGTACCATAAACAATGCCAATTTTTCAAGGTCAAGGCATTAAAAGTGAGAAAGGTGCCTTTTCTGATGTGGAAGTAATAATGAATCCGATAAGGAAAAATATATTTTGTAAAACCATATGGCATGTATGCAGTCACTATGAGGTTTGGAGCCAGCTATATTTGAAACTATTGTGTGAAGCCATTTTGGATGAGCGATGACTTTTTCATGTGGATTCTTCATTATTGAAGACAAGAGGGGGATCTATTTAGCATTCGTGCCTTGAATTTGAAAGAAGAGACCAATAGTAAGCCTATCATGGGTGTTATCTTCGAGCCTTTTGGTAAAAGTGTTGTTCAAGTTTTGAAAACTATAGTCAATCCATTGCACACCAAAGGTTTGACGATGCATGTGAGGATTCTTTGAATGAACAAATTAACGTTGAATATAAGGTTTCATATATTTATGCTTTGTCTACCTATTTTGACCGAGCCAATGTTGGTCTACTAGGATTTTAAAAATGTTTCCTCGAGTCCTTGCAGCCACTTCAATTGCCACATCATTTCTGAAGCATCGAGATGCTTTCACGTTGAAGTATTTAGAAGTAGGCGTGAGCAACTACATTCAAAGAATACATAAAGAAGAAATGCACGGCAACATATTTGAAAGTAGGGGTTCTAAAAGGTCTATAGGGAGTTGGACTCTATTAATCTCCCAAATGAAGTTTTTAATAAGTTGATTCCTTTTAAAATTTTATGTGAACGTCCTGCTATAGCAGTTGAAACAAATTAGGAGGAAGCAAGTTTCTTGGATTAAGTTCTCAAAGAGATTAAGAGGGCTGGATTCAACAAGGCAACTGCTATAAAAACTAAGGGAAGACATGGACGCCATATGAAATGCCAAAGTCAACACAACTCAAGCCCATAGCAACAAAGGCACAAGGTGACTTGAGAGGAGAGAGTTTGGCTCAGTCAAAGCTTCTAAAACCATAGGTAATGGCCCATGCAGTCAAAGAGACTGAGATTTATGAATTTTTAAATGCAAAATCAATGAAGAAGATGCCCAAGCCGTAAGAAAAGAAGAAAGGAAGTGGCAGGAGACATAGAAGAAAGGGGCAATTGACTTTAAAACAGAAAAAACCCACATATAGAGATAAGAATCCACGTCAAGTGGAAGTAGCGAACCCTGCGCAAACAAAGGGACAAGGAAGCCCACATTAAAGAGGCAATGATTTAAAAGGAGATCTGATTTTGCGTCAGCATATGGTGGAAGATAGATCCCCATAAACATCAGAGACTAATATCGATGATGATGTCTACAATGCAGTTCCATTGCCTTCATTGGAAATGGGTTTTGATGAGTCCATAATGCCAATTTTTGTCTGTCCTCTAGTGTAGACAATGCTCTATTTCGTGTCCTTAGCCCATAGCAAAAGGTGTTCACGTAGGCATGGGAGGATGTTCTGTACGTTCATTTTTATCTTTCTAACATGAGTCGATTTACAATGGTAAATGATACTTATGTGAAATATATAACTGAAGAAAATTTCCCTCATGGTGTTCTTTTGTGATCTACAATAGAAATTCCTTTGGTAGAAGGTGACTTATGAAAGGCATTTATTGAAGTTTTGGCTGTGAAAGACAAGATAAAAAAGGTGCTACATGTTCAGAGTATCTCATGCTGGGCACCTCTATGTATTGGTCCATACAGCTAGGCAACATTACATAAGGAAATTCTTTATATCGCTGGTCAGCTGGCGCTTGATCCTCTAACTATGCTGCTTGTTTCTGGAGGTGCAGGTGTACAGATGTAACAACGTTTGAAACACATAGACATTTGTATAGAACATGGCCGAGGTGTGTTTTATCCCACATTGGCTGTGGGAGGGCCTTTTAAACTCTTTAAATACTAATCATCTCAACATCATTAGTCTCCAAGGATGACGGCTTTTGGAAGCTGCATGATTCGAGGTGGGGCCTATGGTTGGCTAGTTGCCATAATAAATATTTTGAACAAAGATACGCATGTGCTAATGTGGAGGGAAGCGCTCAGATCGCAACATGTGTCCGCATCGAGGGCTGGCGCATGGCCACAAGACGAAAGTGCTCACTGGATAAATAATGTGGGTGTGTGGGAAGATGACACGTGGTAGTGGGTCTCGTACATGGTGACATGGTGGAGATGTGCAGGTTAAGACTAGATGCATCCGAATGGCACCATGTGGCTAATAATGTGGGTGTGTGGGAAGATGACACATGGTAGTGGGTCTCGTACATGGTGACATGGTGGAGATGTGCAGGTTAAGACTAGATGCATCCGAATGGCACCATGTGGCAAGATCGAATAGTTGGCGCATCCCCACACTACGAAAGTGCTCACCAGTTAAGCAATGCTGGCATGCGGGTGAATGCCATGTGGTGATGAAGTGACAATGGTAGGGGTTAACTAATCCGAGATCACCATGTGGTGCCTGGTCAAACCTAGTTTGACCCCAAATTGGAAGGATAGGGAAAAATAAAATAATTTAAAAATTTTTATTTTAAAATTGTTTTTCAAATGGGTGCATGTGCAAAGTTTTAAATTCAAAAGTTTATTATCCTATAGTTGAAAACTTTAAGATTTTTAAATTTTTGAAAATATTCAGTTGCAGACCAAAACTTTTGCTAGGGGAACATTTTTTCGAATTGACTTTTAGGGGGTTTCCAAAAGGCTAGTATAGCGATATTATATATCACCAGAATTTGGAGAGGACAAACTTTCTATTTATGAAGTTTGTTTTTGGATAGGAAGTAGTATGTTCAAGTTATCAAAGGTTTTCTCTTGGATTCTTAACTTGCAACTGTATTATGGTTTTGAAGTTCAAAACTGATTTTTGGCATGGTAATGAGTAAAATGTGGGTAAAAGATGACAAAAATGTAGGTAGGGTTAATTTTGGTCACATTCAATCAGTTTAAACCCAAATTTCTACAAACATTTCATGAGGCAGTTTCAGATTTTGGTGACTCAAAAGGTTTTCATCATTCAACAGGATATATTATCAAATCAGTTATAGGATGATGATGAAAGCCATATTAGATTAGATGGGTAGAAGGTAGAGAGAGGTTATTTAGTTGCAAGAGATTGAATTTCAAGTGGACACATGTCACTCTGAGATTAGGTTCAGGAATTATTTCTTTCCTATATCATTCTTTCTCTCTTTCATTGTAGGGGTTGGTAGTTTTCTCTGTGATACCAACAAGGTTCCAGTGTTCTACTGTGAAACCATGGTTGTTGATGGTTTTGCTTCCTGTCTATTGAGTTGAGCTCTAGTAGTGAAGGCCACACTTCCAGTTATGTGCAGATTTTCAGTTTATTTTCATGTCTTGTTATTCTGGGATAAATGGAATTTGATGCTAGATCATGTGAATTATTTAGAGTTTCATTTAGTGTTACTAGTTTGTGTATTCAGTCTTTCCAAGGATGAATACAAGGAGATTTACAATGAATTATCTGAGTTTTCTTATTTTGTCTCCTGATTTTTTATATGCTATTGACTTTGTGATTGAATGAATAAGGTTTATTCAATTTAAGGCAGCTTGGATGACTTGTATGTTAGATCTATTGTTGCTTTTGACTCAAGGAGTTAAGTAAATGCTTCAGTGTTCTGATAGGGTTTCTAGGTGTATGAAGGGGATATTTTGTAAGAATGAGATTTGGGGATTTTAGTTGACAAACTTAATTGTAAGGCAAATAAGTTAGGTCATCCTGTTGGTAATGAATCTATATTTCAATGGACAAGGCACTGATCGCTAAATCAGATGCAAGCTGATATGAAGGTTATTTGTACAAAATCTTTTAATCAAAATCAATTCAATTTTCACATTTTGTAGTGGGATGAAAAGAATTAACCCTCACTTAGCTTATGGTTTCATAGGTTATGATATGTAGCTACTTCATTCCTATGTCATTGCATAAGTACTATAAGATAAAAGGGGTTGCATCTGCTATTATTAGGTTTAGATTTATGTTTAATTGTACTGGTACCATATCTCAGAACCTCAACGTTAACCCGCCTAGGTCTTATAGAGCCTAAAGTGAAGAAGGAGTTATGCCTTATAGTTGGCCCAAGACTACAGTCAAGTGTATCTATCATAGGAATTTGCTAGCCTTAGATGCATTGGTCTGGTTTCTTAGTCATTTTCAAAACTGTTAAATCAGGACCCAACATAACTGATGTATGATATATTAATTAAATATACAGTTCCATACAGACCTTTCTTTCTTAGTTTTAGATGACGTGATCACCTTCTCCATTGGATTGGGGGACTTCAACTCCATTTGCTCCACTATTTCCATTTTTTGCTCTCTTTTTCCATTTTTGATTCATTTCCTTCCTTATTTACTTAATGTCTACTTTGTCTTTACCTTTGTCTTTTGTTTGATAATTTGAATGTACTTTCTTGCTTAGATGTCAAAACCTTTGACATTTGGAACATGCATTGTTAGGCATATAATTCTTCCTCTGATTTTTCCAATAAGGTTTTGTCTCTGATCTACATTCATATGCTCTATGCCCATACTTCTGATAGTTATAAATGTTAACATTGTAGTCAAGTTTGTTATTAGTGACACACTTATTTAGATTGTAAGTATCTACCGAGCATATTATACATTATTAACCAAGCATTTTAGACTCTACTGAGATCTACAGTTGCTACTAAGTTCAAAGAATAATATTCAGTTTACACTAAGTAGTTTCTACCTTGATGGTGATCAGTAGTGTAAATCAAGTCTCTTAGTGTTTACCGATTTTCTCAGTACTTGCCGAGTTCATAGTTACAATGATGAGAATCTAGTGTTGACTAAGCCACATGGTGTCAACCAAGAGATTCAATTTATACCAAGCTCATTGTGATAGCATTAACCAAGCTATATAGTGTGAATCAAGTAACTTAGTTTATATGCCAAGTTTCATAGTATTCACCAAGTCACCAGTGTAAACCGAGTTTAGACTACTTGGAAGTGATCAGTATGGACCAAGTTTCTATGTCTACCAAATGCATGATGATATTAGGCACTGACAGTGGATGACAAGTATCAAAACCTCACCGAGTTAGTCTTTAAAACCCAAGTTCCTGTAGTTGAGCCGACTTTGTGTATTTTGTGTAAAACTTGTATTGTAGCCAACTTTGTTAATTTGTAAATTGCATTGGTATATATGTAATGTATTGTATCACATCTAAAAAGTGGAATATATTGAATATAACAAGTAGAGAAGAGTAGAAGTGCAAAATACAAAGGCTACAATAGTATAAGGAGCAACAAAGATTAATCTATCATAGCAAGGTGATCATTACACTCAAAGGAATCTCATCTAGCAAACCAAGTTGTAGATTAAAGATCACTCACTATTTTATCCTAATAGGTGAATTAGTTAAATCCTTTCACAAGGTAGACTTAACATCTTTTATAAATCTCTTTATTGAGTGCATACTTTATTGTATGTTTGTAAATCATCTTGCAAGGTGGACCTAGCAGTCCTTATTGCTCCTAACAGGGAAGATCATTAGAAGTGATCATTGTAAGCCTTAATAGGCCAACTTTATACTATAATACTAAAGCTTGTGGGTATCATCCCCACCCAAGTTTTACTTTCTATTTGGAAGGTTTCTAGGTCACCATATTGCATGTCAAAGTAATATGAATATTTTAATACTTTTAGTTTTTCATGCATACAATTAGATCAAAATTCACATGAAGAAATAAATTGATGAGATAAAAGATAAAGAATTATTGGTTATTGATTCACCCCTCCACTCTTAGTAACTTAGCCTATCATATATATACATTTTTAACAATTGGTATAAGAGCTTTATTGGTTCTCAAGAAAGAAGTTTAATAGCTTGAGCGAAGATTAGAGGCCATGGAGATTTTAGACTTGAGAAGGGTTTTGACAATGAAAAGCTAGATTTGGAATTGGCTATTGGAAAACTCAAGAAAGAAAAGGAGAAACTCTCTCAATCCTTGAAAAGAAGAAAATATCTTGCAATCCAGATGAATGACACACTCTACATTGAAGAAAGAATTGAAGACATCCATTCAGAAAGCAATTCAGTTGAGGCTAATGAAGCAATCAAAGAACTATTGGAAAAGAATGGTACACTTAAAGAAGTAATAAAGTTGAAAAGAGAACAAGAAATTCAGTTAGTAAGATTGTGTGAAGTCATGGAAGAGAAAAATAAGATAAAATAAGAGATAGAAGGAAAGAACAATGAAATTCAACACTTATCCCTTCAGTAGGTAGATTTCATTGATCAACTCACCAAAGCAAATGAAGAAATCATGAATCTAAGATGAGAAAATGAAAGATTGTAGAATGACCTGATCATTGAAATGAAAACCAATGAGAGGATAACGAAATCTCAAGAAGACATGAATCAACTAAATGAGTAAATCCAATACAGACAAAAAGGGAAAGAACCAATTGGATATAAAGAAGAAGGAGAATCATCCAAGAAAGGAGATCAAAAGAATCAAATACCTACTTGCAATTACTATGGTAAGTTAGGTCATACATCAAAAAAATGTTCGAGCAATGGTAATCAGCATGGTCATAGAGCTAATGAATGCAAAGAGAAACCTAAGTTTGAAGACAGTTGTCACAAATGTAAGAAACATGGGCACAAATACTTTGAATGCAAAACTAAGATATTTATCCCAGTAGAACAGATTGTAAATGCTATATTTGGTTGGGAATATAACACTTGGTGTAGATGTCATTACTATGGAGAATTTGGATACATTGGAATGAATTGTGTAAAACATCATATGAGGACAAGAGACACCACCAAAAGATGTTTCATTTGTACAAAACTTGGTCATCTTGCCAAAAACTATATGAATACTAGAAGAATTGAAGATGAAAAAGGGAAATAGTTGATAACATCAGAAAGTAGATGAAACAACAATGGATTCGAAAATCTTCTGAGAATGCTAGTCTGAGCAATGAAGAACATGTCACTCAAGAATTGGGTGACTCAAACATTTTGGTTTGATCTCCCACGAGGAGAACTAGAACCAAGATTCTGAAGAAGACATCTTACATTAGTTCTAGTCACTAGAATGAAAAGATCCATATCAGCATTAAAGATGCAAAGGGATCATTGAGTGTTCAAGAAAATGCTAGTCTTTATCGAGCAAGGTTGAGTTGCAGACCCTACCAAGCATAGTCAGGAGTTACTAAGATTGTTGTGTGGACACTAAATCATGGATGGCTCTATCGAGAATTTAATTCAAGCTGAGTGTAAGACATTTTGTCATTAGAAAAGTGACCATACCAAGCATTTATGGTGATTAGAAGGCCAAATTTGATAAAAAGGGTTAAATGAAATTCATTTCTCACCGTAAATTTTTGAGAGCTATTTGTGCAGAGCATTCTTAGTGCATCTGAGCGATCTATGCAAATTACTATTAAATATTTTTGTGTTCTCTCAAACCCTACCAAGAAAAATGGTATCTACTAGAAGCAAATCAAAGAAAGGATCTGATGTGTTGGTTTAAGGCATGGAATGGAAGACACCATACTTCGAGCTAAGTCTGACTATCGTAGAAACCCTAGATCTGAGCAAGGTACAATTTCAAATTCCATAAAAGGTGCTATTGATAAATGATATTTGTATGCATTTTTGATGTGCTATCCAAGATATTGGAACCATGGAAATGGATGAAACCCTGGAGAAGCTAAGTGTGAATGGCCTACTAAAACCAGAACATTAACACCTTGAAGCCAAAGGTTTGATGCACATTCTGCACATGCCACAAGATTTTTAGATTAGATAGATAAGATTTATCCTTAGCCATGTGCATAATGGTCAACTATGGTTAGAGAAACCCATTATTATAACAAATAAAATGATCCATAGGATAACTAGTCTCCCTATGCCAGTAAAGGCAAAAATGATTAAAACCCTATGTTGGATCAAACTAGAAAATAAAACCCTTGCCAAGTGGGATGGAAGGGGAATGAGGATAAACTATTTAATGAATATAGAATTGAAGTTCAGGATACATGTCACCATGCACAAAATATATAGCTTGAGTAGACTCAACAACATATCATGTGAAGCTATGGATCTCACATACAAAGTGGTAAAATATAACATGTCACTTGACCTTGCCGAGTTGATGCTGATTTAGTTCAAAAAAGTATGGAGAGTATAAGAACTTAAAAGAAGAATCCTTGTATGTTCAGTTCACTCTTGTAACGCCCCGCCAAGGGATCCAAAAGAATTAACCTAAAGTTTCACTAAGTTTGCTAAACATTTTTTTTAAAAAAAAAGTAAGAAAGTATAACATACACATCAAACACATAGTAGCGGAAGCAATAACATGTAATCATCGACAAACATACATTGCAAGTTACATTTCTTAAAGATCCCAAGACGTTGAGTCACGTTTAAATTTAATTAATTCTAAGTCTAACAAATATCACATAAATATGAAAGAATAATTAGAAGTCCCATGTCCATATTATACATTTGTTCCGAATGCCTCTTGGCAAATTAATTCAGAATGCTCAATCATCCACTGTACAAGTCACAGGGTATGAAAGGCTTAAAAGAATATACATATGTAAAGATCAAGATACAACATCCTCAAATCCATGATACAAAGTAAAGTAAAATATATGAAACTATTCACCATACATGATATATCCATAATGATAAAACATCTATCATAAAATCTAACCATCCATCATAATAATCCAAGAACATAGTGAAGGTAAATGCCAATCACGAAATCTCCAGCCACGGTGACCACAGAATGGATCTCAATGGTAAGAGTAAAAGCACTACCACCCGACCGCGTGGAACCTAAATGATCCACTCCCATCGCGTTGAGGAGATAGTCTCAAGTCCCAAATAGGATAATGAAACCTATAATCATAAATACTCTCTAAGTCCAGGAAATCCTATAAGTATGCTAACTCAAGGGTTCCTAAAAAGATTGACATCTAAATCCCAGAGGTACCACAAGACACGTAGGAAACCTAATATGCAAGCGGGAAAGTGTCATTGCAAAAGTCACGTAGAAGTTACTCGAGCAATCGCTTAGGAATCTCGGGTCCCTACTAATCCTGCGGCCACTAGTATCCTCTCGTAATGACGAGGCCTACTATGGAATGCAAGGTTGTAACCAAGCGTTCTCTCTACCCCATCCTAGTCTGTACTAGCACTCAAGGCATGGGAGAGAACATACAATTATCTTGTTAGGTTCATTTTCTCTCATTTAGTGTAAATGTTTTCACTTATTAAAAATGACTTACAATGGGTTTCTCAAGGCAGCCTCTTAGGGCTCTGACCCCCATTGCAAGCCACTTCCCAACTCTACACATAGATAACCTACCCTAGGCTCATGAAATCATAAATCAAAGAATCATAATAAAACCACCTCAGTCCTATACAAGCAACTGAAAAACATCATAAAAGATAATCCACAAAAATTTCATCAGTTCTTCATGAGCAACAGATACTATCAAATAGTAATCATATGATCACGACAGTTCTCTATCAGCAACTGAAGGCATCAATGATAAGTCACAAAATTCAATGGTTCTCCAATGAGCAACCAGAAAGTACTACAAGTATAACTGATCGAGACTCAGAAATGGTTATCAAATATAACTGATCGAGACTCAAAAATGGTTAAGTTAGGTATCTCAAATACATACACCTCAGCTTCACACAAGGAAACTGGAAAGCAATAACAAACAGTAAACACAATCATGTCATAGAGCACTTCATCACATTACCATGGTCAGGTTAGGAAAGATCGAAACCAAATCATCATGACATCACATTCACAACACCGAGCCTCTGGTAACAACCTAAACTGGTCAACGTTAAACCAACCCCATAACATTCAAAGCACAAAGAAAACATCAAAGTCTCAGATATTGGATTTGAAAGTATATTATTGAGTTAAGGTAAGGTTTATGTTTCAGTTTCCAGTGTTTATATTCAAGTAAAAATTTTTATAGTTCAATTGATTGATAATATACTATTGCGTTAATGTGAGGTTTCCATTTCCAGTTGAACGTAAGTTTTAAACAGATAGAACCTTATCCCGTTCCTAACTCCAAATGAAACACCTAATTACCCTTAATTGATTTTAAGTCAATGTCCTAAAACAATCTAAGGTAATAATTAAATTATTAATAATCCTTGTTGATTATAATAATCTACGCTTCCATTAAAATCGGTGTTATAATATTAAATTTGCTTAAACAAATTTTCAATTTAATTAATCCTAATTAAGTCAAACCTTAATAAGATTAATTAATGATACATAAAGAATCATATGATGTTTATTTAATAATTTATTTATTTATAAAATTATTAATAAATAATATAATTTCAATATAATTTAAAGTTTTATAAATTTTAAATTAACTAACAATAATATATAATGAAATAATTATAAAAAAAATGATTAAAAAAAAAAAGAAATCGTAATATTAAATTACAGCATTTTTAAAGGCTCGCTGGCCTGCCGTCCACCTGTGGCCGCAGGTGTTACTGCTGCCGCAGGCAGCAGTACTTCGTACTGTTGCAGCGCAACAGTACCACCTGCTGCGGCAGTGTGGGGAAAGGTGTGGGGCGTGGGAAGTGGTGGCCCCGCCCCACCCAAAATATATTATATATATATATTTTTAAATTTTTTTTTTTTGATATATTTAAAACAAATCTCCAATTTCAATTTTAATAAAAGTATAAAATAAAATAAATTTTATTTTAATATAGATTTCTTTAATTTTATTAAAACAATAAATATATATGTATATAAAATAAATAATGTCTATTTTATATTTAGTTTTATTTAATTTTCATTAAGACAATATCCTCCAAGGAATATATATATATATATATATATATATATATATATATATTTAAAAAAAATAAAAAATTTAGAACTTTCAATCTTACACTCAAAACCCTTACCTAATCAAATCTTAATTTCTAAATCAAGAAAACAAGGGTTCTAATAATTCATCCAGTCTCCATGGATACAGAAATTATTGACGAACAATTAATAAATTCACAATATTGAAAGCTTAAAACTTTCATCACAGAGAATTCGGATTTACAAACCCCAGACACGAAGAAGACAGGAAAGGATAATTGCGTATTTAATCGATAATCAACAACACAAGAACCTACCTGATCCTGATGCTATTATGAAATCCCCAGGAACTGTAAGAGAATTCGCTCCTCTCAATAACCTTCTTCCCAAAATCTTTCTTTGGTATTCGCCTTCTGAAAATCGCTTCCAAAAGATGTCTCTCCCAAAAATTCCCGTCCAACTTCGTATATCTCAAAAATGAACCCCCAAAGTTGTGACAAGCAATTTCTCCTCAATTCGAGGCACTAATTGTGCGTTTACCCAAGAAGACTCTTTGCACAACTCAGTTAACTCCAAATTAACCTTTATTATCTTTTCTTATCTTTTTGCATTCAACTTTCATGCACATTAAGTTGAATTATTAAATAACTTTATTTAATATTCCACTTGACTTCTATTCTTAATTAATTTATTACTTTAATCTTATGTGCACTTTTAAGAAATTAAAATAACATTATTAATTTCTATAATTTAATATTTTAATTTAATTCTCATATTTAAACTCATGTTTAGATCATGCGATCTAGAATTCTTAATAATTTCATATCTTTCAACTTTTAATTTATTTTAGAACTTAATTGATAACATATTTAATTAATTTAAATAACAATAATATTTAGCATTTATTTAAAAATGAACTCCAAATATATTATTATTAAATTAAATAAATATTATCCTATTCTAAATTTATCTTTGAACTTTAATCTCCAAATTTAATTCTTTTATTAATTAATTAATTAATTAAATATAAAGATATCATTATAATTCTCTATTAAATTAAATCATTAATTAATCTTTTTAATTAGACTTAATTAATAGAAAATACACCAAGGACTCATAAAGCAACATACGAAAACTCATCATAGAAAAATACATACCAAATCATACAAAAGGGTTATAATCACGAAATTACATCATTTGATGCATTCGGAGGGTACTTAACTCAGATACTTGTCCTAATTATTAATTAGGACAATTGGCTAAAGGGTTTAGGATTTGGACTTAAGAGTTTATCTCCCCTCTCTTACCATTGAGACAGTGCGATAGGGTACGCTCATCCTGACAATTCAGGGAAGTCGATACCCGGTACCTGCAACCTACATAAAATCCATGCATGTACAAACACAATATTCTAAGCTAAACAGACAATGGCAGGAAGTGGTGCATCGTGTAGATCCCGACTAGCAGGTGACTACGACTCCCTTCCTTAACCATATCAGAAACACCATACATAAATAAAAAAACACGCACACCATACACATGCAGTATGGGGTAAGTATCCATAAGAAGCACATGGAATAATAAACCATCGAACTAATCATCATACATGCATGAAATATAGAGTACCAAGTAATCTCATCATATAATAAACTGAGTGTAAACATCATCTGATAATCTCTAAAATAATAATACTAATCATCAAACATAAATTGGCCTAAAAGAGTTTGGCAATGATATCAGAAATGTAGTTCGAAAATGTAAACTAGGGCAGGCACTACATCCACCCCCCCTAGACTTAGGCTTACTCCTAGAAGCCTATAAACAAATAGGGATATAAATCTCGTAATCTAGATGCATCCTCCCATGTAGCTAAAGATTCATCAGTAGGGTCCCATTGGACCCTTACCTGCTCTATGGTTCGACCCCTGAGGGTCAACTCCCGCTGCTCCAGAATACGTATTGGCTCCAAAGCCAGCTGCCCATCCTCTACCTGCAATGCATTCCAATCAAGAATATGTACAACATCAGGGATATACTGTCTAAGTACTGAAACATGGAAAACATCGTGAATGCAAGCAAGGCTGGGTGGTAAAGCAAGATGATAGGCAACTGGACCAATCCTCTCAAGAATATCGAATGGTCCCACAAAGCGAGGTGCTAGCTTTGAGCCCTTTCCATAACGGATCGGACTCTTCCACGGACACACTCTCAAGAAAACCTTCTCTCCCACAACAAACTACTTATCTGACCTATGTGCATCAGCATACTTCTTCTACCTATCCTGTGTCGTTGTCAAGTGCTCTCGGATACACACCACCTGTTGCTCCATGTCACGAAGCATCTCTGGAACCAACAGGATGCAATCCTCAAGACTATCCCAACTCAAAGGTGTACGACAAGGGCGTCCATATAAGGCTTGGAAAGGTGCCATGCCAATAGAACTGTGATACCCGTTGTTGTAAGCAAACTCCACTAGATAGAGATAGTCCTCCCAATGAGTCTGCCTATCCATCACGTACATCCTCAACATATCTTTGAGAACCTGATTCACTCTCTCCGTCTGCCCATCTGTCTCTGGGTGATATGCTGAACTGAAATTCAGCTGCGCTCCAAGATCATGCTATAGTAATGTCCAAAATGCGGAAGTGAAAACATGATCCCTATCCGAAATGATCTTTCGGGGAATACCATGTAGTCTCACAATGTCACGCATGAAGACATTAGCTACTGAAGCTGCAGTATAGGAAGACCTGATTGGTGCAAAATGTGCCACCTTGGTCAACCGGTCAACGGTGACCATGATAGCATCATGACGACGAAGAGTCATAGGTAATCCTACTATGAAATCCATAGAGATGATGTCCCACTTCCATGAAGGAACGAGATTCGGTTGTAAAAGTCTTGCCGGATGCTGGTGTTCTGCCTTGACTCTCTGACACTCAAGACATCTAGCCACAAAATCAGCAATGTCGCACTTCATCTCGGACCAATAGAATAAACGTCGCAAATCTGCATGCATCTTCTTGACACCAGGATGTGCCGAGTAAGGTGCACGATGGGCCTCTGATAGGATCAATATGCGAAGCTCATCCAGTAGCGGCACATAGATCCTTCCTGAATGTCTCAAAAGGCCATCCGACTCTAGGACATAGCCTGAAAACTTACCCTCCAAGGGTCTCCCTGAGTTGATCTCACTGCACACCTCCAGATACCATGAATCAGTGGGGAGTGCCTGAAGTATCTGACACCTCAAATTGACACTAAGAGTCATAGATGATATCACATGTTTCCTGCGACTCAAAGCATCAACTACAACATTCTCCTTCCCCTGGATATAATTTACCTCAAAGTCATACTCACACAAAAACTCCATCCAACGCCTTTGCCTAGCATTCAGATTAGGCTGCGTGAATATGTACTGAAGACTATGGTGATCACTATGTAGTTCAAATCTGTGTCCCAACAAGAAATGTCTCCATCTCACTAAGGCATGAACTACTGCGGCTAACTCAAGGTCATGTGTAGGATAGTTCAACTCACGATCCTTGAGTTTGCGTGATTCATATGCAATCACTCGACCATTCTGCATTAGAACTGCTCCAATACCCTCAAGGGAAGCATCCATACACACCATGAAATCACCTTCTGGATCAGGTACTGCTAAGATCGGTGCACTGGTCAGAAGCTCTTTGAGTTTCTGAAATGCCTCTACACACTTTTCTATCCAAAGAAACTTCTTTCCTTTCCTCTAAAGGGAGGTAATAGGGTGTGCTATTCTAGAGAAGTTTTGAACAAATCTGCGATAATACCCAGCTAGACCCATAAAACTACGAATCTCCGACACAGTAGTGGGTGCAGGCCAATCTACTATTGCCTGGATCTTCGCAGGGTCTACAGAGATACCTTCACCTCAAATAACGTGTCCCAAATACTGTATCTCTGATTGAAAGAAATCACACTTTTCTGCATTGGCATAAAGTTGATTATCTCTCAAGCACTGCAAAACTAAACTCAAATGTTCCTCATGTTCCTTTTGGGACCTAGAATATATTAGAATATCATCGAGGAACACAAGAACAGATCTATCAAGATAGGAACGGAACACCCCATTCATTAAGCACATGAAAACTGATGGAGCGTTCGTCAACCCAAAGGGTACCACTGTGAACTCATAATGCCCGTAGCGAGTTCGGAAGGCAGTCTTATGAATATCAGCCTCCTTGATGCGAAGTTGATGGTATCCTAACTTAAGATCAATTTTAGAGAACACTGTAGCCCCCTTGATCTGATCAAATAAATCATCAATCCTTGGTAAAGGATACCTATTCTTTATTGTCACCTTATTCAGCTGTCTGTAATCAATGCAAAGGCGTAAAGAACCATCCTTCTTCTTCACAAAGAGCACTGGAGCTCCCCATGGTGATACACTAGGTCGAATACTACCCTTGGCCAAAAGTTCCTCTAACTGCAAACGTAACTCACTTAGCTCTTGAGTGGTCATACGGTAAGGAGCTCTAGAGATAGGTTTCGCTCCTGGAGTGAGCTCAATGCTAAAATCAATGTCTCTCTTTGGAGGCATGCCTGGAATCTCACTCGGAAAGACATCAGCATACTCCTGTAAAATAGGGTGATCTAGGGTCTTCCTCGTAGATTCTTCCTCATCTAGCTCGTTTACCATAATGACAAATACCTGACATCCCTTACAAAAGCTTTGCTTTAGTTGCATAGCAGAGATCATCCGTAGGGATATAGGCCTCGGTATCCCCACAATCTCAACATCCTTCCCTTGGTCATCCTGACACATAATGGTCTTCTTTCTGCAGTCTATACTAGCCCTATGAGAGCCAAGCCAATCCATACCTAAGACCACATCGTAGGAGCCAAGAGGAATAACTCAAAAATTGACTGAAGTCTCAAACCCTCCTATGCTAAGTCCACATTTATGAACTACAGAATCTGTGGAAACTTTAGCGCCTGAGGCTAGTTCCACTTGCCAACCATGATCTTGCTTAACCGACTCCAGCTTACACTTATCAACTAGAGATGGAGAAATGAAAGAATCTGTAGCACCTGAATCAAATAATACAGAGAGAGGTGTACCTCGGATAGCTCCTGTAGTCTCAACTACTATCCCCTGATGGTCTACCTGACGGTGATCCACCGCTGCAAATACTCTATGAGATCCACCTGCATTTCTGACTGTAGGCTCAGATGCTGCTGGCCTAGGTCCTGAATACTGAGATGCTCGCTGTGGGCAGTATGCTGCAATATGACCAATCTGTCCACACGAATAAAATCCCATGCCTCTACCAAATCCTCTCCCTATAGGTGGTGCATTCGACCGCTGGTGGCTACCCCTGCTAGCAAAAGACTGGCTGCTCTGTGCAGGCCGAGATTACTGATTCTATCTATTACGTTGAGCATTGCGATTGATCCTAGAGTTGGATCCACCGCCACCACTCTGTGCCTGAGGGTAAAATCCCTTATGCTGCTGAGAAAGTTGCTGAGAATGCTGATTCCTCCTAGGGAAGGGATGCTTCCTGATTCCACCAAAATTGTGGTTGCCCTTAGATCCTGCTATAGTAGGCGCTCCCACAAAACCCCCTTGCCCAAAGTTGACACTCTGCTCTACCAGGATAGCTTGATGTACCGCATCCTTGAGGGTCTTAGGCTCAAATACCTTAACACCCCCAATAAAACGGTTGTTCAAGCCTCGAATGAAATGTTGTGCCAACTGTGCTGGGTTGTCACTGAATCTCGAAAAAGGCATGAGCTCATAGAATTTGCGCTCATACTCTACAACGGTCATAGTGAACTGTCTCAGGTTATGGAACTCATCTGCTCTATGCTGCTTCCATTCCTCTGGTAGGAATTGCTCATGAAAACTCTCCAAGAAAATCTCCCAAGTGACACTACCCATGCTAATGCCCAACTTCTTCTCCTCAATAGTTCACCAGGTGGCCCCGAATAACTCTAGATTGGTAATGGCAAACCTCGCTTTGACATTACTGTCAAAGTCCTGCATAGCAAAAATCCTATCAAGGGCAATAAGCCACTGCTCAGCTACATACCTAGAACCTTGCCCATTAAAGGGCTTGATCTTGGACCTCTGAAGATCCTTCATCTGAGAAGATACTATGGCTCTATGTCGATCCCTCTAAGGACTCCTAGATCTGTGTCTATGCTCATGCCCAACCTGGTGTGCTCTATCCTGCTCAAGAACAGGAGGTAAGTGATCAATAAGGGTTCGCATCATTTGCCTCAGATCAACCTCCTTAGAGTCGGCATGTCCCTCTTCGTGGTTCTCTTCCTGATGTTCACTGACACGCTCTTCCCTATTCTCTTCCTGAATGGGGCTCTCGTGGATAGACTTATGAACACTAACATTTCTGCCTCGTCCACGACCTTTGCCACGACCAAGGCTACAACCCCTAACGGAAGATCTCATCCCAGATACCATCCTACAATAATATCCAAGACACAAGATGCTAAAATAACCATGAAACATACTACTGAAACACATAGATAGAAGACACATGATTTGCAAACAAGATATTTTCAATTTTCAGTTTACCTATAATCTCAGTTTAAGTATAATTTCAGTTTTTTTGAAGACTTAAGTGTTGAAGTATGAAAAAAAATAGGTAACTAATAGTTTTCATATTGATAAGTAGGAGATGATTTCCACAGCTAGTCAAATTGTGATGTGAATATCAGGATTTAACTGTGTGATTTTTGAGTCAAACTCGATGACCCATGTTTCATGAGTAGTGATTCAACATGAATCCATCTCTCATGAGAATAAATGGAACATTTAACACTCATTGGATCTAGGTAGTGTGAATATCTCTCACCCCTGTGAGCATCACCTAGATCCAATGAGTGTTAAATGTTCCATTTATTCTCATGAGAGATGGATTCATGTTGAATCACTACTCATGAAACATGGGTCATCGAGTTTGATTCAAAAATCACACAGTTAAATCCTGATATTCACATCACAGTTTTCATATTGTTTCAGTTCAACTAGTTTCAAGTTTCAGTTTAAGGTTTGCATTTTTATTCAACTAGTTAACACTAGTGGCATTCCAATATACCCAGAGCTCCCAATGTAGAAAGTTAGGCTCTGATACCAGATGTAACGCCCCACCAAGGGATCCAAAAGAATTAACCTAAAGTTTCACTAAGTTTGCTAAACATTTTTTTTTTTTAAAGTAAGAAAGTATAACATACACATCAAACACATAGTAGCGGAAGCAATAACATGTAATCATTGACAAACATACATTACAAGTTACATTTCTTAAAGATCCCAAGACGTTGAGTCACGTTTAAACTTAATTAATTCTAAGTCTAACAAATATCACATAAATATGAAAGAATAATCAGAAGTCCCATGTCCATATTATACATTTGTTCCGAATGCCTCTTGGCAAATTAATTCGGAATGCTCAATCATCCACTGTACAAGTCACAGGGTATGAAAGGCTTAAAAGAATATACATATGTAAAGATCAAGATACAACATCCTCAAATCCATGATACAAAGTAAAGTAAAATATATGAAACTATTCACCATACATGATACATCCATAATGATAAAACATCTATCATAAAATCTAACCATCCATCATAATAATCCAAGAACATAGTGAAGGTAAATGCCAATCACGAAATCTCTAGCCACGGTGACCACGAAACAGATCTCAATGGTAAGAGTAAAAGCACTACCACCCGACTGCGTGGAACCTAAATGGTCCACTCCCACCGCGCTGAGGAGATAGTCTCAAGTCCCAAATAGGATAATGAAACCTATAATCATAAATACTCTCTAAGTCCAGGAAATCCTATAAGTATGCTAACTCAAGGGTTCCTAAAAAGATCGACATCTAAATCCCAGAGGTACCACAAGACACGTAGGAAACCTAATATGCAAGCGGGAAAGTGTCATCGCAAAAGTCACGTAGAAGTTACCCGAGCAATCCCTTAGGAATCCTGGGTCCCTACTGATCCTGCGGCCACTAGTATCCTCTCGTACTGACGAGGCCTACTATGGAATGCAAGGTCGTAACCAAGCGTTCTCTCTACCCCATCCTAGTCTGTACTAGCACTCAAGGCATGGGAGAGAACATACAATTATCTTGTTAGGTTCATTTTCTCTCATTTAGTGTAAATGTTTTCACTTATTAAAAATGACTTACAATGGGTTTCTCAAGGCAACCTCTTAGGGCTCCGACCCCCATTGCAAGCCACTTCCCGACTCTACACATAGATAACCTACCCTAGGCTCATGAAATCATAAATCAAAGAATCATAATAAAATCACCTCAGTCCTATACAAGCAACTGAAAAACATCATAAAAGATAATCCACAAAAATTTCATCAGTTCTTCATGAGCAACAGATACTATCAAATAGTAATCATATGATCACGACAGTTCTCTATCAGCAACTGAAGGCATCAATGATAAGTCACAAAATCCAATGGTTCTCCAATGAGCAACCAGAAAGTACTACAAGTATAACTGATCGAGACTCAGAAATGGTTATCAAATATAACTGATCGAGACTCAAAAATGGTTAAGTTAGGTATCTCAAATACATACACCTCAGCTTCACACAAGGAAACTGGAAAGCAATAACAAACAGTAAACACAATCATGTCATAGAGCACTTCATCACATTACCATGGTCAGGTTAAGAAAGATCGAAACCAAATCATCATGACATCACATTCACAACCCCGAGCCTCTGGTAACAACCTAAACTGGTCAACGTTAAACCAACCCCATAACATTCAAAGCACAAAGAAAATATCAAAGTCTCAGATATTGGATTTGAAAGTATATTATTGAGTTAAGGTAAGGTTTATGCTTCAGTTTCCAGTGTTTATATTCAAGTAAAAAGTTTTATAGTTCAATTGATTGATAATATACTATTGCGTTAATGTGAGGTTTCCATTTCCAGTTGAATGTAAGTTTTAAACAGATAGAACCTTATCCCGTTCCTAACTCCAAATGAAACACCTAATTACCCTTAATTGATTTTAAGTCAATGTCCTAAAAAAATCTAAGGTAATAATTAAATTATTAATAATCCTTGTTGATTATAATAATCTACGCTTCCATTAAAATTGGTGTTATAATATTAAATTTGCTTAAACAAATTTTCAATTTAATTAATCCTAATTAAGTCAAACCTTAATAAGATTAATTAATGATACATAAAGAATCATATGATGTTTATTTAATAATTTATTTATTTATAAAATTATTAATAAACAATATAATTTCAATATAATTTAAAGTTTTATAAATTTTAAATTAACTAACAATAATATATAATAAAATAATTATAAAAAAAAATGATTAAAAAAAAAAAATCATAATATTAAATTACGGCGTTTTTAAAGGCCCGGCCTGCCGTCCACCTACGGCCGCAGGTTTTACTACTGCAGCAGTGTGGGGAAAGGTGTGGGGCGTGGGAAGTGGTGGCCTCGCCCCACCCAAAATATATTTTATATATATATATATATATATATTTTTTTTTTTTAAAATTTTTTTTTTTAAAATTTTTTTTTTTATATATTTAAAACAAATCTCCAATTTCAATTTTAATAAAAGTATAAAATAAAATTAATTTTATTTTAATATAGATTTCTTTAATTTTATTAAAACAATAAATATATATATATAAAATAAATAATGTTTATTTTATATTTAGTTTTATTTAATTTTCATTAAGACAATATCCTCCAAGGAAAATATATATAATATATATATATATATATATATATATATATATATATATATATATATATATATATATATATATTTAAAAAAAAAAAAAAAAAAAAAATTAGAACTTTCAATCTTACACTCAAAACCCTTACCTAATCAAATCTTAATTTCTAAATCAAGAAAACAAGGGTTCTAATAATTCATCCAATCTCGATGGATACAAAAATTATTGACGAACAATTAATAAATTCACAATATTGAAAGCTTAAAACTTTCATCACAGAGAATTCGGATTTACAAACCCCAGACACGAAGAAGACAGGAAAGGATAATTGCGTATTTAATTGATAATCAACAACACAAGACCCTACCTGATCCTGATGCTATTATGAAATCCCCAGGAACTGTAAGAGAATTCGCTCCTCTCAATAACCTTCTTCCCAAAATCTTTCTTTGGTATTCGCCTTCTGAAAATCGCTTCCAAAAGATGTCTCTCCCAAAAATTCCCGTCCAACTTTGTATATCTCAAAAATGAACCCCCAAAGTTGTGATAAACAATTTCTCCTCAATTCGGGGCACTAATTGTACGTTTACCCGAGAAGACTCTTTGCACAACTCAGTTAACTCCAAATTAACCTTTATTATCTTTTCTTATTTTTTTGCATTCAACTTTCATGCACATTAAGTTGAATTATTAAATAACTTTATTTAATATTCCACTTGACTTCTATTCTTAATTAATTTATTACTTTAATCTTATGTGCACTTTTAAAAAATTAAAATAACATTATTAATTTTTATAATTTAATCTTTTAATTTAATTCTCATATTTAAACTCATGTTTAGATCATGTGATCTAGAATTCTTAATAATTTCATATCTTTCAACTTTTAATTTATTTTAGAACTTAATTGATAACATATTTAATTAATTTAAATAACAATAATATTTAGCATTTATTTAAAAATGAACTCCAAATATATTATTATTAAATTAAATAAATATTATCCTGTTCTAAATTTATCTTTGAACTTTAATCTCCAAATTTTATTCTTTTATTAATTAATTAATTAATTAAATATAAAGATATCATAATAATTCTCTATTAAATTAAATCATTAATTAATTTTTTTTATTAGACTTAATTAATAGAAAATACACCAAGGACTCATAAAGCAACATACGAAAACCCATCATAGAAAAATACATACCAAATCATACAAAAGGGTTATAATCACGAAATTACATCATTTGATGCATTCAGAGGGTACTTAACTCAGATACTTGTCCTAATTATTAATTAGGACAATTGGCTAAAGGGTTTAGGATTTGAACTTAAGAGTTTATCTCCCCTCTCTTACCATTGAGACAGTGCGATAGGGTACGCTCATCCTGACAATTCAGGGAAGTCGATACCCGATACCTGCAACCTGCATAAAATCCACGCATGTACAAACACAATATTCTAAGCTAAAAAGACAATGGCAGGAAGTGGTGCATCGTGTAGATCCCAACTAGCAGGTGACTACGACTCCCTTCCTTAATCATATCAGAAACACCATACATAAATAAAACAACACGCACACCATACACATGTAGTATGGGGTAAGTAGCCATAAGAAGCACATGGAATAATAAACCATCTAACTAATCATCATCGATAATTAAAACCATTGAATAATCATCATACATGCATGAAATATAGAGTACCAAGTAATCTCATCATATAATAAACTGAGTGTAAACATCATCTGATAATCTCTAAAATAATAATACTAATCATCAAACATAAATTGGCCTAAAAGAGTTTGGCAATGATATCAGAAATGTAGTTCGAAAATGTAAACTAGGGCAGGCACTACAACTCTTAACTTGTCTATTTTTCTATGTGCAAAAGTTTTACCTATCAAAAGGTACCATCATATGGAGGAAAGATGTACCTATTCTTTATTAGCTCAATGAATATATAGCTAAAATAGGAGAAAAAGATGTTAGCATAATGGATAACTACTTTGATGCATTTAAGGACAAGATGAATAAGAGATTCAGGATCCCTAAGAAACTTTTTGATGATTACAAAGATGATATTTTTTTTATGGTTGACTATGATAAAGTATATATTCAAGCAGTAAGACCAAGAATTGTATGGGTCAAGCCTCTAGGTTATGAGGTTAACATAGATGAAACCAAAGACATTATTGAAGCACTAATAAATGATCCTATTGACCCAAAAGATACATACTTTGGCACCTATGATGAAGCAAAGGAAAGAATAGAACTTGAAATAAAACTCCCTCAAGCGGTCAAAAAAGGAAAGAAGAGGATTGAAAAATTGAAAACTAGCTCCACTCTTCTATTGACTGAAGGAAAAGGTGATGACATTAAGGAAGGTGAAGCAGAAGATGAAGAGAAGTCAAAAGAAGAAGAACCCGTATAGAAGAAAGCTAAGGTTGTTATAACCAAGCCTACAAAACCATCTTTTACAGTGTTCACAAGGAGGACATCTAGGAAGAAATAAGGTGGAGATGTAATCTTCAAAAAGACACAACCCTGTTTCCAAGAAAAGTTGAAAGAAATTGGCACTAGAGCTAGTATGGAAAACTTCAAATCACTAAGGTATGAAATAAGAACTGCAAAGGAGCAGAAGAAAATTGAAGACATAGTTATGTCTAAGATGGGAAAATGGAAATATTCTCCAGATGATCTTGTTCAATAGATCCTAAGTAAATTAATGGAGAAAGTTAAGCCAAGATGGGAGCATGCAAGGCAAACTGCTAAAGACATCTATGAGCAGACCCTGAGGCAACTCATGCTGAGTCTGAGTAATAAAGAAGTTAATGAGTCTATCAAGAAGAATGAAGAGAAGCTTTCCTTGAATTTTAATACTTGTCTGATATTAATCAATGACATCGAACATGTAGTAAAGAATGCTACCAACACATGGAAAGACATCTATAATCTTCATAAGAAAAGTTATTTTGTTGTTAATGTCAATAAAAAAGATGATGCTGAAGGTGATGATAATGACAAGGAAGAAGAAGGAAATAATTATGAAGAGGAAACAAATAATGATAATATAGATAATGAGGAATAAGAATAGGGACATGAAGCTACTGAGGAAGATTTACCTGAAGTTTAGAACATAGAGGAGATTGAGCCTAAGAAAATTGCAGTAGTGGTCATAGCCTCACTTCTTTATTCTCTAAGTGAAGCATTGAAAAAAAAAAAGCTCAGAGAAAGCTACTACAGGATTGATTGTGTCAAACATTGTAAGTACAAGCACTCAATCAATTTTTGCACTTTCTCTGCTCAGTACTTCATTGACATAATTGATAAGCACTTCATCTACCAAGTAAACAACACTTCCTCCTTCATCGGTTTTAGTTACACAAGGTATTCCTTCAATAAGTGCAATAGGTACTTTTTTTGCCGGTCCTACTATTTCTACTATTTTTTCTATTCCTAGTATGCAAAATAATAAGTACAAGGATAGTTGAGACAAAGCCTCAACTGAGTACAAAATTTTTGAGTAAAGGCAAAGAGAAGGAAGAGGAAATTGATCTTGATGAGGAGATTGTTATTCCAAATTGGGATATCTCCAATCTTAATCCTAATTAAATGCATATATTTGGAGAGCTACTTCAAAAGAAGGCTAAGTAGTTGAGGCTTAGAGATGAAAGAAATAAAGAATTTCAAGGGCTTGAAGATGCAAAGAATATTTTTCCAGAACCACTCAACACAGAGGTTGATACTTCTCAACCAATTTTGACTTAGCTAGCAGAAGTAGTCCAGAAAATCAATAAAGATTTGAATGGATAGGAGAAATTGTTACATAAAGTTGAGAAGAAGTTTGAGAATAAAGTATTGGAACTAGTAGCATAGTAGATTGCTATTCATCAAGTAGACTTGTCTACTATTTTAGGCTCATTGGAGAGCTCTTACAACAATGTGACTTCATTATTTGGTAAACTATGTGATACATCAAATTTCACCAAAGAAATTAAATATAAACATTCTAAAATTGTAAAAGATCTTAAGCAAAGTGCACAAAAGTTGCAACTTGACTTGAGTTACAGCTCTGCCCATTATACAAAGATCAGATTTTTAATTGATATGCAAGAAAAATTGCTAAGGGAAGAATCTAGGATAAGAGCCACATTGGTAGATATATAGGGCATGATTCTCCCAAACATGGATGCATTGTAGAAACATATAGCACATGCTAAAATCCTCATCCATGATAACAACTTTTCAATTGAAAATCACATGATAGAACTTTTGGTAGAAGTTCAAATTACATTGCACACAAGCAAGGTGTTGCAAGAAAATTGGGACAAGACAATGGCATTGATTCTAAAGGTACATTTTGATTTCTGGTCACATTTTGGCATTACCTATATAGTATATAGCATACATCTTTGGCATTAATGTCAAAAAGGGGGAGAAGATGTATATTGTAAAGAAGAGAAGATACAATATAAGATGTAGTATACATAAAGGGAGAGAAAATGCATATATCATATGTGAAGATGAGAAGATGTGAAAAGATGTAAAGTAGATTGTATGTATGTATGGGGGAGCATTATCATATTATATACATGTACAGATATTTAGAGGAACATCTCTTATAAAAGAAATTTTGAAAAATCTCAAAAGTAGAGTATGTTATCAAGTTGAAGACACAACGTGAAGAATAAAAAATGTTTTGAACTTTTTGAGTATTTAGTTATGATTAATAAGTGTTTTTGTCACTAATGCCAAAGGGGGAGATTGTTGACATTGCAGTCAAGTTTGTTATTAGTGACACACACTTATTCAGATTGTAAGTATTTACTAAGCATATTATATAGCATTAACCAAACATTTTAGACTCTACCAAGTTCTACAGTTGCCATGATGGCGATCAATAGTGTAAATCGAGTCTCTTAGTGTTTACCAAGTTTCTTAGTGCAAACAGAGTTCATTAGTGCTTACCAAGTTTGCAGTTATAGTGATGAGAATCTAGTGCTGACTGAGCCACATGGTGTCAACCAAGTGATTCAATCTATACCTAGCTCATTGTGATAACATTGGCTGAGCTATATAGTGTGAATCAAGTAACTCAATTATATGCCAAGTTTCACAATATTCACCGAGTCACTAGTGAAGACCAAGTTCAAACTACTTGGAAGTGATCAATATGGAATGAGCTTCTATGTCTACTGAATGCATGATGATATTGGGCATTGATAGTGGATGCCGAGTATTAGAACCTCACTGAGCTAGTCTTTAGATCCCAAGTTCCTGTAGTTGAGCCAACATTGTGTATTTTGTGTAAAACTTGTATTGTAGCTGACTTTGTTGATTTGTAAATTGGATTGGTATATATGTAATATATTGTATCACATCCAAAAAGAGGAATATATTGAATATAAAAAGTAGAGAAGAGTAGAAATGCAAAATACAAAGGCTACAATAATATAAGGAGCAACAAAGATTAATCTATCATAGCAAGGTGATCATTACACTCAAAGGAATCTCATCTAGCAAACCAAGTTGCAGATCAAAGATCACTCATTGTTTCATCCTAATAGGTGAATTAGTTAAATCCTTTCATGAGGTAGACTTAATAGTCTTTTGTAAATCTCTTTATCAAGTACATACAAGTATGTTTGTAAATCTTCTTGCAAGGTGGACCTAGTAGTCCTTATTGCTCCTAATAGGGTAGATCATCAGAAGTGATCGTTGTAAGCCTTAACAAGCCAACTTTATACTATAGTACTAAAGCTTGTGGGTATCATCCCCACCCTAGTTTTACTTTCTATTTGGAAGGTTTCTAGGTTAACATATTGCATGTCAAAGTGTTATGAATGTTTTAATGCTTTCAGTTTTTCATGCATACAATTAGATCAGAATTAAGATGAAGAATTAATTGATGAGATAAAAGATAAAGAATTATTAGTTACTGATTCACCCCTCCTCTCTCAGTAACTTAGCCTATCATATATATATTTCCAACAATAACAATATCTTTCAAATCTAGGTGTAGTAGATGCATTTCTCATTCTTGAACTACACTCATGTTTGATGTCCTTGTTTCTTGTAGTAAAAATAGTAACCAAGAAACTTAGGCTTAGAATTTTACATACAATGTTTGGTTTGACAAATATTTATAGTATGACCAAGTTTCCCATAGTGATAGCATGTTGGTTTTTCCTTTGGCTTTTTATTCCTCAGCTCTCCATTCATGGATAATTCCATTTGCTTAGTGCATGAATGTCCTGACCCATTAACTACTAGATGACTTCATAAGTTTTTCAAAGTACTTCATTACCTCTTTTGGTTTGTTGGATCTCTACAAAGACTCGTTCTCATTTTTTAATTTATTCTTCAATATGTCCTTATGTGATTTGGGATTTTCAATTTACACATCCTTGTGATTCAATTCCTAATTTGTAAACATTAGTTGATCCATCATGTTGAGTTGAGTGTTGGTGAGCTTCTGCACATCTGATATCCTTTCTTTAAGTTTGGTAACCATTACCCTTTTATCTTCTTCAACCACAATCCTGTCTTCTTCATATTTTTTCTTTTGTTCAGTCACTTCACATAATCTTATTGATTGGATTTAATGTTCTCTTTTTAGTCCTCTTACTTCTTCGTTCAGAAGTTTTTTCTTTTCAAATAGATCTATAGATGCATAGTCATTTAGATTTACTAATTCAAATAAACCATCAATCTCTTCTTGTTCATAGGAAAATTATTTTATCTAGCTGGCCAATTCCTTTATCCTTTTTAGCGAATCTTTCAAATCTTGTTATGCTTTCTCAATTTTATGTAGTGTGAGTTAGATGTCAATCACTTGATTGTTAATAACCTTTTCCATCATAAAGTCCTCCATCTCCAAGGTCTAATCTCCAAGTGATTAGGATTCTCTTAGAGAACCAATTCTCTGACACCAATTTTTGGTTGATTTAGTTATAAATAGGATAATAAGATACTAAGAAGGGTAGGGGGATAAATTAGAATCTTAAGCACTTTTACTTTTCACCAATTCATTCACATCTATCAATTAATTTGTGCATATAAAACTTGTAATGATAATCTTTCTACAACATGTAAATATGATCTATCACATGAATGAAAATAAACATATAACACAATATTTTTTACTTAGAAACTCTCCAAGGTGAAGGTAAAACTTAGGTGGGGATGAAACCCATAAATCTTTATTATTATAGTAATAAAGTTAACTTTTTAGGGTTACAATATTTGATTATAAAATATGATCCATCCTCTAAGGGGTCTTCCCTATTAAAAGCTTAGGAGACTACTAGGTCTCACCTTATTAGAAGATTTAACACTTACAATAAAGTAAGGACTTTGTTAGGAGATTTACAAAGATCTGTTAAGAGATTTACCTTGATTCAAGCTGACTGGAACTACTTTAGTACCTCACTCTTTGTATGCTCTATAAGTCAATTTTGAATCTTCTCCTTGCTAACTGATCCTCTCCTCTGATATGATAATACTTGTCTTCTCCTTCAGTACTCTAAATAGGTCACTTGTTCTATTGATAGATAACAAAACACTTCACTTACTTCTAATCTTATCTCAATCCTTCACTTTATTTATTCTCATATTACTCATTTTCATAAACACTCTTCTCTTCTCATCTCCATGCTATATCCATACCATACTTCACTTGATCTAGGTTAAGATCCTCTCTATTTAAAGATTTCTGAAAAAGTTTTCTAGATACTTCCATATTTTGCCTCTTCATATGAATCATTGATCGCAAAACATAGAGATCTATGATACACATCATTAAGATGTAAAACTCTCTGTAACAACCTCTACATATATGAAATATTCTTTCCAAGTCATCTTGAAAACATCTTACCTAAAAATCTATTCCATTCCCTACTTTTATGTAAACTCTTCACTGCTCGGCCTTTATTGTTTTTTGATGCTCGATATTGTTGTTATTCAATCTTTATTGTGCTCGCCACATACTATGTAACTTGACACTTGTGTGCTTGAGACTAGTCAGTTGATGTTGAGCTTAGCTCATTTAAAATATGCATGGTGACCATATACTTACTTAGCTCCTATAGATCTTAGTACATACATGCTTATGTATATGACTAAACCTATATAGAGTAGCTTGGTTATAGTGATGATCATCTAACTCTGCCTTGTAAATGACTAAGTGTTTGACACTAATTGATAAATGTAACTAGAGGTACCAATAGGGTCAACATCCTTTACATGATTCTTTTTTTTAGTGGATCATTTTGTGGGTACCATCCCCATTGGAGTTTTCCCTTGGTCAAATTTTCCCTAGTTAACAAAATATAGTAGTATGAGTTCTCTTTGTGTATGGTTATGTTTGCTATTCAAAATTTATAGTTTAATTCATATGCATGTTATAAAGTAATTAACAATATTTGGTTTTGGACTAGTTTGAAAATACTAATTGAACCCCTATTAGATTGTGTTGACTGATTAGGAAAGTACTATACATACTTCATAAATTCTTTGGGGTTAAATTTTTTTTTTGGGCCCTATTTTATCAAGATTTTGGGCCAACATGTAATTATTAATTATAACCCTAAATCAGTTAAAATACTTTTATAAAAGGGCTTAGGGTTAGGGATTTTTTTATAAGATGTGATGTGAGATTGGTTCTTTTGGCAGTATTGAGCTGTAAGAGATTACATATTGTAATCACTGGATCATAAAAATATTGGACTTGCTGTTTGGTGGACGTAGCCCAAGGATTGGGTCAACCACATTAAATCTTGGTGACTTGTGTTCTTTTCTGTATGATTTATTATTTTTTGTTATTGGTTATATTTGCATGTAATTATTATTTCTGTTCGTGGTCTAATCCTAACAACCCCCCCCCGCCAAGTATTCCTTATTTCTAATAGAATTTGCCCTATTTCACTCTCTTAATGGTAAGTGAGGGGAGATAATGTTCAGGTCTCCTATTATCTTTTTGAGGAGGAGGGCAAGTATTTGATTAAGTACCCATTTGAATTCATCAAGGTGACATGAATCAATGAACCTAACCTTCAACATTATAGACTTTTTAATTTATTTTCATGTTGTTTAGTCATTTGAGTTTGGTTGTATGTTTACTTGGTGAAATGAATTTATTAAAATTAATTATGATATAAGAATAAATAAATCTTATGAAAATTGAAGTATTAAACATTATAATAATTAAGTAATATGAATTAATTAAATATTTATATTTAATTAAATAAATTTATATAAAATTATAATTCTGAAATTAAATATTTAATTCATTTAAAAAATTAAAAAGTCGCACAAATAATATGGAATGATTTTAAAAGTAAACTTTCATGTTATATTGTGCTAAATTTTTTAATTATAATTTTTATATTATAGTGGGATAAAATATTAGTTATTAGTTAAATATTAATATGTATTTTAAGTCATATTAATGTGATCATGAAATAGTAACCTACTTTGCAATCAATGCAAATAGTGGAAATTTCAAACTCAAAAGCAATCAGAAGTATGTGAATCAACTAAAATACTTTGCTCGAACAAAGTATGAAAAATAAAAGCTTTACCCTAGTCAAACCACTATCTATGTGCCCATGCTATGCCAAAATAAATTTAAATACCTTGCTAAATTTTTTGATTTATATGAACCAAAACCTAATATCTCCTACACATAGCTATAAGTGATTTTGAGTCCTCTAATAAAATCTCTTTTCTACCACCATAGAGGGACCTAGATATGCAAAAGGCTTTCAATGTAAAAATGTTAAAAAATGAGGTCTATATTAGAACCCAAAAGCCACATAGGAAGGGCTCAAAACCACACATTAGCATCTAACATCCCAAATCCTCATTGGAATGAAAAAAAGGAAACCCTATGCATCTAAATCTACAAGAAGGGAACAAAAAATCAAATCACCACAAGAAAATAAAATCGCTTTGAGATCCTCATAACCAAATAGATATATTTTCAAAACTCAACACAATCCTAATGAGAACTAATCAAAGATTAAATCAATATTTCAAAGGATCAAAGATGGTGGAAATAAAAAATGGCTCTCAGTCCATTAAAGAGAATAAAAAAAGATTAAGAAAAAACCTAACATATCATGAGTCTATGCTCAAACCCAACATAATTAGAAATCCAAAAAAGATAGATGGTTTTGATGATAATGAAAACCAAACAACGGCCTCAAAAAGGAGGATAAACCCCAAGCCTATTCATTGAGGAGTACATAATCAGGGAAAAAATCTACACTGGGACTTCAAAGAATAAAATCATAAAAAAGAAAAAAAGTAAAAGAGCATCAACTTTCTCAAGAAAATAAACAAGTAAACAATGAAATGTTTTGATCATAAGAAATATCTTTACAAAGGATCATTGGTTTAAATACAAAACCCTAGGAGTATTTTCTTTTTAGAAAAAATCACAACCTAAGAAATAAATTTTAGTAGAATGGTTGTGTTGTCACTTAGATTGTACCCTCTTGTTGAAATGACCATTCTATTGGAAATTTATTCAATGCTCCCCTCAAGATTTGTGATGAGGGCTTAGTTGCCTCATGTGAACTCTAAGTTGAGTGGTTGTATTGGGCATTGACGTATCCATCTTTTGGTACAACAAAAACCCCACTCTAACAAGTGGTATCATATCTTGTTCATAGGTTTGAATCCTCAGACCCTTGGGTAACACTAAGGGGGAAATTATTGGAAAATTTTCAGCACTCCCCTTGGGATTTGTGACAAGGCATTAACCATCTCCTATGTACTATGAGTTGAGTTTTTATATTGGGCATTGAATAATTGGTCTTTTGGTGTAACAACAACCCCACTCTAAATACCAATTGTTAGAAACTAAAGTCCAACAAGATAACTAAGAAGGTGGGGGTAGGGGGTTGGTGGGGTTGAATTAGTTATCAAATCAATATAAGTTTGATTAATCTTATTAAACCTTAAGCATTTGAAAAATATAATTAGTAACCATAAGAAGATGCACATATATAATAACCCCAAATATGTTAACTATGGATAGCCTTGATTAGAGGGAAAACCTTGGTGGGGATGGTACCCACAAAATGATGTATTAATATAAAAGTTCCTTGTAAGAGGATTGACTCTGTTAGGAGCCAATGAAATACATTCAACACATATCAATCCTTCTTAGGAGACTTTGAATCCCTCTTAGGAGATTCCAACCCTTTTAGGAGTTGTGTCAACTATGTTAAGATTTGTAGAAGGAAACAGGACCCATTTTTCAAACAGCTTCAAGGGTAAGACCATCAAACTCACTATCCAACTTGTCTCTATATTATTCCTTGTAGAATAATAGAAATAAAATAACATGAAATCCTTTTTTTTCCTTTTGACTAGACCAAACCTCTTCAAATTTCAATACTGGATTTTCAAACTCACGTCACACTAATCCCTTTGATCACTTACATGCATTTACAAACTTCACATATCACTTGCACAATTACATAAATCCACACTTTACACACTCACCACAAAGAAAATAACTTTACTTTATACCATATCCTTAAAATAATTTACTAAGTCATCCTTGAGGCTTTTCCAATTAATTATAATAGGACCTCATTGAGACAATACAAATCATTACATCTTTTCATAAATTGCAAAATACGGCTAGCTTACAGTAACTACAAATTCTCACACATGCAACTTGTGACCTTGCACACTCACTAACATTGTCATCAGGTTATCTACTATCACCATCTAACTTTTCTCATCACAATTTTCTCCCTATTCAGTAATATAATCCAAACATCAAAAACCACTTCTCAGGTACTTTGTCTACACACTATCCTTTGTAATTCTTTAATAACTCTTGCATGTCTTCAAATTTTTACATCCACACTTGTCCATGAAATCATGACACTATGTAGAATATGTCCTCAACTACACTTGACATCATCATCAATGCACAATCCGTCTAACCTCATTTTTTTGTGCTATTCTACCAATCTTTACATAAATAATACTATGTTAATATTAATGCAAAATACAATCATTAATGCAACATGTCAGTTATTTTAAAGAACTCTCCAATTCTTAGGATACTCTCTCAAAGGAATATCCACAACATTCATGCTAACAATCTCCCCATTTAGCATTGATGACAACATAGATGAAAAATATCTAAGTCCCAAAAATACCAATTCCAACTTTATTGTTGTTGCTTCTTTATTCTTTTCAAATTCTCTTCATTAATCAAATCTAAAACTCATAGGAAATAACTCTGCATCTATGATTTCTTATTCTTACATGGATGGCATCAAGTTTTCACTCTTCTCCCCCATTGATATAACACAATATTTAATCTATCTATCTCTTCCCCATAACAAGAGATGTTTTTCATGGATAGCTCTCCCTCATTGACAACAATGAAAAATCATTCATTATGTGAATCATCTACTCTAAGTATTCAACCAGCTCAAATATCTAAAGACATTATTCTATACTAGCTACCAAGAGTCCTTGATGATTCTGCTCGTCAAAAATACTCCCCCATATAAGAAGTATTAACATTTAGTCTAGATAAAAAAAAGTGCTCTATACTACTAGAGTGATGTACTCTTTGCATCATCTACTTAGAAGTAGGCTAGGGCATAACCCCAAGCATACATCAAAAATACTAAAATATATCCTTAGGCAAAGGATTCATAAATATGTTTGCAATCTTCTCTTTGGTATTCACATACTCTAATATGATTTCTTTCTTTGCAACTTTTTCTTTGAAAACATGATACTTAATAGATACATTCTTGTTAGCATGAATGCTAATGGTATTCCTTTGGTTTTTGGGAAGACTACTAGAGTAGCAAAGAGAGATCGTGGTATCATAGACAAAGATTTGATGTTCAGATGATGGGGGGTTAAAGACATGTTCTACAATCTATCTTGATGACAAGGTTAAGTGTACATTGACTAAGTTGAAGATATGAAGAAGATATGCATGATTTACAGAGATCAATATAGAGACAAAATACTTGATAAGAAGTTTCTAAAGATTGGATTCTATCTCCTAACATAGATAGAATTAGAGTATGTGAAGTTATACAGTGATAGGGGAAAACCTGATGGTAATTTTAGAAAGTGTACAAAGTTAGGAGTCACACATGTTAGAAGTTGTAAAGAATGTGATCCGATAGTGTTATGTGATTGCAAAATAATTAATTATCTTAATGAGTTCTTATTATAACTAAATGGGAAAGCCTCAAGGCTGACTCAATGAATAGTTTTAAGGACATGCTATAAAAGAAAGATATTTTCCTTGTTTGACATATGCATTGAAGTCTAAAGAAGTACAAACATGATAAGATTGTTTGGTAAATATGAGTAAGTAATCCAAGGAATTATTAGACGTAGAGTATTAGAGTGGGGTTGTCGTTGCACCAAAAGAATAATCTATCAATTCTCAATACAACCACTCAACTTATAGTACACATAAGGTAGTTAAGCCCTTGTCATTAATCTTGAGGGGAGCTCTAAACAAATTTCCAACATAGAGTTGGTGATTTGGTATCGAGATCATAATAAGTAGAGTAGTCTAGTTGAACGGATAGAGGAAGAGGAAGTAAAAGTATAGTTCATTTCTATTATTCTACAAGGAATAATACAAAGATCATTTGGATGGTCGGTTCATTGGCCCCACCCCTAAAGTTGTTTGGACAGTGGGTCTAATTTCCTTCTACAACTCTTAACAGGGTTGGAATCTCCTAATAGGGATTCAAATTCTCTTAACAAGGACTCATATATACTAAATGTATTTCATAGACTTCTAACAAGGTCTATCCTCTAACAAGGAATATTTATATTTAATACATCATTTTGTGGGTACAATCCCCACTAGGGTGTCCCCTGTGATCAAGAGTTTCCCTAGTTAACATATTTGGTGTTATTGTGTATGAGTATCTTGTTATGGTTGTTGATTATATTGCTCATATGGTTAAGGATTAATATGGTTGATAATTGTTATAATATATGGATAAATAATTCACCCCCCCTCCCCCCTCTGCCCCCCTCATTTATATTGGTGGACTTTATATTCTAACAATTGATATCTGAGCATTAGGTTCTTGAAGAGAAAGATTGACAACTTTGCGAGATCTATGGTGAGTCACTTTAGAATAGATAGTCCTAAGTTTGATGGGGTTAACTATGATAGTTGAAAAGTAAAGATGAAGACTCATTTTCTATGTATGGTCTAGGTAATTGTCTTTTAAAAAAGAGTGACTAGGAAACTGTGAAAGACGATAATCTTGAAGAATGCAGTAAAGAAGAAAGAGATCTATTCATGTGTGATATGCAAGCCAAAGAATCTTTACTAATAGCTCTTCTTGAAAAATGAATACAATAAGGTAAAATCACTAGAAACATCTCATAAAATTTAGAAAGCTTGAGAATCTAATTTTGAAGGAGGTAAACATACGAAGAGAATACGATTACAAAATTGGATATACTTATTTCAAGATGCTAAAATGTTAGAAGGTGAATCTATGAGAAGCTATGTTGGTAGGATATTTGAGATTGTTGTAGGAATAAAATTGTGTCATGGATCCAAGAAAGAAGATGAGATTGTATGGAATATATTGGAAACTTTTACACTACCATTTAAGAAAGTAGCACAAATGATTGATCTTTGGATACCTTGTACTGAGAAATTTTACAAGAAAACTTTGCTTGGAAGATTGGAAGAAACAGAAGCAAGTTTGAGACATTTTGGAGAATTGACAAGAGTGGAGATAGTCTTTAGTGCTTTAAGTGTTCCTCCATTCTTATCAAGAAGTGCAAGCACCCATGAAGACTATACTAATAGCAACATAACTCAATCTGAAGAGGACAGAAAGATTGAAGAAGATATAGCTCTACTTGTAAGGAGAGAACTTGATGGTAAGAAAATATTTAAATGCTAGACTTGTAATGAATTTGGTCATTATGCATCTATGTGTCCTAAAAGAGAGAAAAATATAAGAGGAATTTTAAGCATAGAAGACCTAGAAATTGTTTGTATGCAAATAAAGATGATGAATCTGAGGAAAGAGTTTAGAGTGAAAGTGATGATGAACTACAAATTGTAGCCATAAAAGAAAATGAGCTTGATAAAGAAATTAGAAAAGAAAAGTCTCTAGTTTCTCAAATTAAAAAGAAATATGATTATATAATAGATAGTGGATGTTCACATCATATGACTGGTGATATGAACAATTTTGTTAAATTCAAAGATCATGATGGAGGTATTCTTAGATTTGGTAACGATATGGCCTATCGCATCATAGTGATATGATTTATTGCTCTAGATGGAAAGATTAATATTGATGATGTTTACTTTATTTATAGTTTAAAGTATAACTTGTTGAGTGTTAGATAGTTGGTGGATAAAGGTTATTAGTTATAGTTTACGGAGAAGACTTCTATTATCAAAGATAATTCTATTACCAAAGATAAGGATGGTAAGCTTATTGGAATAGGTACAAGATCCAGAGGCAATGTGTTTCAATTGAATCCTACAGATGACATGTTTCATTGCAAAAGTGGATAAAAATTGGTTATGACATATAAGGTTTTGTCATATTAGTTTTGATAATATTGTGAAGGCTAGCAGCACATGTGCAGGATGAGATTTACCTAAGATCATGAAGCCTACTAATGATGTTTGCAAAAAGTGTATCATGACTAAGCATAAGAAGGTATCATTTCCTAGCAAAAAGTTAACTACCACAGAGAAGTTGGAGATTGTTCACATAGATTTGAGTGGTCCTAAAAGGACAAGAGGGTTCTATGGAGAAAGGTACTTTATGTTTGTTGTTGATGATTTGACTAGGATGATGTGGGTAGCATTTCTTAAAGACATATCTGATGCATTTCAAAAGTTCAAGATATTCAAGAATAGAGTTGAGAATGAATTTGGTGAAAAGATTAAATGTTTGAGATCAAATAGAGGCAGAGAATTCACTTCTAGAGAGTTCAAAATGTTTTCTGAAGAGAATGGAATTAAGAGACACTTATCATCACCCAAGACCCCTGAGTAGAATGGGATAGCAAAAATGAGAAACATATCAATATCAGAGGTGGAAAGATGAATGATGTTTGAGAATGATGTAACCAAGACTTTTTGAATAGAAGCAATCAATACAACAATATACACCATGAAAAAAGTTTAAATAAAAAAGGTACAAATGAGACTGCTTATAAATTATGGTTTGGTCATAGGCCTTCAGTAAATTATTTTTAGATTTTTTGGAAGTAGGTGTTACACAAAGAGAGGTGATGATGTTGGTAAGTTTGATCCAAGGAGTGATGAAGGTATGTTCCTTGGTTATTCATTGAAAAAAAAATCTCACAACTATTTGAATTATATAACTAAGAAAATTGTTGAGTGTGAAAATATAAAAGTTGATAGAAATTTTGTAGTTAAAGAGAGGATGATGGATTATAACTTTGATAATGAAGAAGAAAATCCTAGAATTGTTAGAGAGAATGTAGAAGTTTTCTTTGAGACTAAAAATGAATTGCAGAATGATGTACAAATTTTTGAGAAAAGAGATGAATGAAGATCATAACCAAGAGAAGAGATAAGAGTTGATATAGAAACTCCTAAACCTAACAAGAACCTAATAAAGAATCACCCTATAGAATAGATAATTGGAAGAAAAGACAAAGGAGTAATGACCAGAAACACAATAAATAAGGAATTGTGCCTGATTTCTCAAGTGGAACCTGAGAGTGCAAATGAGGCATGCAAAGATGATCATTAGATTCAAGAAATAAAGGAAGAACTATATTAGATTGTAAAGAATGAGACATAGAAATAAAGATAGACTAGTATGCAAAGTTTATTCGCAGCAAGTAGGAATAGATTATGAGGAAACATATGTCCCCATAGATAGAATGGAAGTAGTGAGAATGCTTTTACCTTATGCATCAACTAAGAAGTTTAGAGTGTATCAAATGGATCTCAAATCAACCTTTTTGAATGGATAAATTGAAGAAGTATACATTGAGTAGCCTTAAGGATTTCCTTTGATAGAAGACAAGGGTATGGTATGTAGATTAAAGAAATCTCTACATGGTTGAAAGAAAGTACCTATAACCTAGTATGAAAGGCTAGACAAGTATTTGGCAAAGCTCAGATTTTCTAAAGGTACAAGAGATAGTAAATTGCATTTGAAATAAATTGAGAATAGTTTTATGATAATAGAGATATTTGTTGATGACATAATCTTTGAAGGCAATGCTGAAGCAATTGATAAGTTTGCTAAAGAAGTGAAGAATGAGTTCGAGATGAGCATGATTGCTGAGATGAATCTTCATATCATAAGCTAAGTATTTGAAAGACTTGTTGAAAATATTTTTCTTGGAAATTTGTAAGCATGTTGGTATACCAATGATAACTAGTCACAAGTTATTTAGAAAATTTGAGATACCTATAGTTGAGCAGAAGAAGTACAAATCAATTATTAGAGGTTTACAATATCCAACTGACACCAAACAATATATAGAAAATACTATTGGGATTGTAGCTAGATTTTAATACCATCCTAAGGATAATCATTACATAGCAATGAAAAGAATATTTAGATATTTGAAGGGTATGCTTGATTATAGTTTATGGTATTAAAAATCAAGTGATTTCACTTTATGTGATTATACTAGTGCGGATTGGGTAGGCAATATGAATGACATAAAAAACACTAGTTGTGGAACATTTTTCTTAGGAGGAAGATTGGTTTCTTGGCTAAGCAAGAAACAAGATTACATTTCAAAAAGTACAACTAAAGTAGAGTATGTAGTAGCAATAAACAATTGTAATCAAGTCATGTGGGTGAAACATATGTTGAAGGACATTGAGATATAATTTTTAGATCACATTATCATACATTGTGATAACACAAGTATGGTGAGTATGTCTAAGAATACTATATTGCATTCTAAAACTAAGCATGTATCTATAAAGTATCATGTCTTGATAGAGAAATTTGCAAAGAAAGAAATTAGATTGGAGTATGTTAGTGCAAAATATCAAATTGTAGAAATCTTTAGAAAGTCCTTGCCTAAAGATACATTTAATTACTTGAGAGGTATTCTTTCGATTATGCCCCTACCTACTTCTGAGTAGATGAAAAAGTGAATGCATCATTCTAGTGGTATGGAGCACTATTTTTTTACTCAACCAAATGTTGATGCTTCCTATATGGGGGAGTATTTGAGATGAGTAGATGAATAGTGTCTTTGGACACTTGAGCTAGATGAAGAATTTGAGTAGATGATTGACATAATGAAGACTTTGTCATTGATATCAATGGGGGAGTGAAGTTTACATGAAAAATATTTCCTAAGTATGAATGTGAGAGAATAGCGGTGTGAGAAGTGTTCATGAAAATAAGTATGTATGGGGGTGAAGATCCTCTAATGGGGAAGATTGATGTATGGAGGAGAGATTCGAATATCCTATGTATAATAAAAAATATTGTTGATATCAATGGGGAGTAACATTGAATGGGGGAGAAGCTAAGAGTTTCTTAGTGTGTGAAAAAATGATGCCAATTCTAAGAGATACAGAACTAGAGTAGTGTTCTAGAAGATTATAGATTTTATTGGTGAAGAGGATTTGAAAAGAAGAGAACAACAACAATAGTTAAAATAGAATATTGTTTGGTATTCTTGGAACTTAGATGTTTTTAATCTATGTTGTCATCAATGCTAAAGGGGGAGATTGCTAGCATGAATGATGATGGGATTCCTTTGTAGGAGTATCCTAAGCATTGGAGAGCATGTAGCATGATTGACATGTTGTATTCATGACTGTGTTTGTCATTGATGAGAACATACTATGGTTTTTGTGAAGATTAGTAGAGTAGAAGACATAGATCATGGTCTTACAAACAAAGGTTTGATTTTCAGATGACACATGGTTAGGGATGTGTTCTACACTATGTCTTGATAATCAGGTTAAGTGTGCATTGAGTAAGTCAAAGATATGAAGAAGATATGTGTGATTTACAAAGAGTGGAAAGAAATTTTTGATGATTGGATTATATCTCCTAATAGAGATAAAAGCAAGATATGTGAAGTTATAAATTGATAGAGAACAACTTGAAGGTGATGTTAGTGAGTGCACAAAGTCTAGAGTCACACATGTGAAAAAATGTAAAGAATACAAGCTGAAAGTTTCTATGTGATTGAAAAATAATTAATTATCTTAATGGGGTCCTATTATAGTTAATTGGGAAAGCCCCAAGGGTCACTCAATGAATTGTTTCAAGGAAATGGTATAAAGGAAAGATGTTTTCCTTGCTTGACATATGAATTGAAGTTTGAAGAAGTGCGAACAAGATCAAAGTGTTTGGTAAATGTGAGTAAACAATCTAATGGATTATTGGATTCAAAGTTGGTGATTTGGTATCAAGATAAGAAGAAGTAGAGTAGTTTTATTGATATGAAAGAGGAAGAGGAAGTACAAGTACAATGGGTTCATTGATCTTGCCCCTTAAGCTATTTGGATAGTGGATCCATCTTCCTTCTACAACTCCTAACAAGATTGGCATAACTCCTAATAGCATTGGTGTTAGAAATTAATAATTCTGTGTGTGTGTGTGGGGGGGGGGTGGATACGTATTCTACAAACTTTTTCCCACAACTAAATATTGTTAAATACTTTATAAATTTCATATGAAAGTAAACCAAAAATACTAAACAATAAATAAAACCATACACATAGAGAACTCATAACACCATTATTTGTTAACTAAGGAAACCTTGACCAAGGGAAACCCACAAGATGATCCACTAAACAAAAGAATCATGTTAAGGATATTGACCCTGTTAGGAGTCTATCAAGTATATATAATATCTCGAGTCCCTGTTAAAGGACTTGGTCTTGTTAGAAGCCTCAACCCTGTTAGGAGTTGCTTCAAACCTATTAGGAGTTGGTAGTACAAATATAATGTATGTAAGAAGAGCCCACTTCCCTGACATGTAATATACAAATAAGTTACTTCACATGAATAGATATACATACAATACTATCTTACTACTATACTTTTTGAATCTTCTAATCATACACTAGATCTTGCATCATAGAAAGCTCACACATCATATAAACTTCCTTCACAATAGTTCACATCACTTGTTCAATTTTTATTAGCTACTCAAGATATGATCTTTACTTATACCTTGAAAACTTATCAAACCTCTTGATCAATCAACCTTAAAGCTTCCATGTGCTTGGCTAATTATAAAAATAACTTGGGGTTACATTTAGGATATTGGCCCATTGTGGTTAATAAATTATTTTGTTAAGAAAATAATTCCTTAAGCTATACAATCAATTTTGCTGTCATGCTTTGTTCTGTTCTATTAATTACATGTACTGGTAATTCCTTTGTAACTATTGCCATACTATCTATATAGTTCTGTACATTGACATACATCATCATGACTCTGTTGTCTATCAATCATTAACTATGCATGAGATAAGTTGTACTCTATCATCCGTATATACCAAATCTCTCTCTGTGCTATTGTAAATTGTCCAATACTTGGACAATTTTTTTTCTTTGATTTCACAATAAAATACAAAAATATGTATGTTTCCATAAATGACAACACTTCCTCATCTATCTAGAAATATTTACAACAATCTCCCCCTTTAGCATTGATGGCAACATTTGGGAAAATTGGCGCAGTCCCAAAATGATGTCATACAAAACAACAACAAATTTAATAAGTAACTACTCAAAAATAGCCTTCAAAACTTGAACATTTTATTCACTCCTACAATGATGTCCTGTAGACATAGCTAATCTCCCGCATATATATATATATATATATATATATATATATATAAAATTTTCCTTTACATTTACATCTTCTTCCCATTTTATGTCAATGATAAAGGTGTTAGAATATGTACACAAGAAAATTATGTTACCATTCCTTGTTAAACTTGAAATTCTACATATACAATCTTTAACACTAAGTCTTAGCTTTTCAAGTTCCTTACTCCAATTGTCTTTAGCTATATCTGATATACTGATAAGTGTGCATAATGGATATGATGCAATTTCAGCTTCACTCAAGTCTAAATAGGAAATTTTTTCATAGGAAGCCTTAGTTGCAAGACACTCCTCTAATTGCCTTTGCAAAATACTAACTTGAGGAGATAAATATTCTTTGAGGATAGAGAATTTCTTTATTACCTTCTCCTTTTCAAATTCAATGCCTCTGATAGCATTGTGAACTCTCTCAATTTATGCTTCAATGTCCTCAATGCTCACATCTAGTTTCTGTAATCTGATAGTAAGTGTATGAAGCTCACTCATTTTGCCTTTGATCTGGTTATCAAATTATGGTAGATGATTGTATGACATTCAACATTATCCATATAATTTGTTTCCTTCATCTATACTCTCCCTCAGCTCTTTAATGCAAACATTCAAATTTTGTAGGCCATTTATGATATTTGTGCAAACTATGTCAAATAGTGATGCATCATGCTTAGTTTAAGCTTAAACTAAAGCAATATCAGACAAAGTACTAAACTCTGCATCAAAAAATCTTATCATTTCCTTAGCCTTCTTCTGAATACCAGGTTTTTCAATAGTGGTCTATACTATCATTTGCATTCTATCCAAAACTTTTACCAAAGTTCTCTCTAAAGTTTTAACAGACTTGTTCTTCTCCAACAATTTTCTCAAAGAAGTCACTAGACCATTTTGGTCATCATCATTAGATACTACTAGAAATGTAGTCACTGCTACTGGGTTAGCTTCTAGAGAGGGTATAACTACTTGTGTAAAAGCAATTACTAGTGAAACATAGGATATGTTAGCTTCATGCTGAAAGTCCACCCTCCTAGATTCTATCTCTACATATCTTAGATTGGGCAAGAATGTTGATTCATGAATTACAACCTTTAATATTTGTTGTAGTTCAGTGATCTTAATTTCTTCCTCATTCCTTATGTCTTCTTTCTTTCTTTCCACTTCATCTATCTTCTTCTTTTCTTCACTTCTTTTATCTTCTTCCTCATCATCCTCTTCATTAGAACTAGAGCATGTCGTGATATTTCCAACAATGTTGATCCCATATTCTACAAAAGGATTTTCTTTCTCATCTATTATTATGTGAGTACTATCCACTTGCATGGATTCAATCCCAATAACTATATGTAGATATGAGTTAATTATTTGAGTTTCCTTAGTCTCTTCTTCAACATTAGTAGGTGTACTAACATTGACATACATTGGGCTTTCTTTCTCTGAGTATGCACTCTCCTTAGTGGCTTTTGACATAGAAATTATATAATTGACTATGACTCCCTCAGTTTCCTTTTTTAGTTCTTCATAATTTCCTCCCATAAGAAGAATTTCTCTTCCCTTTTTCATCAACAAAGGCTCAATACCTTTCAAAATTCTTTCTATATCCTCATCAGTGCTAACATCACATGGTTTCATAATCATATTTTCTCTCAATTTTGTATCTTTTTGCTAATACTCTTCTCCTCTTGTTTAATCTATTGTACAAGTCTTCAAAATTTTTATTATGAATATTGTCAAATATTTTATTCCTTAGAATCATATTCCTTACTATAACATTCTCTAACTATCTTCTATCCATGTGACTATACAAACTGTAATATTTATATAATTGAACAAAATTGTCATTCTCAATAATCTACATATTCAAATTTTCAATCTTAGGTTTCTAGGCTTTCTTGCCAGATGGTGTTCCTCCTTCACCAACTACTTGTTCCATGACTTTCTCCTCAGTCTCTTCCTTAGACTCATCAGACTCACTGATTTGCAATTTTTTCCTTCTCTTACCTGGACCATTGGTGCTTTTCTTGGTCCTCTTTCTATGGGATGGTGTAGGTTCTTGCTTTATCTTCACCAATCTTTTAGATTTGCTCCACACAAATGATATAACTACCACATCTTCATCATGTTTCTTCTTCTGTCCAGATTACTCCTTGATAGGTTACACTTGTGCAACTATGACATAGGGTGTAGAAGTTATTTGTGAAGTAGATCCTTCTAGTGAAACTTCCTCTGAAGGTACTAATATGGAAATAGGAGTAGCTACCAATACCTCTATTTGTCTGGTGGCCCTCATTTCCAAGGCTATACCCTTGATCTCATTGAAATCCTATCTTATCATACCTAATTCTTTGAAAATGGATTTGATCCTTTTCTCAACATTCATCTTTATTTCCTTGCTTTGAAGTTCAAGGTAAACTTCCTTAATATTTTCCTCATATGTCCCCTATCTAGGTCATTCAACATCTCTTTCTAATTGAAGTATAATCTTGGCATATCCTTCAATGAGTTCTTCACTCATTTCATAACCCATAGGTTCTATGAATTTAACTCTTGGTTCCACTACCTCCATACAAGTTGCATCAATTTCTATCATAAAACACATTTCATCCTTGTATTTTCCTACCATAGGAGGAGGGATTTGTTTCTCTTCTTCATTTTGAATTGAAAGTCCTTCATCATTCTATCAATGTCCTTATCCCTAAAATCTTCACATTTTTCCCTATAACACTAAGTAATCAACTTAATGGTGCACTCATCACTATTCCATCTTGTCATACCAGGAAATTGCTTGGGTGCGTGGAAAAACAAATGGGTTAGTAAAGACTCAAATCTAAAAACTACATTCTTAGATTTCTTTAGCTTTGCAATGTTGTCCAATAATTGCACTCTGAAAATATTGCACATGTCCACCTTTTCCTTTTCAACAACCATCACATATTCTACATGTAAAAATCCCACTAGCATAGAACTTACCCTTGAGCTTTGATTAAGCTTGTATCTAATAATCATGCTCAACACTCTAACTCCAGTATCCGTAATTAGATCAACCTTCATATTTCTTCCATCAAATTTGGTCTTTAGATTTGTTTCAATAGTCTTCCTGACATTTCTATCATTTACTGGATTACAACCTTTATTTCTTAATCCAATGACATTATGAATTAGGTCATTGTCAATTAAAATAGGTATATCACCTACCCAAAACATCTCTTCATGTACTCTACTCAGGATAATCCTACTCCATTCATGATTATCAAAATTGGTATAAAACATATACTTGATCAGATTCCACTCATCAAGTATGCATCCTTAGGTTTAAAGGCTAGGTTTCTATTACACATAATACCTAAATCCTTATGAATATCTTCATCTCCAATACTCTCAAGTTTATTGTGAATGTAGTTTCTAACATCTTCTGCATGAATTACATTAGGTGGGATTTGCGAGAATGCTCCCAAAGGATCATCAATTAAAGAAAAAAATAGGTGCTTCTTAAACTTATACCATGGCATAGCTAACATCACATACAAAATGGCTTTCCATTATGCTAATTGAGTATACTAAAAATTCCAACTGAAATCTTTGTAAAATAGCTCAATTAACATGTATTAGGGATTCTTCAACTTCACAGTTTAGACACTTTAGTTTTCTTCTTAATTTTTTGTCACATCACTCACAAATTCTCTAAATTATTTACACGAACAAATGGTACTAAAATCTAGTTTGCTATTCTTAAATAATTTCAAATTTAACATCACATTAAATGTATATCTACTTTATCTTCACAATATGTTTCTAATTACTAGTAAGCTTGATTTCTTTTTTACGTCTTATTGTGATAATAAAAATGCTTTCACACTTAACCATAGCTTCTTCACTATGTCTTCTACCTTCTTCTGACTATGCAACTTCTAATTCACTGTCTAACATAAGTTCTTATCAACTACTGCTCTGCTTCTACTAGAAATTCTTAATTCAAATAGGATGAGTCATAAATAATTACTGACTTCAATCCTCCATCAGGTGCATCAAAAAACTGCTCTTCTAAAAATATATAAGAACTTTTTGGATAATTAGCTTTCAAAAATGCTTCTTTTAATTCATTAACATGATATTTCGATGTTTCTTTTTTACTGATATCATTTTATTGTTATTTCTTCTATCATTATTGTTATTGTTCCTTCTATAATTAGGATTCCTATTGAAATTCCTTCTATTCATTCTACAAAATCTTGATGTGTGTCTAAAGTTATTGCATAACTAGCATACAGGTACATTTCTTTTATGATTGGTTCCATTCGGACTATCAATTGCTTTGTAATTCCTTGCAATATGTCTAGGATTGTTACATTTGTAACATATAATCTAGTTCCTTCCTCTATTAGGTCTTTCACCATCATTGGATTTTCTTTGTGATCTCCCTATTTCATTACCTGCAGGGTTAGTGTTCCTAAAAATAATACTATTTCCATTACTACTATCAAACTCAGGTTTCTTATAATCTATTGCTTTATGACCATAACCATGATAGTTATAACAATAAAAATTAGTGATAGGTTTAAAGGATTAACTTGTACAATCCCTCTTCAAATTATCAACTTCATTGCATATAAAATATCTATCTTTGAATTTATGTCTAACTTCCTTAGGTAACTATTTTGTTTTCTTAGGTTCATCATGTTCCTAAGATGGATTGATTTGCTTTGTTTCCTTAGCTTTTTCATGTTTCTTAGACACGTCATCTTTCCCAATTTCATTAGATACTTTTGTGGATATGCTTGATTCTATCCTGCTTTGATCAATTTTGTTAGGCTTAGGGATATCAACAACTTGATCTGGTTCTTTCCTAACTTCAGTTTTCTTGGATGACTTTTCTCCAATAAGATATTCAAGGCACATCTTATCATAACAAGACTTTTTGTAAAATAGTTGTTCATCAATTTTCTTAGTATTGGAATAAATCTTCTCTAACTATTGTTTAGCTTGTGTTAATTCTCCTTTCACAATAGTATTATACTTTTCTAATTTTGCAAGCTCTATCTTCATAGAATCTAGTTCATATGTTACCTGAGACAACTGGGATCTTAGGTATGCATATTTAGATTAAACTTAAAATATATTAAGAAGGTATCTAAATGGAATATTCTTCATGGCAGCACCTTTGAAGCCAATAATATTTGCCCATACATTTTGTAGAGAGCAAATAGGTTGTCCCAAGAAATATATGGAAAATATGCATTCTGAGAGTTTTTTCTTGTTTTCTTTATTTCTTTCTCTAGGAACTATTAACATGAACTTTAGATTAGAAAGTATTGAGAAGAATAGAGGTATTATAAGTTTGATATGCAAAATTTAATTTTCAAGGGCTTAGATAATTAATTCAACCACTTAACAGATCCATAGATTTAAATGTATTGGTTTCTCCTTAACTATTATGAACTTGCAAGTGAGTTTCAAAATAGGATTACTTATTTTATCATATAATAGGTCTTCTTGAACTAAAAGTTATGCAATAAATCAATTCAACCAAATTAGCAAGAAACATTGAAATGTATATCAAATTGAATATGAAATTAACCCTGTATTGAGGAAACCTAATTATTTTTAAGTTTGATTCATCATGAGTTACCATGAGAATAAAAATATCAATCTTGTCTTTTTTGTTGAAATTCCAATTTACATGGAGATGAATGAAGGGTAAATTCAACATGTAGCTATTGGGTTCTTTCTTTCTTTCTTTTTCCCCATTACCTTTGAAAACAAAAATAAATCATGAAACTACAAGGGATATGTTATACAATGAAACCATGCACATTTCTTCATAGAATGAGGTTCTCTTATTAATATGTATGTAATTTACAATGTTGGATAAATTTCATAATCAAAATAAAGATAAAATTCCTTCCTCATTACATGAGTGTAAGAATATAGGAGAGATTGAAATAATGGATAAATATCCACACAAGGTGACTCAAGAAACATCATCAAAACTCCAAAACCTAGTTGCTCCATCAAGAACCCATCCAAGAAATTTGAAAAACACATAAAAAAACCATGGAGATCTCATCTCCCAACCAAGGCCTCAAGAAGGCTACACCTCAAGCTAGGAGAATCAATAACTGACCAGCTGACATTTAGAAAATAATCACAATTACACAACTCAACATATAATTCCCATCCAAGGTATGCACAACAAGTTTCATAATGAACCTATGACTAGGGAGTAGGTGGATTTTTCTAGGTAAGAGATGTCAATCAATAATACAAATCACATGCCTCTTCCAAGGCTACTAGGTCACATCAAATTTTAGTTCTTTCCCTCCTTATTTTCCAAAAACAAAATCAATTTTGTATTGAAAAGAAAGAGAATATAACACCTTGCTTCCCCCCTCCTCATCATGAGAAGAGACTCTATAGTGATCTAGAGTCCAACAAAAGCCCTTCTCTCATACATGGCCACTTTTTCCCTATCTGAGGGTGAGTAATGCCAACACTCCCTTCATAGCTTTCCCAAAAAAAACAAGGAAAAGAAACATGAAAAGAAAGAAAATAAAATCTACAATACCCATACCTCACATGATACACACAAATACTATAATATGCAATAATTTAACACACATAAGCAATGAAATAAGGAATATACCCATGGCAATGGAGAACTTACCTTCACAAAGGTTATGGCAACAAAATTTAAGATGACCTAAATCCTATCCTTCTTGCAACTACAAATCTGACATCTCTAAATGTTGAGAATGGGTGAACAACCTTCAAATCTTCAAAGGGACTCTAAATAGCCTATAGACTCACACATCAAAAATAGCAATAACTCCAAATCTTGACTCTAAGCCTCCTATGGTCTTCCCACTTGCTCCTATCATAAAAAAACCCTTTTAGAGGAGTAAGAAGTTAGGTAACCTCATGGTAATGGTCCATTTCCACACAAAAAGAAAATTGGGATATTTTATAGGTCATAAATGTTGCTAGGAACTTCTAGAAGGGTGAAAAAGGTTTCTAACCCACACACATACCACTTGGACACTTGAATTACATTATATTTGGCCTCTACAATCATTTTAGAACCTATACAAGTGGCTTGAAATATTTTATCTTCAAAAACCTAAGGATTTAATCTTTCCACTAAATCCTAATTAAGGGAGACTACTTTAGGTGACCAACTAATCAGTCTTAGATTAACGGGTTACTTTGCTAACCCTAAATTGACATGTCAATACACATATGCATATAATGAGTGTCAAGTAAGACCATAAGATTTACTTTTACATAAAATTTGACACATCACAAAATAAAAAATGATACTAATAAATTTGAATTATGATACAAATTAAACACTAGAAAATGAGGTTTGAATCGCTTTATTAGATTTGACCTTGGTCTTATAGTTTTCACATAGGATCAATTACTGATTCTTTGATTAATTCCATCATTAATAATCTTGCACACTCAATTCAAATATCAATAGTTCGATAACATCACATTCATATATTTAAACGAAATTTGCATAATCATATTGATCAAAGCATTGAAACTTTTATTTATATAACCTTTTTGATTTCTGTACACAAATTAAATCATCATTAATGTCATAATTGAATCATCATAACATATTCATTAGTTTGAATTAAAATACTAAAATAATCATCGTAATGCATAAGCATACCCAAAATATCATAAAATCATCAATAAGGCATACTAAACTATCTAAATGCATATATCCTAATCATCAAGGTACCATAATTAACATCATCATTATAAGGTGAAATACCTAATAGCATCGTTAGTACACAATAATGTTTAAATAGTCAAATAATGTAGTAAGTCTCAAATCATAGAGTATTAGTCATGAGCATGTCAATTGATCTCAATTTCTATCAGGACACCTAAACCATAAAACATTAATTCACATCCATCATCATAATTATTATACATAAGATAGCCATAATTTATCGCAATGTCCTCTACATGGTTTCTAGAAAGAACAATAGCATTTCCCCATACCATTGCTTTGTCATGCTAATATATCCATTCAAATCTCCTATAAAGGATTTAATAGAGAAATTCACATTTAAATAAGTAAATACAAGGAGGGGTCTTACAAATTAAATCCATACACATAGAGAACTCTTACCACCATTATTTGTTAAATATGGAAACCCTGGCCAAGGAAGAACTCTGATGGGGATGATACCCACAAGATGATCCACAAAAGAAAAGAATCATGTTAAGGATATTGACCCTGTTAGGATTCTATCAAGTACATATAGTGTCTTGAGTTCTTGTTAGAGGACTAGGCCCTGTGAAAAGACTCAATCCTATTAAGAGTTACTTCGACCCTATTAGCAGTTGATAGTACAAATATAATGTATGTAAGAAGAGCCCATTTCCCTAACATGAAATATACAAATGAGTGACTTCATAGGAATAAATATACATACAATAGTGTCTTACTATTGTACTTTGTGAATCTTCTAATCATACACCAAATCTCACATCATACAAATCTTGCATATCATATAAACTTCCTTCACAATAGTTTGCATCACTTCTTCCCTTTTATTAGTTGCACAAGATATGATCTTTACTTATACCTTGTAAACTTATCAAAACTCTTGATCAATTGACCTTAAAGCTTCTACATGCTTAGTTAATTATAAAAATTAACTCAGGGATAACATTTAAGATGTTGGCCCAATGTGGCTATGTATTTATTTTGTTACCAATATAATTCCTTAAGTTGTGCAATCAATTATATTGTCATTCTCTATTCTGTTCTATTAATTACCTGTACTAGTAATTCATTTGTAACTTTTGCCATACTATCTATATATATCTATGCACTGACATACATCATCATGACTTTGTCATCTATCATTCCTTGACTATGCATGAGCTAACTCAAACTCTATCATTCATACATATTGAATCTCTCTTTGTCCTGCTACACACTATCCAATACTTAGACATTTTTTTGTCTTTGATTTCCTAATAAAATAAAAAAATATGTATGTTTCCATAAATGATAACATTTCCTCATCTATCTAGGCATATTGCCAACAATTGACATAACTCCTAAAAGGGTTAGAATCTCCTAACAAATATTGAAAGTCTCCTGATAGGGACTAGTATGTAGTGAATGCATTTCATAGACTCCTAATAGGGTCCATCCTCTAACAAGGATTATTTATATTAGTACATCATTCTGTGGGTACCATGCCCACCGAGGTTTTCCCTTTGATCAAGGGTTTCCCTAGTTAACATATTTGGTGTTATTGTGTATGAGTATCTTGTTATGATTGTTGATTATATTGATCATATGGTTAAGGATTAATAAGGTTGATAATTGTGATAATAGTTTGATAACTGATTCACCCACCCCCTCTCCTCTCAGTTATATTGGTGGACTTTATATTATAACAATTCTTACTATTAGAATGCAACATAGGATTCTTAGACATAAATATTGTACCTCTATTATCACAATGTATGATAACCAGTTCTAAAAACTCTATCCCAATATCCTTCAAGATTTTCTTCATCCACATGATCTGATTATAATTGTTTGATGCCAGAGTTGCATATGCTACTTTTTTTGTACTCTATGATATATAGTATTGTTTCTTACTTAGCTAATAAACCAATCTTTCTCTGAGGAAAAATTCTCCACCACTTGTACTCTTTCTATCATCCATACTCCATATCTAATTTGCACTAGTATATGCACATAAAGTAAACTCACTTGATTTGTCATACCATAAGCCAAAATCAAGTATACCCTTCAAGTATGTGAATATTCTCTTTACTGTTGCATAATGTGATTCTTTGGGATCTTCATGAAATCTTGTAACTATACTAACTACATTGGCTATATCTAGTCCGATGTGAGTCAAATATTACAAACCTCCAATCCTCAATCTATACTTCTTCTCAACTGTAGGTATCTCATCTTTGCTAGATAAATTATAACTAGTTATCTTAGGAGTTCTAACAGGCTTGTAACTTTCCAAGCCAGATCTATTCAAAAATATTTCAAATAACAATCATACTCATCTCAAATTCATTCTTCATTTCATCAACAAGTTTGTCACTTGCTTCATCATTACCTCCAAATATTATGTCATCCACAAATATTACAATAACTAATAAACCATTCTAAATTTCTTTTAAATAAAAGTTACTATCTGCAGTACCTTTATAAAATATCAAATTTTCCAAATACTTGTCCAAGCTCGCATACCAGGTTCTAGGTGCTTTCTTAAGTCCATCCAAAACATTCTTTAGTCTCTATACCATGTTTCATTATGTTGTCAAAGGGAATCCTTTAAGATTTTCAATGCAAACATCTTCTTCAAGTTCTCCATTCAAAAATGTTGACTTCACATCCATTGGAAACACTTTAAACTTCTTAATTGGTGCATAAGCCAAAAACATTCTTATTGCTTCAATCCTTGTAATAGGGTCAAATGTTTCTTCATAATCTATATCTTCTTGCTATGAATATCCTTCACATGCCAATCTTTCTTTATTTCTTTCAAGATCACCTTGTTCATTCATCTTGTTTCTAAAAACTCATTTAGCTCCTATAATATTCTTATCTTTAGGTCTAGGAACCAATTCCAATTTCTCCTTATTCATAATTTGATCTAGTTCTTCCTCCATTGCTTGAATCCAATGATCATCTTTGTATGTCTCGTCTGCACTCTTTGGTCCAACTTGGGAAATAAAACACAATTCTTCATGTGCTATGTTTCTTATCATAACTCCTTTTTCTTTTCTTTCAATGATCTGATTACCAAAGTGATTCTTTGTCAAATTCTTATTAGGTGTAGGTGTTACTAACTCAACTCTTACTTCTTCTCTAGGTTTAGATCTTAGTTCTTCTCTGTGTTCAACAACTTGAACATCATTCTATAAATTAGAGTTAGTCTCAAAGAAATTTTCAACATTTTCTATGATAGGCTTAGGATTAGATTCTTCTTCATCAAAATTATATTCTAGCATTCTTTCTTGGACTCCAAACTATTGATCAACTTTTACATTTGCACACTCAACAATAGCCTTAGTTCTTTGATTAAAACATCTATGAGATTTTTGTTTTAATTAATAACTAAGTAACATACTTTCATCACTTCTTGCACCAAACTTACCAATGTTATCATTTCTCTTTATATAACACTTACTTCCAAAGATTCTAAAATACTTCACTAAGGGTGCATGTCCAAATCATAATTCATAGGGACTCTTTCTTATACCTTTCATGATCTGCACTATTTTCATTATGTATATTTTTGTATTTCCTGCTTCTCTTCAAAATGTCTTTGATACATCATTCTCAAACATCATGGCTCTCGTTGCTTCTATTACAGACCTATTTCTTCTTTCAAAAATTCCATTCTATTTAGGAGTCTTAGGTGTTGATAGTTGTCTCTTAATGTCATTTACTTCATAAAAGGTGTTAAAATCATTTAAGGTAATTTCTCCACCTCTATTTGATCTTAAAAAATTAATGTTCACTCTAGATTCATTCTCAACTCTATTCTTAAACAACTTAAACTTCTCAAATGCCTTAGACTTTTCTTTAAGGAACACTACCCACATCATCATAGTAATGTCATCAACAAAAATCATGAAGTACCTTTCACCATAGAATCCTCTTGTCCTTGTAGGACCACTCAGATCTGTATGAACAATCTCAAATATTGTTGTTGTAGAGAATTTTTTTCTAGCAAAGGAGCTTTTTTTCTGTTGAGCTATAACATATTCTTTGCAGACAATATTAGTAGGCTTCATAATTTTAAGTAAATATCTGATAGAAAATGTACTACTAGCCTTCACAATATTATCAAAGTTTCTATGACAAAACCTTATATGCCACAACCAAATGTCATCTACTTTTGCATCCAAACATGTCATTTCTATAGGGTTCAGCTGAAAAAAATATTACCTCTAGATCTTGTGCTAGTGCTAATAAACTTACCATTTTTATCCTTGATAATGCATGTCTTCCCTATGAATTGTAACTAATATATCTTTTCAACCAACTATCCAACACTCAATCGGTTATGCTTTAATCCATTAACAAAGTAGACATTATCAATATTATTCTTTCCATCAAAGTAATAGTACCTATCCCCTTGATATGACAAGCCACATTGTTACCAACTCTAACAATCCCTCCATCATGACTATTGAACATTACAAAATTGTTCATGTCACTAGTCATATAATGTGACCATTGACCATCTATGATCCAATCATCTTTCTTTTCAACCTACAAAACTAGTGTGTGTTGTTCTCTAAATTCTATTTTAGTATTTTCTTCTTTTATAGCTACAAATCCTAATTCATCATCACTTGCACACTAACTCTTTCATCAGATTTATCATCCTCATTTTTATTAGACAATCTCTAGGCCTTCTAGACATGAAATTCTTGCTATATCTTTTCTCTCTTTTATGACACTTAGAAGCATAAATACCAAATTCATTATAATTCCAACATTCAAAGATTCTCTTACTATCTAGTTCTCTCCTTAAAAGAAAGATAATTCCTTCTTCAATCCTATTGTCCTCCTTGGATTTGGATCTACTACTAATAGCATAGTCTCCACTAGTTCTTGTACTTCTTGATAGGGAAGGTCGAGCGATTAATGCACTAAAAGGAGTTTCTACTCTAGACAAATCTCTAGTCAGCTTTAGACTCACTTTTGCAATTTCCAATCTTCCATGAAGAGTCTCTTTGGTAAACTTCTTAGTGCAAGGTATCACTTGCTCAATCATCTAAATTATTTTCTTGAATGTTGTTGTCAAGGTTTTCAAGATCTTCCATATAATCTCAACTTTATCTTTAGATCCATTTGAAGACTTAATTTTGCAATAATTTTTAATACTCTACCAATATAGCTTCTCATAGCTTCATCTTCCATCATCTTAGCATCTTGAAACACACATATCCAATTCTATAATATTATTCTCTTAGCATATTTATCACCTTCAAAAGTGGATTCTAAAGCTTTCCAAATAGAATGAGATAATTCTAACAATTTTACTTGACTCTATTCATTTTTAGGAAGAGCTAACAAGAACACTCCTTTGGCAAGCATGTCACACAAAAATAGATATCTTACAACTTCACTACATTCTTCAAGTTTTCTTTATTCCACAATCATCTTTTCATTCTTTGTCACCAACCTATTGACTGATGGAGGTATAAATAGGATAACAAGATAATGTGGGGGGGGGGGGGGGGGGGAGGGTGAATAATAATATTAAAAACTTTTATCTTTCACCAATTCATTCACACATTCAATAGTTATCCTATGCTTGTAAAATTTGTAATGATAAACTTACTATAACATGTAAATATGATCTATCACATGCATAAAAATAAATACATAACACAATAGTTGTTACCCATAAACCCTCCAAGGTGAAGGTAAAATTGGGTTGGGGATGACACCCACAAATCTTCATGATTATAGTAATAAAGTTAAACTATTATGGTTACAATGTTTGATCATAAAATATGATCTATCCTATGAGGGGTCTACCCTGATAAAAGATTAAGAGACTGCTAGGTATCACCTTGTTAGATGATTTAACACTTACAACAAAGTAAGGACTCTATTAAGAGATTTATAAAGATCTATTAAGACCACTCTATTAAGAGATTTACCATAATTCAAGTTAGTTAGATCTGATTTAGTACTTGACTCTCAGTATGCTCTATAAGCTTATTTTGGGTCTTCTCCTTATTAATTGATCCTCTCCTTTGATCTGATAATACTTTTCTTCCCCTTCACTACTATAATTAGGTCACTTGCTTTGTTAAGTGATAATAGAACCCTTTCACTAAATTCTAATATGATATCGATCCTTCACTTCACTTATTCACATATTTCTCCTTGTTTGCATGCATACACTTCTCCACTCTTCCTCATATACTTATCTAGGTTAAGATCTTCTCTATTTAAAGAGTTTCCTAAAGAGTTTTCTAGATGCTTCCATAATAGCCTCTCCATCTAAATCATAGATTAAAAAACATAGGGATATGTAATCCATGTCATTCATGTGTAAAAATATCTATAACAACCTCTACAAAAATTAAGTGTTCATTCCATGTTGGCTTGAAAATGTTTTACCTCAAAATCTGTTCTATTCCCAACTTTTATGAAAAATTTGCATTGCTTGGTCTTTACTATTTTCTAATGTTCATTATTATTGTTTCTTAGTCTATATTATGCCTGACACATTCTACGTAACTTAGCACATGTATACTTAAAACTTGCTTGGTCGCTATTGAGCTCAACTCATATAGAAAATACTTGGTGACCATAAACTTACTCATCTCATATAGAGCTCGGTACACACTTTCTTATGTACATGACTCAGCCTATATAGAGTAACTCAGTCATAGTTATGACTGTCTAACCTTGACTTGTAAATGACTAAGTATTTGGCACTAATAGAAAAAAATGGTTAGAGATACCAAAATTCTCCCCCTTTGATATTAGTGGAAAAAACATTGTCATATTTACATCATTACAACATAATCTAATATTGAGCTCTCCCCCTAAGTCTTTTGATGTATGCCAATGAATGATAAAAAAATTCATTTCCCTTAACAAATCTATTTCCCAAATCTAATTCCCCCTTAATTTTGAAGACTTATGTGATGAACATTTGGGTGGAATGGGTGGAAACAATCCATATTTATCAATGATTGTCTTATGAACTTGGGTGATCATGGACAATACAAGTTCCCATGTGGTTCTCACTACTTCCAAAATATGATTTTGCAACTGTAATTTCATAGCCAAATAAATTAGACAACCAACCACTGATAGATTATGATCTTCTTTGATAAGATCCTAGGCTACTTGAGTTTTCCTCTGTATGACCTCCAAAAGAGGTATCATTATTGCTTGAATAAAGATCAATTTGGATCTCATATTGCTATCAGCTATCTAAAACTTGATCAGTGTGATTTGAGCATTCAATAGATTATTGTAATGATTTATGCTTGATCCTATTGATTTTGAAATAATATTGCTAGATCTCTTCATCTTAGCTTGAATTTGGTTTATTTGTGCTTGAATATCATTCATGAATCTTGGCACATATAACAAAATATTATACAAATTTTGTACCTTCTATATGAGTACTATTATAACCTTTACTTATTCTTTCAATTACACTTTCACCTCAGAAATGGTTACGGAAACTTTGTCCACAACCTTATTCTCAAATATTCTTGCATACCAATCCATGAATTTTTCATTTGATTCCATATTTTCAGCATTGACTTGATCAACTATATTTACAAGTTGGGTGAACATTGGTGCCTCTTCATTAAAATTTTGAATATCAAAAGCATCAACAAAAATATCCTTTACATCATAGAGTACCTTATTTTTCTTAAGCTTTTTTCTTAACCCTTCTTGTCGTTTCTTCTTTGCCAAAACTTCTTGTAGAAAAATTGTTTTCTCCTATGTGAGATTTTTCAAATCTAGTTGTGGCATCTCAATTATTTCATCCAGACTAACTTCAATATTTGGTGAAGTATCATTTATTGCTCTTTTTTTCTTGATGAAGGAGTGTTGTTGCTCGGGATTGCTTTGTGAGTTGGTGATGGAGTTTCACCACTTGGTCATTCTTGTACATCAGTGCTTGAGAAAATATTGGTTGCACTCAATTCAAATTTATTTATTTCTTTTTTTCCCTCAATATGAGTTGCTGAAACAAACTTACTATCTGCACTTGTTTCTTTTACCTTGGTTGCTGCCTCTTTATCTGTGAGCCTTGACTACTTGGCCTTTGGAGTGTCAAGGGTGTCAACATGTACTAGTGGCTCCATTGATGTAATCATCTTTGATGTTTACATCGTCTTTCTCTATTTCCTTGGTTGATAAACCAAAAATGCTTTTCCAAATAAATTCATCCTATTATGCTACAACTTCCATTTTATTTTTTATAATAAAAAACTTTCAATACTTAAGAAAAAATTTGCTCCTATACTTTACCAAAAATGTGTCCTCTTTCTCCTAGGACAAATCAAGCATGACTTTGACTAATGTGTCAGTTCTTATCTTTTTCTGAATTTCACTAGGAGCTAACTTATGATTAGCAATCATTTCTACCATAGTCTCCTCAATTTTTTTCTATCAACATTATCTAATGTATCATACTTTACAAATATGAAGCTAGATAATCTTGAAGATCTTTCTAGATGTCCACATACCTCTTCAATAGACTTAGATTATCTTTTAGGTGGTCCTTTGACTAATCTCCTTCCACTTATTTTTGGGGCATTGAGTTTTGTAGACTTTGCTACTCTCTTTTTAATCTGATGGGCACTAGCAGCTGCCTTGGTCATTGGTTTATGTCATGGTGGAGGTGACAGGGGTGTAACTACTTGCTTCTTCTTGGTTCCTTGAGCCTTCTTTCTTGGTGGAGTGACAAAAACTAAGGATTTACCCTTGTCACCTTCTTCTTCCTCTTCCTCATCACCACTCTCTTTTTCTTCAGCCTCTCCAAGACCTTGTATTAACTATAGTGGTTCCTTTCCCTTGCCTATGGTGCCCAGTTTTGCTTCTAGGTATTCAATAATTCTTTTCATTTTCCTCTCTTTAGAAGCAATATTGATATTTTTTTTTTCTTGCTTTATCTTCCTCATTTTTCTGAAAAGGTTCAGCCTCAATGTCTATATGTTCTTTCAGTAGTGCAACAATGTTTACACTCACTAGAGTATTGTCAATTTCATAGTCAAAACTTTATAGCCAAGACTACCTTAGCTTCACTAGCTATACAAATATGTTGTCTATATCTAGAAGCAAACATGTCACTGCAATACCTTGTCACCAATTCTTCATATATCCACATCCTTATTTTCATTCTTTTCTTAAATTCATGAAAATAGGCATCCATTACATTCTCAAAATTTTCTCCCAATTGAGTAATGTATTCATTTATTTGTCTTGTCACTGGTTTACCTTGTTCCCAAACAATATTACCAATGCTACGAAAATACTTCTAGATATAAAAGAAAATACATATAATGAGGGATCCAAACTTACATATTGAATTCTATTCTTTTCTTATAGATGATAGATTCTATACTAGTTGTAGTCTTTGTAGCTCAGTAAGATCATATTCATGATCTTTCATCACTATCTTCCATGCTTGATCCACTGCCATACATGGCACACTATTCAATCTTCTTGATTGGTAGAATTTATGAGCTATAACCCTCACTACAAATTCAATTAGGATCATAAATGTTTGTGACAGACAAACCAAGTCCATTCCACTCAACTCCTATCTTTGCCTGAATTTCCTCTCGACTCAAGTATCGCATGGTTTTCTTTTCATCTAGGGTTGGATAGCCTGTGACCCTATGAATCATTTTCTTTGTGATTTCCATGTTTCCATTCTATAACCAATACTTCATGTCATGGATTCTTCTCACAACTATTTTAATTCATTCAATCTTGAAATTATTCCTAAATTCTAGGGTACAAGTTAACTCTTTCCTTTTAACAACTTTAAATCCATCTTTCAACATTCTTGCATTGCATAACTTCTTATATGCTTCTCTGATCTCATAGTTTCCAACTTCTTCAATTTTACACATATAACAATTCACGACATCATGGATCATAATAACTTTGGGTGGTATTGAGGATAATTCACCCATTGAATCTCCTTTCATCACAATTACAGACTTTGGTGGAGGACAAGCATCACTCTTCTTGAATTGAATTTTACTAACCTCTTGCCTCAATCCAACTATTGATGAAACTTCCATGTTTGTTGTTAGAGTTTTAGGTCACTTCTTAAATCTAGCTTGACCTATAATAGGTCATCATCTATGCTTGACCTCTTCACAAATTGAATTTTACTAACCTCTTGGCTCAATCGAGCTATTGATGAAGCTTCCATGTTTTTTGTTAGGGTTTGAGGTCACTTCTTACTACTCTTTCTCTTCTAAACTACTCAACACCATTCAAATATTCTCCTTTTTAAAATTTTTTCCAAATCTCTCTTGAAATCTTTTACTCATCACTCAAATTAATGTGTTGTATTGAGGTAGGTGGAAGCCAACTATCTCAGGTGATAATGATGCCTTTTAACCAGGTCTTTACTTTATAACTCAATCTCTTCCATATCAGTTAGTATCTACCATTTAATTTCTAAAGTGTTTCATTATGTTGCAATGCTCAGTAAACATAAACATTTTCTACTAATGCTTAGCAATCCTTCATGAATATGTTCTTATGCATCTTCATATATGAAAATATGAACTTTGGCATATTTCATGCGGGGAACTAATGTATGATATGTCAATTAAATATATAGTTCCATGCATACCTTTCTTTTGTAGTTTGAGATGACATGATCATCTTCTCCATTGGATTGGGTGACCTCAACTCCATTTTCTCTACTAGTTCCATCTTCTTCTTTCTTTTTCCATTTTTGATTCATCCTGCTTGATTTTCTCAATGTCTACTTTACCTTTTCCTTTTTTTTGTTTGACTTTTTGAATGTACTAGAGTCATGCAGTTCTTTCTTAGATGTCCAAACTTGTGGCATTTGGAGCATGCATTGTTAGGTGCATAATTCTTCCTATGATTTGTCTAGTAAGGTTTTGTCTGTGATATGCATTCATATTCTCTATTCCCATACTTTTGACAGTTATAGCAGCATCCTTCAAATCTAGGTGTAGTAGATGCATTCCTCATTCTTGATCTACACTTATGTATTTGATGTCCTTCTTTCTCGCTATAAAAATATTAACCAGTAAACTTAGAAATAAGATTTTGCATACCATGTTTTATTTGAAAAATATTTTCAGTATGACCAAATTTTCCATAGTGATAGAATTTTGGTTTGTCCTTTGATTTTGTATTTCTCAACTTTGCATTTTTGGATGATTCTCCTCATTTAGTGCATGAATATCCTAACCCATTAGAAAAACTAGATTATATTACAATTTATTCAAATTACTTCATTACCTCTTTAGGTTTGTTGAATCTTTCCATAGATTCCTTCTTAGTCTTTAGTTCATACTTTAATACGTCCCTCTATGATTTGAGATTTACAATTTCCACATCCTTGCAATTTATTTCTTGATATGCAAGCATAAGTTGATTCATCATGTTCAGTTGTGTGTCTATAAGCTTTTGCACATCTAATATCCTTTCTTCCACTCTTGTAGTCATTACTCTTTTGTCTTCTTCATCTTTCTTCTTTTGTTCAGTCACTTCATATAGTCTTACAAATTGGATTTCATGTTATCTTTTTAGTCCTCTTATTTCTTCATTTAGGAGTTTGTTATTTTCAAGTAGACTTGCAGATGTTTTTTCATTTGAATTGATTGATTCAAATAGTCCTTTAGTTTAAACTTCTTCATAAGATTTTTTATTATTATCTAAATACCAATTTCCTTTCTCCTTTTTAGGGAATCTTTCAGATCTTCTCTTGCTTTCGCAAGTTTCTGTAGTACAAGTTTAATGTTAATCACCTGATTGTCAATAAGCTTATCTAGTTTGAAAGCCTTCATCTCCAAGATCCAATCTCCAAGTGATTAATATTCTCTTTATAGAACCAATGTTTTGATACCAATTGTTGACTAATGGAGGTATAAATAAGATAAAAAGATACTAAGTGGAGGGAGGGAGGTGGGGAATAAAGTTAACCTGTTATGGTTATAATGTTTGATCATAAAATATGATCTACCCTATGAGGGGTCTTCCCTATTAAAATTTTAAGAGACTACTAGTTCTCACCTTTTTAGAGGATTGAACACTTACAAAAGAGTAAGGACTCTATTAGGAGATTTACAAAGATATGTTAAGACCAATCCATTAAGAGATTTACCTTGATTCAAGTCAATTAGAGCCAATTCAATACCAGATTCTCGATATGCTTTATAATATGATTTTGAGTCTTCTCCTTACTAACCGATCCTCTCCTCTAATTTGATAATACTTGTCTTCCATTTCACTACTTTGATTAGGTCACTTACTCTGTTAAGTGATGACACAACCCATTTGATAAATGCTGATTGATCTCTATCCTTCACTTCACTAATTCACATATTACTCCTTGTTGACATGCATACACTTCTCCACTCTTTTCCATACACTTATCTAGGTTAAGATCTTCTCTATTTTAGTATTTTTGTAAAGAGTTTTCTAGATGCTTCCATAATAGCCTCTCCATTTGAATCATTGATCACAAATATAGTGATATGTAATCTGCGTCATTCAGATGCAAAACTCTCTATAAAATCCTCTACAAACATTAAATGTTCTTTCCATGTTGGCTTGAGAATGATTTACCTCAAAATCTATTCTATTTCTAACTTTAATGAAAACTCTGCATTGCTTCATCTTTACTATTTTTTGATGTTTTGCATTGTTGTTCCTCGGTTTGTATTATGCTCAGCACATACTATGCAACTCAACACTTGTATGCTTGAAACTTTCTCGATCTTTATTGAGCTTGACTCATATAGAAAATACTTGGTGACCATAAACTTACTCAGCTCCTATAGAGCTTGGTACACACTTTCTTATGTACATGACTTAGTCTATATAGAGTAGCTCTATTGCAATGATGATTTCCTGACTCTACCTTGTAAATGACTAAGTGTTTGACACTAATGGACAATGATAGTTAGAGATACCAACATAGCCAATATTCCATACCTATACATTAAATATGTGCCTTCATCTTGTATTCCTAGTTGTCATAGTTAACACCATCAAACTTAGAACTTTCTTTTTTGAAATGACACACCATTGATTTCCTTAAACTATTAATATTTTTCTTCAAGGACCTGATGGTCTAATACTGATTTTTAGAATGAAAGTCCAACAAGATAATTGAGAGGGTGGTTGAATTAGTTGTCAAATTAATATAACTTTTATTAACCTTATTAAACCTAAACTATGTAAACAATATTATTAGAAACCATAAGAAGATACACATACACAATAACACTAGATACCTTCCTTTATACCATATCTTGAAAATAATTTACAAATTCATCCTTGAGGCTTTTTGAATTAATTATAATAAGACTTCTTTGAGATATTATTAATCATTAATTCTTTTCACAAATTACAAAGCACTATCAACTCACAATAAATATAACTTCTCACACATGTAACCTCTGACCTCACGCACTCACTAATGTCATCATCAAGATGTCTAATATCATTGCCTAACTTCTTTTATGATGGTTATATTCATGTTAAGAGATATAATCCAAAAATTAGAAACCAATTTTTGAGTACCTTGTTTGTACACTATCATCTATTATTCTTGAATAACTCTTGCATGTCTTCAACTTTCTTTACATACACTTGTCCATGAAATAAATACACAATGTATAATAGGTCCTCATCTATGCTTGACCTCTTCAATACACAATCCATACGACCTTGTTCTCTTTCTAAAACTCTGCGAATGTTTACAAAAATAATACTATGTTGACATCAATTACAAATACGGTCATGAATGCAACATGTCAATCATGCTAATAAAATCCCCAATGATTAGGATACTCCCCCAAAGGAATATCATCAACATTCATGCTAATGCATTTAACAATCTAGCGAAACATGGTTTGATCCTTGCCCTACAATTATGCCATGATAATTATCAATCTTTGGTATAAAGGGTTGGCTTCCCTTGAATCACCTAATAAAAATTACCTAAACTTGATATAAAAAAATAGAGGAAATTTAAATAACATAAACTAAACTTTAAACTAAAGTTGATTCACCAATATTATGAAGGTAATACAGATTGAAAGAAAACTCAAAACTGAAACAACTACACATTATCCTTTCAATAGATTGACCTTACTAACTTTTGATGTTTTTAATGAAAGAAGGTGTTAGTATTAAAATGAAGGAAGTTAGATTCACAATCACTGAACTTGATTACACAAAAATTTCAATACTCAATATAATAATCTACTTTTTCTATGCCTCATAACCATAAAACCTTAAGTAAAGAACCCTAAAAATCACAATAACTTAGAAGACAAGAACTATAAAAGACAAAGAAAAGAATAATAAAGAGAAAGAGGATCACTGCTACATATTATTTAGAAGGATCCAAAATGCTCAACATTGCATCACAAAAGGACATGAGCTATTAACAACTCTATATCTACAACGAGATATGATGGAAGAACTCATTTAAGAGCATCAAGGAGATGGAAAATATAGGTTTCAATCCAAAATATGCATCTTTCCCCAAATTTAGAATCGCAACTACCACCTCCATCGAATATGGGAAAATATAAGGAAATTGATTGTTAGAATATTTTGGTTAACTAAGAGGGTAGGGGGGTGGGTAGGTGTGAATAAGTTATCCCTAGGTCCAAATATGCCAATTCAACTTTTACTAATTTTAAACAACTTAAACAATCTCACTAAAACACTTAGATTATATAGAAACTCAATAGCAACATAATATTTTATTCATTTGTTAACTCTCTATTCAACATATGTTGACCAATAGTAAACTAAATAATAGTAAATAGTATGCTTCACACATTTATGACACTATTTTTAATGTGAAAAATCCAATTTGGAAAAAAACACCAAGTAACATGCTACCACTTTTCACTCTTTTGAAGTAAGCTCAGTTAATATTTAACCTTGTTAAAGGTTACAAAATATATTGTTAGGTGTGACCCTACTAAAGGATTTAATTACCCTATTAGGAGAGGCATGGTTAGAGGACTTTGGATCATTCCATTAGAATGTTGCCTCGATTAAAGGATTTACAAAATGATTGTTAGGCCAACCTTGATTAAAGGGTTTTGACTGTCATAATTGTTAGAAAGTAACAATAAGTTTGATCTATAAAACACAAATCACTTTGCAAATTCAGATATCCATTTGGCTCATTTGTTGGTTCATTTACTAGACTTCATTAAAATCTCCATCACTAGTTTTTTTTGGAAATCCTTCAAGCAATTACACTTCACCAGTCTCTTCACTTCTCCTCTACCACTCTATTATTCATAGGTTCTCCTTAAGACCACCAATCAACAATGAACCAACCTTAGAAAACATCTCTTATGCCTTCTTAAATAGGCAATTTGAATCTTTTTCCACTTAAACATCAGTGTAGATCTTAGGGTTAGGTTAGAACCATTGAATCTATCCATCTTTTTTTCCTTCTACATATTTCTTGATACCTATAGAGACTTCTCTTTAAATCCTTTCCATTGATCACATAGAAAACTCAATTTGTGCATTAAATATGCCAACTCATCAGTCCTTATCATCCACATATTTTGACTTATCCAAAAATTCAACTATATTGGCCTCAAACTTGATTTTTTCACAAATTGTAACTTTTTCTAACACTTAGCAATCATTGTGTAGCTTGGGTTTTACTATTTTTTTTCCCTCAACTTTCACTAGCTCACTTGGTCTTCACTCCACTCAGTCACAAACTATATTTTTCTTCTTCAATTTTCTCGGTGATAGGTATCACTCAACTAATACTATTTTCTTGGCTAAATCTTAAGTTCCTTAATCTTTGTTTCATCTCCTTCATTGATTGAGCACATCTTACTAGGATTTTCTTGTGTTTAATTCAAAACATATAAAGTTCATAGGATAATTGAATAATACATCATCTTGTCAAAGACTAACATATTAAGTTCCCATTGCAATTCCATCATACTTGCTCCTCATCACTCAACAACATCACTAGTTCATCTAGTTATCCCTTTTTTCAAATCCTCTTCATCAATCAATTGATAGGACACTCTAATTTTTTAGTAAATGTTTGTCCAATAGGTTTGACATCAATGAAAAAATAATAATTCTTCCAATTGTTGTTTCTAGCAATCTCCCTCTTTTGTATTGATGGTAACACCTCTAGTTACCATGCGAATGCAAAAGACATGCTCATGATTTATCAATAACAACTCTCTTTATGATTTGATGTAGCTCTTCAATAATATCCTTAGTTTCATTTTGATTCTCATATTTTACTCACTTAAAATTCTACCTCTAAGATATCAATTATAAATACCTCAATGCTAACACCAATTTTATTACCAAATATATTGGCAAGACCTCATTCAGATCTCATCTTGTAATTCAACTTCTCACTCTTGTCTCTAGATGATAACACCTCTAGTTCTATTCACCCTCTGATATGCATCCAATAACATATGTCACCCTCTTTTTACATAAACAACTTCATATAGATTTCCCCTCTTATATCTCAACACATACTCTTCATATGAATGGTATCTTAATAACATATTCTCCCTCTTCCATATAGGATGGTAACTGCATAACTTCTCTCTTATGATATGAATGGTAACTGTACAACTTCTCCCTCTTTGAAAATAATGCCAAAGACATCATTCATTCACATATATTTTCAATCTATCAGTATTAATTTGAGTGATATAGAAATGTAACTTTCTCTTTCATCTTTACTTTGACTCCTTGCAATCTCATTTGCTCCATGCTTTATTCCATCTTTTCACAATCTTTAGGTAGCTACTAAAGTGTCACTTTCTGCATTAGTGTATAAGATATTCTAATCGTAACATTTGATATAATGCAATATATCTTCTCAACTTTCTTTAGATAGGGGGGTCACCCTTGACTTACCTCTTAGATATCCATATGCATCCTTAGCTAATGCCTTAGTGAATATATCAACTATTTTCTCCTTTGTGTTCACATACTCCAATCACACTTCTTGTCTTGTAACAACTCTCTCTAGTAATGATACTTGATAACAATGTATTTATTCTTTGTGTGCACCACATGATTCTTTGATATATTTATGGTACTTGTGTTATTAAATTATAGCACAACATGTTCATTAATTTCTTCCTTCATACCTTTTACAAATTTCTCAATCCACACAATATTTGAAAATTTGGCTACCACAACAACATACTCATCCTCTATAGTGGATTGAGGAATACAATTTTCTTCTTCCTTGTCCATGAAATTTATCTTCTTCCTAAAAATAAAGTGCCTCCACTTGATCTATTTTTGTCATCAATGTTTCTAGTCCAATTAACATCTGTATAAACTTTTAGTTCAAACTTGTTACTCTTTTTATACCATAATTCATAGTCTTTTGTTTCTTTCAGATATCCCAATATCCTTTTCACAACCATCATGTGATTTTATCTAGGATTAACAGAAAATCTAGCAACAATACAACATAGTAATGTAATGATTGGTCTTCTATGTACAACATATTATAGTTTTCCAATCATTGACTAGTATAATGTTTGATTCACCTCGGTAGAATCATCATTCTTTGATAGTTAATGACCAGTAACCATAGGTGTTCGAATTGGTCTTGAATCCCCCATTCCAAAAGTCTTCAATATCTCCTTGATATTCTTTGGTTGAGTAATGTAAATACCCTTCTTCATTTGATAAAATTATAATACAACAAAGAACCTAATCTCTCCAAATATTAACATTTAAATTCTTTCTTCATCTCGTTAGAAAATACTTACAGAAAGAGTCACATCCTCCAAATATGATATCATAAAAACAAAATCAACTAGCAATATGTTGTTCTAAAATTCACTTTTCAAGTACTTGTTATTGTCATTAGTTCTTGCAAAACCAAATTTCACTAAATATTTGTGTAACCTTTCATACCGTTCTTTAGGGGCTTACTTCAAACCATATTAATGTTTTTGTAGTTTTGATAGAAACAATAGTCCACCAAGATAACTTGTGGGGGGGGGGGCGGGGGGGGTGTGAATCAGTTACCCAATCATGTGATACTTTTAAATCAGAGGGATTATCCATTGGTCTGACAAAATTCAATAATTCCCTAGGGATTATGGGATTGTCCCTTAATATGAGGCTTCTCAATTTGGAGGTGAAATATCGATAAAATTTAACAAAACTAGCATTTTTGGCATCCCTAGTCATATGAGCACTCCACAACTGGACTGGCATAGTTTCCCCTTCCTTTTCTCTATTTAAAACCATTTCCTTCCCAAAATATGTTGCACCCTTAAACAAGAACATATGCATCAGTAATGAGTAGTGGCCAAAAGTCTTTTCTACCTTGCTTTTGGAAATTCCAACTAGCCCTTGATGGATTTCTTCTACTATATAAGATGCAAAATCAAAAATAATATCCACACCAAAAGAAGAAATCTAAGCCATCATATACATTAAATTTATTGGCATAAACTTCTGCTAATCCTCACCAAAAATCCTACATAAAGTCATGTATATTTCTATAGCTCGGGAGTGAAAAATTCCATCTTAAAAGGTTCCCTAGTAGATGCTGTGACCACTGACAATTTCCCCTATGTGTTCCCTCAGTGCACCCTACCTAATCTTATCCCTCTTAGTTAGGTATTCCTTTTCTAGTCCTGGCAAGTCAATGGGTATATGAATATCTAAAAATGGTTCTAGGCCAAAATGTTCCCTAATCTCCTCAACATTAATACTTAATAAACACTCCCCGTACAATCTTCTTACAATTCTGGCCACAGAGTTATCATTTTGGGCAATGGCCATGAGTAAATCAACATCCACAAATACACTAGGGACCACTAGTTTCCCAAAATCAAAATTCCAAATGTTTGCATGGGGGGTGAACAAGTTTCTTTTTGAAAGCCACTTTTCAAAAAGGGAAAGCCTTGATACGGTAGTGATGCAAACAAAGAATTGAAGGAGGTAAAAGGGGTCAATTGATCAAAAATAATTAAAGGTGACTTAGAAGTGTGAAAGAATTGCAAAATTAGTTTGCACTGAAAGTCAATTCTATTCTGGTCAATTCTCCAAACTATCTAAGCTCATTCTCAATTGCTTCAAGTCTTCCAAATAATGTTTCCTTTGTGAAATCTTTGGTACAAGATATGAACAATTGTATCATTTGAACTTCTGGCTTAAATGGTGGTGTTAAGCTCTTCAATATCTTCCATATCACCTCATCATCTTGCTTGGTTCCTCCTTGAGATCTATTACCTGTAGTAATTTTTGATATTATGCAAACAAATGTTCTTATAGATTCATCTTCCATCATTTTAGCATCTTGAAATGCACAAATCCAACTTTTTAACCTCAATTTCTTGGAATGTTTATCTCCTTCAAAACTATTTTCCAAAGCTTTCCAAATCATATGAGAAGTAACAAGTGACTTTACCTGGTTGTACTCAATTTCAAGAAGTGTAGATAATAATGCTTCTCTAGCTCTCATGCCACACATGAAAAGTTCCCTTTCTTCCTTGGTACAAGTTTCCAAATCTTTCTTAGCAAAGATTGTCTTTTCTAATTTTGTCAAAATCCAATATCTTGGACCCATACGCAGCAGATGCGTCTTCATCTTTTCTTTCCAACTATCATAATTTGTTCCATCAAACTTTGCACTATCCTTTCTAAATATGTTCACCATGGATCTCCCAAAGTTTTAAAACTTTGTCTTCAAGGACTTGCAACTTTGATACCAATTGTTAAAAACAATAGTCCACCAAGATAATTGAGAGGGGGGGTTGAATTAATTATCCAATGATTAAAACATTATCCACCTTAAATAAAATTAACCATTCAAACAAAGAAAATAGCAACCATACAAAGATGCACATACACAATTACATCAAATATGTTAACTAGGGAAACCTTTGATCAGAGGAAAACCCTAGTGGGAATGATGCCCACAAGATGATGTACTAATATAAATATTCCTTGTTAGAGGATGGACCCTATTAGGAGTCTATTATAACATTTAGTACATATGAGTCCCTATTAGTAGATTTTGAATCCTTGTTAGAAGATTCTAACCCTATTAGGATTTGTGCCAACCCTGTTAGGAGTTGTAAAAGATAGAAGGACCCACTGTCCAAATAGCTTCTAGGACAAGATCACTAAACTCATTGTACAAGTGATCTCTCAATTATTCCTTACAGAATAATTTTATTTATTGTACTTTAACTTCTTTCCTATTTCATGTCAACTAAAGCAATCACTATCAGACCTTGTAGACCAAGTCACAAACCTCAGATCAAAGAATCCAACTTTGGATCACATAATAAAACCTCGACAACAAAGTTTCCTTCACCTTTAGTTTGCTCTGCTCAACTTTGCATTCTACTCTTTGTATTTCTTACAATCATTCATACATCTCATACATTCATAATACATGATAAAGTAAAATTTTCTTTCTTTTTATTGAATCCATAAAAAAATTCCTTGAGTCAATTGTTACACCTTCTCAATTAATTATTATAGGACCACATTAAGAACACATTACACTTAATGATAACATTAATCTTCTTCCTTGCAACTTAAATAACTTTCCATACACATAAAATTATGATGAGCAAGCATGGCCATGTCATCACCAACATGTCTTCTTCACATCTTTAACATTGGCTTCTTAGAATAAAAAATTTGTTAACAGATATAATAAGTTTACTAGAACATGCCTTTGTAAACTCTATCTCAGAACAGTCTTCTCTAAAACTTGCGTAACTTCTTCCAGACTTAAAATCTTATGCTATTGAGGTTAGCTACATATACTAGACACTTAGTAGTATCTCCCTTTAACCTCTCTTAGTGAAAATTCTCAATTTTCTATTCATACCAACTTGATCTCTCCACAGTTCTTCTGTCAGATACCACAAAAAATTGCTATGTTGACATCAATGGCAAACATAGTCATCAATGTTACATATCATCATGAAAATGATCTAATGATGTTTCTACAATACTCCCTAATAGGAATATCATCAAAATTCATGCTTCCAACAATAAATCATCAAAATAGGTAAAATAAGTACATAATAGTGCTCCCAGACCTCGTCTGAGAAAAACCTAGAAACCATTTTCAAAACTAAGAACTTTCATTTTTTGATGAATTGAGCACCTTAAATTTCACTAAGGTGTGACTCTCCAAAGGTACACAAGGTGTGCAAGATGTGCAAGGTGCGCTATTTATAGAGGTGCATTGACAGTTAACTGCCAGTTCCAAATTTCCATGCATTGGAAATGTATTCTGACAGTAGTTCAACTCTAAGAAACTCCTAGGGAAGGCCAAGCTTCCATTTTTAGAGCTACCAGTGATTCCCAAGTCCTCTTACAACTTCTTTCCTCTTATCTTCTTCTTCTTTTATTATTTGAAGTCATGTAAAGGCTCATGCACCCATTAATTGATATAAATAAGGGTGGAGTCCTACTTAGCACCATTTAGAGAGTCAGTTTGTACATAATTAGATTTTTTTTATTATTTTTAAGCATATATTTTCATAAAGGAATCTCTCAGCCTCAACAAAAATTGAGGAGATGATTGCCTATAAATTGAGGAATTAAATATATATTCCAAGCCATTATTTTGTTGCAATAATATATGGTTTTGGTACTCTCATTTTGAGTGTAGTTATTCTTGCTGGAGTGTGTTTTTTTTGTGGATTCTTGTTCATGATAGTAATGGAGCCAATAGTTTTATTGTGTTGATTTGATTGTGTGATATTTTAGTTCTGATGTTTGTCATGTATTGATGAATTTTTTTGATGTACTGAGTTGGAGAGAAGATCACCCTATTGCTCCTACATAGCTTCTCATCTCACATGAGCACACTTTCTATGGCTTTGTGATTTGATAAGAAGTGAAACTTGATTTTACAAATTTTCCATCGATAATTGCATTAGTGGATTTGAGGAAGCATTGCTCCTACTTTCATTGGTTTCCTACCAGAGCTTTTCAATAATTAAACTTTCAAATATGTTGTTACCGTGGTTTATGTTCATTAGGAATTTCCCTTTTATGCTATTTAATTTCATCTCTAATTACCTTATCATTTTTATTTTCTTTGCTAACCCTTGGTTAAATTAGGAATTCATATAGTTGCATTGTTAGATTGCATTCTTTTAAAAATAGAAAATACCAAAAATATATTTCTTTTTGTGATTAATTTTGAAATAGCAAGCAGATTGATCATCTTATCTGAAATTGTTTCAAACTACCAAAGGCCTCTTTGTGAAAAAATACATTTATCTTAACCTAAATGGATTCCAGTAGGTCACAAGATCACCCAAAACTTTGGAGTTGATCCTAGATCAACTTTTCAAGAGAGGATTTCGAAAGGATTCCTGCCATTAAGCATTGTACAAAATCATAGCTCAATAGGTTATTAAGAGTGGCATGTGATCTTCATCACATTCATCCATCCTCATATCTTTGGTATACATCCTAATTATTTAATCTCATGGTATGAGTACCATGACAACTTTTCCATCCTCTAAATCTCCTAATTTTTTCCCCTATCAAAATGAGTATTTCTACTCATAGAAGAAATAATTTCTAATAGTAAAAGTTTTTATGTTGGTTAGATATGTGTAAGAATCTAGAAATCCTTTATTCAACATACCATGATAGGAAGGGAGTAACTGGGTACTTCATTAACATATTCCTTTCATCCCCCATTCTATACTAGAATAAAGAAGCACCAGTAGTAAATATTGGGTTTTCTTTCTCTTCACTAGTCTCAATGGATACTTTTTGAGTTGTTCCCTTCCCACTTCTAATTCCTAGAATGATGTAAGTTGTTAGTGTTCCAAATAGATGGAGAGGGCTATAACTATTACTTGTGATGGGTCATACATTATCTTCCAACTCCTTGTGATTTTAATGATTATTGATGCAATAATAATGAGAAGAGATATGTCTATTTATTGAGTTCTTTTGATTTTTTACAATGGTTTACACTAATTATATATATAAACTATGTATAAACCCCTAAAGAAATGATTGGGACAAACTCAAAAGATAAGAACCAAGACAATGTAGAAAATTACACATTGTATGATCATTTTTTAAAGGGTGCTAGCTCAATGGAAGAGCACCTATGTTACAAGCATATGTATGGTGGTTCAATTCCATTACACCTTCTTATGATCAAATACACTATTAAATATGCTTCTAAATATTTGATCAAATATACTACTAGATATGCTACTAAATATGCCGTAAACATGTGACTAAATATACTAAATATGTGACCAAATATATGATTTAATATGCTAGTAAATATATGACTAAATCAACTATCAAATATAGAACTAAACATGTGATTAAATATACTACTAAGTATGTGACTAGCCACATTATGGGTTTGAGGTCCATAATGACTAGTCTAGTATGACTTAATGCTTGAGGGTCTAGAGTCTAGTAAGAGACTATCCAAGGGTAACTCAAGTAGTTTGACCATGTGACGACACTCCCAATATGTAGCCTAAGTCTCCTTTGTGGTTTTTATATTTTCCCCTAGTGGTGTACTTGTTGGATGTTACTTTTGGTGATGTATTAATTATGATTTATTCTTATTATTGGAGTTATTATTGGTAATTTACTCTCATTTATGATAGTTTTTAATCTGTTGGTTACTTTACTTTTGACACTTGACATTATTTCACAAGTTAGTATTCTTTTGGTAATTATATCTATTTGGTTTTGATATTTTATTTTATTTGGTATCTGGAGTTGACTTGGTATGTTATGTTGGTATTGGATGAGTGTTCTTTCAACTTTGATTATCTCTCTTTATCAATAGTTTTTGTAGCCTTGAGGTAGATTTGGCTATTAGGATTCCTTTCCTAGGATTGATTTTACAGTTTGATATCTATGTGTGGACCATACATTATATCCCATTCATGGTGGGAGTAGGAGACTGATTAGGTGATTACACAATTGGGAGGTGGTGACTTCTCACCATTTTGGCCCCCCATGGATTGGCACCATTGTGGGATGTTTGTTGATGTGGTTGTACCTTTATTATGCTTATTTTTATCTTGGAGACTTCTATTTAGTTTATATATGTATGTATGTATGCATGCATGCATGCATGTATATATGTATCTTATATTTTGAGATCCTTTGGGTTGATGTATTTATTATTAGATACCCTATGACATGTGTAGTGGATGTTGTTATCTAGATTTTATTTACAATATCAATTGTATTTATGTATTTCCTTATAAGATTATATATTTTTTATTCATTTATGATTGTAGACATCATGCTTAAGATCAAAACTCATTAATAATATTTTATTAATCATGATTCAACATGATTAAGGACCCTTTGAGGAATGGAAATGGTATTTATAATTTCTTATGTGTACTTGATGTGTACATGATTATTGCTTCTGCATTGTTACATTATGTTGTACAAATCCAATTAAAAAATATTCGATAAAACATTGTAACATTGTAGATTAATTTCTCTTGGGTTCCCAAACATGGTGTTAGATTTGGTATCAAAGCTCGAGTTTATACACTAAGAATTCTAGGTATATTTTGTAATATCAGTTAACAAGTAGTTAAACTTGTAACAATATTAAACACCAAGAATTATCAACAAAAAATGTAGAGAACAAAGTTGTAGGTTGTGGAACTTTTGAACTATGAAACTTGGATTTGAAATACCAGACTTTTCATACTCTTATTTGTGGTTGTACATTTTATCATTATAATCTCTTAGTTAACTTGGAGTTTTTCTTATTAAGATATTATGATAGACTATGTTATTTATGTACATGTCTATGTGACATTGATTTCTAGTTAATGTTTAAATTCGTGTGTATTGATTTAATCTTACTAAACATTGTAATAAATATTTCATGATTGTTAGAAAATTAAGGATCATAATTGCATGGAATGACATGAAATACATTTGCAATAGTCATTAATTCTCTATCTATTCATTCTATTTAAGGTGCATTCTCTAACATGTCCAGTATACTAGATCATTGGAAATTTTTAAGAAGTTACTCCTTAGAGTGTGACTACAATTAGTCACCTTGTTATGTGAAACATGTGTTCTTGCTGAAATTTATTTTTGGTTTTTTATGATTTGATCATTTTTTGAGTGGGATATCATTGATATTTTGAACTTTTTGATGCCTAGATTAGTCACCCCACTATCTTTTCATTACCTATTTTGTGACACTGATCACCCTTGATTTATTGTTGAAATCCTTGCAAGGTGTTTTATGATTTATTGTTGAACTTGGTATTTACCCACTTGCATTTTCCATTTGAATTCTACAGTGACTATCCAAATGTTTGATTTTGTTGGCCCCATTATGTGATAAGTATTATTTCTATCATGTTCATTATGAACATCTAATAATACATATAAGGGAGAACATTGCAATATTGAAATTATGTTTGCATATATAAAGGAAAAAACATTTGGATCACATAGTTTACATGAATACAACATTAATTATAATTCAATAAATGTTGCATTGACTAGAATATCATAAGACTCTCAAGGCAATAATATATTTTGGATGTCTTTTATGATGATTATTGAAAATGAATTTAAACTCATTCAAGAAATTGTTAAAATATGAATATATGTTGATCATTTTGGTTTTTGATTTATGCCTAAACAAGAACTATATTTCTTGTAGTGGTTGGATGTGTATTGTGTATTTTTAGTAAAATTAATTGTGTTAAATTTTTATTTGACCCTTTCGTATGATAGTAGGTAGTACATTTAAGTTTTAAGATATGTTAGTAGTATTATCTAGCTTGCAAGAGTAAGCTTATTTTAAGGGGAGGAGGATGTAATACCCATCCTTTTTTTTTTTTTTTTCTCTGTCATTGTGTATTCTTTATCATACTCTCTTTGAATCTCCTTCAAATGTGTTAGCCCTTAGGTGATATTTGAATGCAAATACTTCAATATGTAAAGGTAATTATTTTCTTGATGATGATATATCTTTAAAATATTATTATTGTATCTTTGTGATGATGAGTTATTATAGTGAAATATGGTGTTATTTATATTTATGATTTATTTATGGTACTTAGTCCATACTTGCATGTTTATGGTGTAAGTGATTATTTTATTTTTATGTCTGACATGTCTAATGTGGTTAGGGGACAGATTCATAGTCATTTTCTAGTCAAGATCTACCTAATCTATTGCTCTTTATCACTGCTTGTTTATATTAGACATATATACACATGTACATGCACTCATCTTTTATGGAGCTTGTAGGTACCAGGCATAGACTTCCTTGAATTACCAAGATGAGCATATCCTAGATCACCATAACTCAAGCTAAGAATGGGGAGATAATACTCAGGTCCAATCCTAGCCAAAGCCAAACTGCTTGTCCTTAAAAGAAGTACATATATAAGACTGCCTATCCTTTTTAAACATGTGAGTCTTTCTTTGTGTGTATTGTTTGACTTTGACTGTGGTCAGTTTTGCTTATGTATTTTATGTGCTTTTAGCTAGGTGATTTACTTGGTAAATAATTTAATTATGACTTTTAGATTATTATATAATCTAATTATTAAATATTATTTAATCAAAAATAATATATATTAAGATACAATGATATTTGATTAATTTGTAATTAATTTAAATATGTGATTTAATTTAAAAGTCTAATTTGAGTAATTGGATAAAAAGAAATAAATTATTAAAGATTTAATATTTATTTATTATAACTATTTAATTAATAATGACTAATTAGAGTTGTATTTAAATAACACACTTTAGTTATCGTTATTGATTAAAATAATAAATATTTCTTTTAAAGTGCTTACATTAAAAAATTAAGTGGGGAAAATAAAATAAAAGATTATTTTAATTTAAAAGGGCTTTAAGTGTGAATGAAAGAATTAAAATATTAAAATACTTATATTTTAATAAAATAAATGGCTTTTAGAAAATTAGGGAATAGAAACCCTAGTTAGGGTTGTGACTATTTATTAGAGGGTTTGTAGTTCATTTTATTGACATAGGTTTTGGTAGAGCATTTTGGAATTGAAGTTAAATAATTGTTCAAAGTTTAAGATTATTTGGATGACATATATTCACCCGATTGTCTAAAATTTCAGCTATCAAATTGAGGTAGGGTTTGAGAACCCCTTTGTAATTATTTTATAATACATGTCTACCTCGTGTCTAACATGTTGTTGAAATTTATTAATTAGAATTTATGGAATGAAATATGTAGAACAGTTCTAATTTGCAATTAGGAAATAGAATTTGATTCATGGATTATTTAAAAAAATGTGTCCAATGTAATCTATAGAATTATGTTGCAAAAATTTTATTTAGAAAACACAGATCTAAGAAACCAGGCAAACATTTAACATTTAAATTTAGAGAAAAATAATTATTATCAGCTAGGGTTTGAAAGAAATTATTTAAAAATTTAATAGAATTTGTAAAGATTAATAAAATAAAATGTATATTTTCCTCAGATTTAAATAGAATTATTGGTTCAAAATCTATTTGAAAAATAGATACATTCAAGAAAGAAAACTAAGTATATTATGCTTGCATGTTTCAGAAGATCACAACCATATGAAAATAATGATTGTATGCTTATTATTATTTAAAAATTTTATAATTTAATTTTGGGATGTATATATTGAAAATTAAATAAATATTACTCTTTTATTTGTAAAGTGGATGTTAGCATTAATGATTTCTTAGGTCTAGTTAACAATTAGTTGCATATAAGCGATAATATATTTATTTATGCAAGTGAAATGTTAATAAATAAATATTTGTAATTTTATTAAAGATTCTAAGAGAAGTTATGGTAGAGTTCAATATGTAATCATCTAGTTAAGAATATTTAGTATTATGAGAGAGATTATAAATAATTTAATTATAATTATAATTTCAAGTTTGAGTTTATTTTAGTTGATGAATTAAAAGCAAGTAATTAATATTGGTGTTAAATTGGATCTGGCAAATTTGAACAATGGTGATTGGTATTGATGTGCTAGATAAATATGTAGGTGCTATTTGTCATGGTGGGTTGGATATTTAGCATAAGATGACTAGGTCTACAATGAGGAAGGAGCATGGTCTACACATGGGGATTTGTGAGGATTCTAATATCCTCTGTGGATTTTCAATTTGCAAAGAGGATTTGGTAGGTGTGAAATCTTTTGGTCATTTGCCACAATGGGTTCTCTAGCAAGGTGTTTGGAGGGATAGTGTGAAGTCGGGGTAGTTTGTTGGGTCACAAATCTGGAGGAATCGATGATCTTGGGTGAATTGGCCCAGGGTTAGACATGTTGTTCCACCTAGGGCTTCTGTGTTTCAAGGTATTTTGGGCCCTCATCCTTCTTTTGCTAGTTTTTTTAGGAAATATTTTGGCCCTCCCCCTTTTCGGTATGGTAAGCAGCACCATTTGCCCATTTACAAACCTAATCATAAGAAGTTTTTTGTTTGGAAACCTCCCTTTGATATCTACAAGGATTCTTAGCCTGCGTCACCCTCTTTGGTGTCTCAAGGTAGCCCACTCTCGTGTTTTCTATCCTCTTCAAATAGGAATCCAATTTAGAAGCCCCCTTCTCTACCTTGTAGAGCTCTCATCACTCCAAACTCTGGGGATATTTTCCCTAACCCACTTATGCCATCTACCCAGAACTAAGATGTGCGTATTTTGATTCATAGGAGTCTATCTTGTTGGTCATCTAAGCCTAGGGTTATTGTTCCATTTGATCTAAATTAATGATAAGGTGGATGAATTACATTAGAAAATGTTTATTGGTATGCTCTAGGCGACAGTGGAGTTTGATTCCTTCCTTTCATGGGCAAGTTGTTTTTGGGTGGGGCTATCTGAATTGTTTTTTGTTGGACAAGGATTCTCTTTCTTTTGTGGTTGTTTTTTACTCTAAAGAACATAAAGTTGTGGTGCATAAATCTAAGGGTTGATTTTGTAATGGGATTGGCATCACTATTATGGGTTGGACACTCGATTTTGATGCCTCGAAGGATTTGCTACATTTTTTTCTTCAGTGAGTTGTGCTTCCAAACCTCCTATTAGAATATAGGGACCCTACATTGGTCAAGATATTTGCAAATAAGTTGAGCATTTTTGTTAAACATGACTTGATTTCATTTGTGTAGCCACATATGGTTGTTAATGTGTTTATCCTTATGCAAAAGGGAGAGAAGCTTCCTTCAGAAATGGCCATTTGTTCAAAATTTGGGGTTTCGATGCAATAGATTCAATATGTGGAGAACACTGTTGTTGCTAAGAATGCTAATTCTTTAGGTCATTGTTTACATCAGTGTAAATATTTTCCCCTAGTGTCATAATATATATGTCAATGTTTTAATTTAGATCCTTTTTTGTGATTGTTTGATCGCCGGAAATTGGGTTCAAAGTCAAATCCTTTACATCTGGTTTTGGTACATAAAAATTCTTTTGGTGAAGGTCAGTTGGAGGAAGAGTTAGAGGTGTCCTCCCTTTGGGCTAATTCATTGCCAGTGCAGTTGGTTCCTGATCCACCTCCAGTGTAGTTGGCTCTTGATTTTCATGATTTTTGTCATGGTTCTCATTTAACACAAGATCTCAAGGCTTCTTTTTCTAGTCATTAAGTTCTCTCCCTCCTCCCCCCTCCTAATCCTTTGGTTGTTTCAGTGTCTTTCTTGGGTATGTTTGGTATGTCTATTTTTTATTTTTCTTTGGCTGGTGATTCTAGTTTATCTTTTAGAAATCCTCTTCTTTCTATTGCATCTCATATGTCTCTTGCTTTTCCTAGCTATCCATTGGCTAGTATGGTTGTTCCTCCTATGGATGATTAGGGCATCATTCAAAACTTTTTGTTTTGTAGCCAACCATTTGTCCCTGTTTTGTCTTCTTTAGCTTTTCTAGTAGATTCTAATGATCCTTGTTTGTAGCTTGGCGTGTAGTTATCTCAGTTATGACTCAAGATTGGAATGAGATTCTACTAGAAGAAGGGGTGTTTGGGTATGATATTTTTGAGAATAATTTTCTATCTGCTGCCAATTGTTTTGATTTTTCTCAAGAGTTATCCATCTCACAATCGGAGGCCTCTAGTGCTCTGGTGTCTCTGGCTTCAGTGGTTAAGACCCCAAAGAGAAAGGGTCAAAAACCTATTTCTTGTAAATTTAAATAGGAAATTGAGGCTAGTATTCAATTGACTCTTTTGGAGTCTTTCTCACCTATTATTTGTACTCAAAGCACATTGCGGTCTCCTGTTACAGTATGATGATTTCGTCTTGGAATGTTCGAGGATTGAATTCTCTAGATAAAAGTAGTAGATGTAGTAGAATTAGGAATTTTATTTTGTCTTCTCAAGATGGCATTTTTCTTCTTCAAGAGTCTAAATTATCTCAAGAGTCTTTTGATAATTTTGTTAAAAGCTAGTCTTCTTGGGAGTTTGTTTGTGTTCCTTCCTATGGTGCATCTAGAGGCCTTATTTTGTTGTAGAAAAATAAATGCATTTTAAGGGTACTCCTAATGTCTCAACCTAATTGGCAACTCATTCAAGTTAATTGGTTTGATGTTAAATTCTTTTTATTTAATGTTTATGGGCCTTCTTCAGCCTAGGATAAATTTTTACTATGGGAAACAATTACTGATCAGATTAGTAAATTGGAGGATTTCCCTTTTGTTATTGGGGGAAATTTTAATGCCATCTCCTCACCCAATGATATTGCTCTGAGAATTATAGAGAAGTTTAATTTTTTAATTCAGAATAATGCCTTAAGTAAGGTACCTTTCTTGAATAGGGGTTTTACTTGTTCTAATCGTAGGTTTGTTGCTCCCATATCTTCCAAGTTGGATAGATTTCTGATTTCCCTAGAAATGAAGCTTATTAACTTATTTCTTTTGGCACAAACTCTATCCTTCTCTAAATTTGATCATTTTCCTATCTCCTTGGAGATTAAGAGGCCAAGCCTGCCAAAAATTAGTTCTACCTTTAAGTTTTAGAGTATGTGGTTTACTCATCCTCATTTCTTACAGTTGCTTAGGCAATGGTGGATTAGTGCTCCCTACTATTAAGGAAATAGAATGTTTCAATTTGAAAATAAGCTATCTTTTGTGCGATCCAAAATATGTATTTGGAATAAAGAGGTTTTCAAAAATGTGTTCCATGAAAAGTCTAGGGTTGAAAGTGATCTCAAGCATATTGCTAATCATATTATGAATTTTGGGATTGATGCAGAGTTGGCAATAAAACAAAGGTCTCTACGAGGTTATTGGGAAATTTTGTATACTAGGGAGGAAATTTATTGGAGGTAGAAGTCTAGGGAATTATGGTTAAAAGAGGGTGATAGGAATACAAAGTTTTTTCATGCTTTGGCTAAGATTAGGAAGGCATCTTCTTCTATTATGGATATTAATAGTGTTTCAACTAGGGATAAACTAGTTTCTCAATAGGATATTTGCAATGAGGGTGTTAATTTTTTCAAAAAACTTACTTGCCCCAGTAAGTGTTGAAGAGAAAAAAAGGTTGATAGGAGTTGTTGTAGTCCATCCCCTCTCTAGTCACCAATTCAGATAATGAGCATCTTATGAAGCCTTTTAGTGTTGAAGAGATTCACTCTGTTGTTTTTTCTATAGCCCCTGAAAAAGATCCTAGTCCTAATGGTTTCACCATTCTTTTTTGTCAAAAATGTTGGGATGTGATTACTTTTGATCTTCTTTTGCTTTTAGAGAAATCTTGGAAGAAAGGATATATCCTAAAAAGTTTTAATAAAACTAACATCACTTTGATTCCTAAGGTGAACTCTCCTTTAACATTTGTAGATTTTAGGCCCATTTCATTATGTAATTTAGTATACAAGATCATCACTAATGATATTTATCTTAGGCTGAAATCCTTAATCCCTAGGTCAGTTTCCCCTTAGCAAGGTGGTTTTGTCCTGGGTAGGGACACTTTGGATGGGGCACTTGTTGGTTTGGAAGTTCTTCATACCATTGAGTCTTATCAAACATCTGCATGTGTTGCTAAGTTAGAAATGATGAAAGCCTATGATAAAGTGGATTGTGACTTCCTCTTGGCTATAGTCTCAAAATTTGGTTTTTTGAAGCCTTGGTGTAAGTGGATTAAGAAGTGCCTTCTAGGTGCTTCTTTCATAGTCATAATTAATGGTGCTCCTTCATCTTATTTTCAAGCTACCCAAGGAGTTCAACAAGGAGATCCACTTTCTCCTTTCCTATTTATTATTATGGCTCAAACTCTGAGTAAATCTATTCTTTGGCAGAAGGATTTCGCTAATTGGAAAGGTATTACTATACCAAATTATGAGGTTTTTGTCACTCATAATTTCAATGTTGATGATACTCTTCCATTTGGTAGATCCCCAATCAGAGAAGCCAAGTGTATCAAGAAGATTCCAGACACTTATACTAATGGGTTCGGTCAAGTCATTAATCTGAACAAATCTAAAAAATTTCTGCTCTTTACACCTAAGTCAATTAAGCAAAGAATAATTAACATTCTTGGTTTTTTAGTGGAGGAGTTTCCATCTGTTTATTTAGAGATTCCATTTTTTTTGGGACTAGTGTGGCCTTCTTTTTGGGATAATGTGATTAATTGACTAAAGGGTAGGATCTCAGCCTGGAAGGCGAGGTGGCTTTCTTCTTTCTGGGAGAATTTTATTGGTAAAAATAGTTCTCCTTGCCATCCCTTACAATTAATTTTTTGTTCTTCAACTCCATCATTTTTTATTGTTCAGATCGAGAAAATCATTTATAATTTCTTGTGGTCTTCTAACATGACTAATGCTAGGAAGATACCTTTGATATCCTTACAAAAGATATCTTTGAGTAAGTCCTCTGAAGGGGCTGGGGTACACAACTTTTCTCTGAGGAATAAATCTTTTGGGGGGAAACTTGAGGAATATGTATTATCAATCTCAATCATTATGGTGTCAAATCATGCAAGCTAAATATCTTGACTCTACTTGTCCTCATAGGGTAGTTCTCACTAAATTTTTGTCTTGGCAGGTTCATTTTGGCTTTGATGTTTCCTTTTGGAAAGACTCTTGGAATAGTAGTCTTCTGTTGTGTCATAATTCTTCCTTGAAGGAGGTTATGGAAGTTATGTCTTTTGAATGGGGAGTTCGACTACTAGATTATGTGTGCAATGTTGACATTTTGTCTCACAAGGTTTACTAGAAAGATCCTTTCTTGTTTTCTATTAGTAGAGAATTGGCTAGGAATTTGGTTCTTTTGACTACAGGTTGTGATAGGTTCATTTGACATCTTACTAAGAATGGTTTTTACTTAGTTAAATCTGGATATGAGGCTCGATTGGGTATGTTTGAGTAGCATGATGAAAGCAAGCTTTTACCTTTTGTTGGGATAGTGTGTTTTGCCAAAAGTTGGAGTTTTTTCTTGGTTGGCCATTCAGGGTAGAATTTTGACTAGTGATAGACTTAGTAGACTGCATATTGTAGATTCATTTAAATGTGTTTTGTGTGATCTTAATGATGAAATTGCTAATCATCTTTTTGTGTATTTTCATTTCTCAAGGTAGTGTTGGTGTTCTTTATTGGGTAAGTATCCTGTTTCCCTTCCTTTTCCTAAGTCTTTATGGGATTTGTTTCAATCTTGGCCGATTTTGTTTACTAATTCTATATTTTCTTGTTTATGGATTATTGTTCCCTCATCAATTATTTGGTCTATTTGGTGGGAATGGAACAAGAGGATTTTTATAAAAGAGGTGTTTGACGTGAGTCTTGTGATTGATACAATTGAATAGCTTATCTCTGAGTTAGTAAATAACTTTGTTTCTTGTCACTTTAAGAGAAATTTCATGTTTTCATCCTAGGATAGTTCAATTCTTCAAAATTGGAAGCTTATATCTCTACCTTCATCTCCTATATTCCCTTGAATTAGGTCTAATCTTGCAAGAAGTCTATTAAATGGAAGCCTCTTGATCCCCCATTTATCAAGCTTAACTTTGATGGGGCATCTAGAGGGAGTCCTAGTGAATCAGGTATTGGGATTTCTTTGAGAAATCAATTCGGTGTACTAATATTTTTTTTTGCAAAACTAATCTCGTTTGGCACTAATAATATGGTAGAATCCATAGCTCTGCTCGAAGGGCTGATCTTAGCAAAGTATATTTTTTTTCTTTCTTACATATAGAAGGAGATTCTTTTGTGGTTATTAATGCATGTATCCAAAGGAAGATCAATAACTAGCATTTGGATTATATTTTTCAATGTATTTGGGAACTCACTGACTCCTTTGATAACTACTTGTTTTCACATGTGTATAGGGAAGGTAATGCTCTGGCTGATAGCTTAGCTAATATTGGCTATGATGGTACAATTTTGGACTCTCATTCTTCTAAGCAGTTGCTAGAAATGTTTCCTTGTATTGTTTCTATCATTAAGAGTGAATCTTAATTTTCCTACTTGTTGTGAACTGCTAGATTAGTGTTATGATGGTTAATATCACTAGGTGTGTCTTACTTGTGCATATCTTAGTTAATATATATGGTTTCAAGTGAGAAGACATAATGGCTATATTAATCATAATAACATTGGGTCAGTAATTAGCATCAAGTGGGGAAGTTTTAATTGATTCGCAGACAAGTTTTGAGAGTTTAAGAGTTATTATGAATTGCCATGTGGATCACCTATACCTGACATGATTTCACTACGAGATGTTTCTATGGTGTTTTCTTTTGGTGATGACATTGGCTAATATTATGTCATACTCCATGTTGGTATTCATTTCCAACAGATGGCTATGTTTTCTATTTATTCTTGGAAATTGGTCTTGCAATGTAATGTACTTTATTCTTTTTTATTCTTCAATTGGTGGCCAATGCATTTAGTAGAGATGTGTGGCTAATTTAAATATCTTTTTCTTGTTTTCCTACCAAGTACCCAATTCATGTAGTTTGTATAGAAATTTCAATGTGACCAATTTCATATATCTTTCCCAATTCATGTGGCCTGACTTACATTTTTAATATGATTGATTTCATATATCTTTTGGCTTAATGGTTATCTTTAAGTATAGTTACTTATTGTGCTAGCTTTTGTAATTTCTCTATACTTCTAGGTTTTTGGGTGGTCGTTCTTGATCTTTGCATTTTGTATAAGTCATTCAGTGTTGTTTTTAGTAGCAATATTATGTCAAGTCATCACATCTCGTTGGTTCGAGTAAGTTATCTAGTTGATGTTTGCTCAACTTGTTCTTCTCTGCACATGGATTATTATCCAAGTAATTATTGGGTGTTCTTGGAGCCTAAAGCTTGGGAGAAGCCTTTTCTCAGCTGCATTAAGGATGACATGCTAGCAAGCATTTTCTTCTGTGATCGTCCTCCTATTTGAAGAGGAATCAAGAGGATTATTGGGTATGAGATTCTTTTTCCTTCTAGAAAAAGATTGATATATCCCTCCCAAATTCTATCAATTTTTCCATCTAATGAATTGGATTTATTGCAGTCCCCATTTCACTTGGAGTTGATAGTTGCCAGGTTTATTAGACCTAATTTCTTGCAAGGGGGTAAGCTTGCTAAAGCTTTTCAGAAGTATGATCTTTGGAGTGGTGCTGCCCTCATTGGGAGTTTGTTTCATCATCATGCACTCTTGAGTAATCATAATGTTTATGTGGTGTATGAGAGTGTATGAGAGTATCATAAAATCTCTAGAGAGGAAGTCTTTTCATCCTATTAAGGTTACATTACAACAATACAATAGTTTTTTGCCTAAAAATTATGTTCACAATGTGCATCAAATTGTTTTTTCTTTACTAGATCTTTTAGAGAATGAATCTTCCCAGGCCTTTGTTCCACTTGTGATTTATCCTCCCTCTGACACTCCTAATCTAACTCTTAAGATTGGTAATTTTGTTCCTATGATAGGGGACATGGAGGAATAAGATTTTTTGGTTTTTTGTTTTTTGGTTTTGTGTTTTGCACTTTTAATATGAGTAGGTTATTGAGTGTAGATACATCAACACACTGGACAATAGTTAGATTGGTCATTTGGTTTGATTTTTTAAGCATTCTACTATCGATCTTTGGTGGCATTTTGAAGTGATTATCCTATTTAAGTTGATTATGCATATACTCGTACATATTAGCTAGATGCATACTTCTTCTCTTCTTCTTCTGATATATATTGTATTTTGGAGGTCTCATTCTTGGATTGTTATAACTAGGTTGATTACCTACCATTTTCTTTCTTCCTTTCTTATATCTTTTTTCCTTCTTCTTGATGGGGTAATGAATAGAGTTTTTCTTCTTGATTATTTTCTCTGAGAGTTTCATATCTTAGAATTAGAGTAAATGTACAAAATATTAAAGTGTATATATAAATATATCAAGTGGCTATGTTAGTGTCTTTGAAAAAAATAACATTGGCATTAAATTGAAGTCAATTTAATATTTTAAAACTGAAATTGATACTAATATTTAATCTAATAATAGAATTCATTTATGATTTATGATTATTTATATTAATGGCATGATATTTTATATGCACAAAAAGATTTGATATTTAAATACTTATTCATTTAAATAAGTATATTAGTCTAAACAATTTATGTAAATATGCATATTCATAGCGCAATATGAACATAGAAAATGATGGAATTAAAATATTACTTAAAACTATTTGTTTTTTATTTTTAGTTTGCGGTCCCATGATATGTGTTTCATGATGGTTTAATGTGATTTGTATAGTTGGTCAAACTAGGATGTGCACTAGACGCTTTTGAGATTTCTTTTATGATTATTTGAGTAGATGTTATAATGTATTTTACGATTCAAATTGAGATTTATGTTTATAAGATTTATCTTTATGAGAATTTATGATGAATTCGGTATTCTAGTTGTCCATGTGTCATGTTGAGGGTATTCTAGTTCTACATGTGTTATGTTGAGGGTCTGGGGTCCACAATGACCAATCGAAGGTAACTGAGGGTCCAAGGTCTAGTGACAAACTAGACTAGTGTAACTCAAGTAGTTTGACCAGGTGATGACAATCCCTAGTATGTAGCCTAAACCTCCTTCATGACTTTTATATTTTTCTTTAGTGGTGTACTTTTTGGATGTTACTTTTGGTGGTGTATTTATTGTGAGTTTTTCTTATTGGTGGTAATTTACTCTCATTTTTTACATTTGGCATTGATTCAAGAGTGAGTATTCTTTAGGTAATTATATCTCTTTAGTTTTGATACTTTATTGTATTTGGTATCTAAATGTTGACTTTTTATTTGATGTTGGTATTGGATGAGTGTTCTTTCAACTTTGATTATCTTTATTTATCAATAAGTTGTGTACCCTTAAGGTAGATTTCATAATTAGGATTCCTTGCCTATGATTTATTTTGGTGTTTGATATATGTATGTGGATTGTATATTATCTCCATTACATGGTAGGATTGGGAGCTTGATTAGGTGACCACCTAGTCAGGAGGTAATGAGTTCTTACCATTTGGGTCTGTAATGGATTGACACCAGTGGTGGATGTTTGTTGATGTGGTTTTGCTTTTATCATTCTTGTTCTTATCTTAAAGACTTCTATTCAATTGATGTCTATAATTATCTTATATCTTTTATTTTGAGTTCCTATGAATTGATGTATTGTATTTGATGTACTTGCATTTCTTATTACATACACTACGACTTGTGTAGTAAATATTTTTATATAGATGATCTTCACCATATTAGTTGTATTTATGTGTTTTATTATGAGATTATATATTTGTTATTCATTTATGATTGTAGACATTGTTCTTAAGATTAAAACTATTTAATAAAACTTTCTTAAACATGACTCAACATTAAGGAACCCTTGAGGAATGGAAACTATATTTGTAATTTCTTATGTGATTTTTATGTGTATATTGCTTCCACATTGTTATCTTATGTTGTACAAATCTTTTAAAAAAATTGTTCGATAAAACAATTTAACATAATAGGTTAATTTTTCTTGGGTTCTTGAGCAGTGTGCTACATCTAGTACCAAAGTCTGTGTTTCTACACTAGGAACTCTAGACATATTGTTTGACATTAATTAAGAAGTAGTTAAACTTGCAACAAGATTAAACAATAAGAATTATCAATAAAAAAAATATAAACAACAAAATTGAAGGTTGTAGAACTTTTGAACTATAAAAGTTGGATTTGTAATACCTAAATTTTGATACTCATGTTTGTGATTGTGAATTTTATCTTTATTATCTCATAGTTTTGTATGGGTAAAATATGGATGAATAGGATTTAGAATAATGCACATGAAAGAGACCCTAACCCACATTTTACACATATAGATAGATTCTTATGATATGGGATGTAAATATATGAGACTAATATTGAAATGAAGATATAAAAGGTACTTACCTTTAAAAAAGAATTGGCTGAAAACCCTATCAAATGATCTAAAAATATTGATTTCCACAATCCTAACCTAAAACTATGACATCTTCAAAACCTTAAAATCTTTTTATTTTCTGAGGGTAGGTCAACCTTGACCTAATTAGTGGGGCAAAATTGTACCTTGGGGCACAATTATGCCCCAAAAATTTGACCTTGACCTATACAGCTCTAACAATTTTTTTTTTCACAGATCCTGCAAGTTTGATGAAACGGCTATCCAAATATGCACAAATATTCATTGTTCCACACTTTTACCTACAAGAAAGATGGTTTTTCTTGTTGGATGGGGAGTTTTCCTTAGTCAAACCCCAATTTGGAATTAACCTTGAAATGTAATCAAAATATGTATAAACAAAGTAAATGAAACTATTGACCTTTCTTAGAAATCCTCATGGAGGATTATAATCCTTGAACCCACAAGTAGGTATGCTCCAAATGAATGTAGAATTTTGTGTAAGATGTCTCAAATCAATGGCATTAGATCTTTAACACCAATCTTGAATGGATATTTTCATAAGAAGAGGTTTGGATGAATATGGATAGAGAAATCTTTAACAAGAGGGCTCCATAGAGCTTGAATCCTTCAATGGCTACTAATGAATCTCCTTGATGAATTGAATGCTTGAATACTTGATAATGGATCATTTTATATAATATCTCATCAAAGCTTCATAGAAACTAGATGTGCAAGATAATGGTTAGATAAAATGAGAGAGGAAGTCTTCCTTATAGAGAAATCTAGGGTAAAAAATTCTAGATAAGGCCACCATGGAAGCATCAAATCCCAATTAGCATTAACCCCTAGAAATTGGACCTAGATTAAATTCAATTTTAGAGTTTACTATTTTAGAGACCAAAATAGTCGACTTGGAAGCGGGAAAACAATTCTTTCTAAAACCTAACATTTGATAATCATGAAACCTTGAAATTTGGACTTGGGTTCAAGGATGAGGTTGACCCTATTGTAGGTCAGAGTTTAGGTAATCCTTCACCTAGGTAAGGTTCGAGGTTGACCTTGACCTAAAAGTTCATCCTTGACCCAAAAGTAAAGAATCTCAAGATTCAGTCTAGAATGCCACAAAAGTGCAGAAAGAAAGTGGAAAAGGGGAAAAATAGGGGAAAAAGCTAGATCCAATTCAAAGACCCATTCAAAGTGCTTGACATGATCCCAAAAAACTTACTTGGAGGGCTAAATACTCTTAACATGGAAGTGCTTCCATTTTAAGATGATACATTTAGCCCCCACTTTAGCAAGAGTATGGACTCAATGCAAACTCTTGGTAAAGTAGATCATAATGAAAATATAATCTTATTAAAATCAAGGACAAAGAGATCCTTAGGCCCCAAAGGACTCAAGTCTTTGTCAAATTTGACATTACAATAAGGGAGACATCTCTAGAAAATAGAGAGAAGAGGAGGAGAGGAGTGGCTAGCTCACCTAGTAAGATGTGTGTATCTCACTATGAACCACAAAAGGAATAGGATGGTCCATCAAGAAAGAACTTGATAGTCATCCCATTAATTTATGAGCCTTCTGGTAGCTTTGTGCATCTATGTAGTGTGTCTTCTGATAGCTTTTATAAAGTACCCATGGATCCATATTCTCATATCACCATAGAATACATTTTTAAAATGCATATCTCTTCAAGATTTAGCAACTTATGTGCGTTACCTTCTAAGGATTTAGCATATTTTAAATTAGAAATCTGTGTCTCTTTAGGATTTAGCAACTTATGTGTGTTACCTTCTGAGATTTAGCAGCTACAAAACAAAAGGTTAGAACAAAAATGCATGATATAGAATGAGGGAGGCCGTATATATGCCCCCACTCCTTAAGATGGAAAAAATACATACTAATTTGACATGTTAAGGAATGAAAAGAATAGGGATAATGCCTTCTTTAGCATCAAGACAATATCCATAGACAACAGTCAGTCCAAGGCAAGAAGGTCACAACTCCTATGAGGCCTTGGAAGGGATGAATGCAAAGAGATATAATGAAAGAAGAGAAAAAGTAACCCTTGTGAGGGATAACACACAATGCAAATTCCAAGGTCAGAGATTTATCAACCATGGAAACCCAATTTCAAACAATGAAATAGGTTATGATTAAGGACATAGATCCTTAATGCAAACCAAAATTTTCATGTATGATTGGACATCACATAATAGATAGGTACTACTTAACCAAGGAAAAGTGAATCCTAGAAAGACATAAAAAAAGGAGATGGCATCCTCGCCCCCCGAGCATAAGAACAAGGATGAAAGGGGACCTAATATATCACTTGCAACACTATATAAGAAAATGAGGCCACAAAGATTAGGCTAACCTTTTTTACATAATTTGGAGTTCCATAATAGGAACATAAATGTTACTTAGAGAAAACAAGATTAAAATACAACTCATTGCCACATGATATATAAATAACCTTACTATCATTGAGCTGCCTAATCTTATAATGTAAAGCTTAAAATTTATTAGTAGAGCGATCATGAAAACTATGATATAAACAAAAAGGAAGAGTCTTCAAGTGTAGACTATGTTTCTTTTTGCATTTAGGTCTAATAATCATCTTAGAATGAAAGAGTTTAGGAAAAAGAACTGCTTGGTCAAAATCCTTCATAGTTTTATCATGTTTTGAAGTGTTATTTGAAATGTTGTTAACATTGATTTGTTGTTGAGGATTAAATCCCAATCCATAAGAATGCTTACACCCCCCATTCTGTAAGGGCATTTGAATTCTATGTTTATACTTGCCACATGCTTGACCATTGAATCCTTGTTTAACTAGGAAATGATAACTAGGACCATAATGAGAAGCCATATTAGAAGGAGTCAATGGAACTTCATTAGTCACCATGTCATCATTAGTAGGTTTGAGAATTTCATTGTGGATAGAAGCGAAGACAAATTTATTACGAAGGGCTTTATAAGTAAAAATTCATTGTTCAAACTCTCGTTGTGGCTTCATAGAATCAAAATAAAAAACCTTATACTCTCTAATAAAGGTAGGAGTAAAATCCAAGGTTCCCCAATAATCACCAAGAAGAGCATTAGAGGAAGAAGGATTAAAATTAGAAATAGGAGAAACATGGTTTTGAATATTCGAACAAGGATTTGGTGCATCATCTGCATGAAGTGTATGCATCATATTGTTATGTATAAACATGACTTTACAGTGAAGGGTGGAAGGGATAGCATGCATCTCATGCAACCAAGGTCTACCCAAAAGAAGATTATAATTGAGAGGTCTAAGTATAACATGAATAGGTGTATTCAGGATGACAGACCTAATTTGATAGGTAAGGTATTGATTCCCAAAGTTCTCTTAGAAATATTATCAAAGCCATGCATAAGAACATTATCAGATTGAATAGTTGAAAGATCAATATTAATTGCTTTGAGCTTATCCATGCTACATACATTAAGCCCAGATCCATTAGCAATCAAGGTCATATGAATGATACTTTTATTGATAGTAATAAGCCACCATAAGAGCATCATATTGATTTTGAACTTCTTTAGAAGGTAAATCCTTTTGAGTAAATATAATGTCAGGAACACTTGAGGTAGTATGCATGCACTGTAAGAAGTTATTTATGTTCTCTTGATTAGAAGGTGGAGTGGGAAGAGTTGCTAGAGATTTTTGAAAGGCTTCATAGTTGGTAGGTGACGTTTAAAGAAGCTCCTATAAAGAAATTTTGGCAGTGGTATTTTGCAATTGGTTTATCAAATCATACTCCTTCCTAGGAAGATGGGGCAGAGGAGGAAGAATAGGTTGAGAAGGTGGCAATGAAGTAGAAACCACTAGATTAGGGTGAAGGTTACTCCTTCTACAATATGTGTGAGCTATATAATCTTAGTCACTGAAAGACTCCAAAGACTCCATACATTTACCTTTGATAGTAATGTGAGGACAACCTTTGATAGTCAACAAAGGTTCTAGATAAACCATGTTAGTTGTCTTAGCCCTACAAACACATTCACAAGAACGAAGCAAAAAAGACATCCTAGGAGGAGATGAGGTAGGTCTTGATTCTCCATAATATCATCACTAAGAGGGAGAGCATTAAGGGAAAACATATCATTCTCCACTAATGCCTCATCACTAGAAGGAATCTCAAATTGAGGTAAAGCATCTATAATGTTATCTTCTTTCACTATAATGTCTATATAAGGAGAGTATGTTCTCGAAAAAGAATCATCATCATGTATGAATATTTCATTCATTAATAAAACCACCTCTTGCATCAAAGCTTCTTTGTGAGGAGGGGATAAATCAATGTCGTTATCCAAGGGTTCATCTCAAAAAGTAGATTCATTCACAATAATTTCAAGAGGAAGAGAGTAATCAACATCCAAATCCAAAGTTTCATCCCAAATAGGAGGATTATCATACCTATCAATAAAGCACATTGTAGGAGTGTCATAATTCACTAAAGCCTAATCCCAAAAGAGGGAAGAAGGTAAATTATATTCTAAAGTAGGCTCCGAGAAAGGACATATATTAGGAGAAGAATTAACATCAATCCTCAACTCATCTCCATAAAGAGAAATATGATGGAGAGATAGATTAAGGTCATTTTCTTGCTTTAGTATATCCTTACAATGTAATTCAGAAGAGGAAAAAGAAACATTGCACACACTAGGAAATATCATTTTAGGTCTATCAATATTGCAAATTGTGGAAAATAAAGAAAACCATGTGCACACCCTAAGGTAAAAGTCAATTGGAGAGGTTATGGAGGAGTGTGAAATAGGAATAGGATCATTGAAGATTTTATCTAAACCATTTTCATCCTCACTACCATCTATCTCATTAGGGAATCTATCCTCTTTTGAAATAAAAGACTCATCAAAGTATTCAAAACAAGAATCATACATATTGAAATACTAAAAGCATGAAAATGTAAATATTTTTGTGTTTTTTTTGCAAAAAAGAAGAAGAAGTATTTTTGAAATATAAATGAAAAAAATATAATTAGCATGCAAATTTAACACCACAAAACACAATAGGGCATCTAATTCCACAAAAGAAAAGAGGGTAAGTGATTCAGGTTCACCAAAATGTATAGGGTAAAATATGGATGAATAAGATTTAGAATAATGCACATGAAAGAGACCCTAAACACACATTTTACACATATATATAGATTATTATGATATGGGATGTAAATATAGGAGAATAATATTGAAATGAAGAAATAAAAAGTACTTACCTCTAAAAAAGAATCGGCTGAAAACCCTATCAAACAATCTCAAAAACTATTGATTTCCATGTTTCTAAACTGAAACTACAAGATCTTCAAAACCTTGAAATCTTTTTTTTTTTTTGAGGTTAGATAAACCTTGGCCCAGTTAGTGGAGAAAAATTGTACCCCACGGCACAATTATGCCCCAAAAAGTTGACCTTGACCTACATAGCTTCGACAAAATTTATGTTCGCAGATTCCAGAAGTTTGACAAAAAGGGTATCCAAATCTGCACTAATATTCACTATTCCATGCATATACCTGCAAGAAAAATGGTTTTCTTTATTGGATGGGGGCTTTTCCTTAGTTAATTCCCAATTTGGAATTAACCTTGAAATGTAATTGAAATATCTATAAAGAAAGTAAATGAAACTATTTACCTTGCTTATGTTGAAATCCTCGTGGAGGATTCAAATTCTTGAATCCACAAGTAGGTATGCTCCAAATGAATGTAGAATTCTATGTAAGATGTCTCAAATCAATGGAATTATATCTTCAACACCAATATTGAATGGATCTTTTCATAGGAAGAGGCTTGGATGAATATGAATGGAGAAATCTTCAACAAGAGGGCCCCATAGAGCTTGACTCCTTCAATAGCTACTAATGAATCTCCTTGATGAATTGAATGCTTGAATGCTTGATAATGGATCATTCGATACAATATCTCCTCAAAGCTTCATATTGAGTGGATGTGCAAGATAATGGTTTGATAAAATGAGAGAGGAAGGCTTCCTTATATAGAGATCTAGGGGAAAAACTTCTAGAGAAGGTTGACATGGGAGCATTAAATCCCAATTAACCTTAACCCCTAGAAATGTACCTAGATTTAATAAAATTTAACATTTTACCATTTTAGAGACCAAAACAACTAACCTAGAAGCATGCAAATAATTATTTTAGAAAACCAACATTCGAAAATCATGGAACCTTGAAATCTGAACCTAGGGTCATGGATGAGGTCGACCCTGCCCTAGGTCAAGGTCAAGGCCAACCTTGACCTAAAAGGTCATCCTTTACCCTAAGGTCTTCCTTGACCCAAAAGTCAAGAATCTCAAGATTTTAATCTAGAATGCCATAAAAGTGCAAAAAGAAAGTGGAGAAAGGGGCATAATGAGGGAAAAAGATAGATCCAAGCCATATACCCATTTTAGGTGCTTGACATGACCTAAAACCACTTACTTAGAGGGATAAACACTCTTAACATGGAAGTGCTATAATTTTAAGACCATACAAGTTTAAGTTTATATTTTTTCTTACTAAAATAGCAAGATAGACTTTATTGTTTATGTTTATGCTTATGTGACATTGATTTCTAGTTGATGATTAGACACATGTGTATTGATTTACTCTTATTGAGAATTGGAATAAATATTGCATGATTTTTAGTAAACTAAGGATCATAATTGCATGGATTGACATGAAATATATTTTTGATAGTCATTAATACTCTAGCTATTCCATTTGTTTAAGGTGTGTTCTCTAACACATCCAATATACTAAGTCCATGGATGTTGTGAAGAAGCTACTTGCTAGAGTGTAACTACTATTAATCACTTTATTATGTGAAACATGTTCTTGTTGAAAATTATTTTGGTTTTTTAATGATATGTCTGTAATGTGAGTGGGCTAGCATTGAAATTTTGAAGTTTCTTATGCCTAGATTAGTCACCTCACCATATTTTTACAATTTATTTTGTGAAACTGCTCACCCTTTACTTACTATTGAAATCCTAGCAAGGGGTTTTATGATTTATTATTGAACTTGGTATTCAGCCACTTGGCTTTTCCATTTGAATTCTATAGTGACTATCTGAATGCTTGATATTGTTGGTCCTATTATATGGCAACTTTTTTTTCTATCATGTTCATTATGGACCTCTGATAGTACATAGAAGGGAGAACACTACAAGTTTGCATTATGATTACATATAGAAAGGAAATATATTTGGATCACATAATTTGCATGAATACAACATTAATTATGATTCAATAAATATTGCATTGACTAGGAGTGCATGGGACTCTAAAGGAAGTAATATATTTTGATTGTCTTTTATGATGCTTATTGAATATGAATTTAAACTCATTTAAGATATTATTAAAAGATGAATATATGTTGATCAATGTGGTTTTGAGTTTATGCCTAACTAGAACTATATTGTTCCTAGTGGTTAGATGTGTATTTTTAGTAAAATTGATTGTGTTAAACTTTTATTTAACCCTTTTGTATGACAGTGGGCAGTGCATTTGAGTTTTAACATATCTTAGTAGTATTATTTATCTTCCAAGATTAATCCTATTTTAAGGGGGAAGGACGTAATAGCTATCCCCTTTACCTATCATTGTATATTCTATGTTAAGCTCTATTTGAATCTCCTTCAAACGTGTTAGCCCTTAAGTGATATTTGAATGCAAATACTTCAATATGTAAATGTAATTATTTTCTTAAGGATACCATAAGATATATATTTAAATGATGATTATTGCATCTTCATGATGATGATTTGCTATAGTAAAATCTAATGTTATTTGTATTCATGATTTATTTATGGCACTTACCCCATACTTGCATGTGTATGGTGTGTTTTTTAAAAATATTTCTATCTAGTGTGTCTGATGTGGTTAGAGGAGGGATTTGTAGTCACTTACTAGTCAGGATTTGCACAATGTACCCCTCCTCTCCATTGCCTTTTTATTTTAGATACACATACACATGTACATGCACTTGTCTTTTATGTAAGTTGTAGGTATTAGGCATAGACTTCCCTGTATTGCCAAGAGGAGCATGACTTATCACTATGACTCAATGGTAAGAACGGGGAGATAATGTTCAAGTCCAATCCTAGCCAAAGCCAAATTACTTGTCCTAAGAAGGAGGACATGTATCTAATTGCCCACCCTTTTTAAACCTACGAGTCTTTCTACATGTGTTATTTTACTTTGACTTTGATCATTTTTGCTTATGTATATTATGTGATTTTGGCTATGCTATTTAATTGGTAAACAATTTAATTATGACTTTTGGATTATGATATTATTTAATTACAAAAGTATATATTAAGATATGATGATATTTAAATAATTATAAATTAATTAAATATGTTTTTAATTTAAAATGTTTCATTTAAAAGTCTAATTTGAGTAATAGGATAAACTAAAATAAATTATTAAAGATTTAATATAGATTCCTTATAATTATTTAATTAATAATGACTAATTAGAATTACATTTAAGTAAAGCACTTTAGTTATTGTTATTGATTAAAATAATAAATATTACTTTTAAAGTGCTTGCATTAAAAAATAAAGTAAGGAAAATAAAATAAAATAATGTTTTAATACAAAAGGATGTTAAGTGTGCATGAAAGAATTAAATAATTAAAATATTTATAATTTTATAAAGAAAAAAACTTTTACAAAATTAGGAAATAGAAAATCTAGTTAGAGTTATGACTCTTTATTAGAGGGTTTGTAGTTTATTTGTTGACACATAGGTTTTGGGTGAGATATTTGGGAATTGAAGTTGAAGAATTGTTGAAAGCTTGAGAGTATTTGGATTGCAAGTATTCACTAGATTGTCTAGAATTTTGGTTGTCAAATTGAGGATCATTTAAATGAGTTTAATACTATTACTAGTCAATTATCTTCTATGGGTATCAATTTTGATGAAGAAATTAGGGCTCTCTTGATTTTGTGTTCTTTGCCTAAAAGCTAGAATGACTTGGTAATGGTTGTGAGTAATTTTGTTCCTAGATCTAGAACCCTAAAATATGATGATGTGATTGGTGTTATTTTGAGTGAGAAAACTCATAGGAAAACCTCAGGTAGATCTACATCAAGAAGTGCTTTGAATGCACAAAGTCGAGGTAGAACGACTAAGAGAGGAAGTAATTTTGAATATTGAGGGAAATCAAGAGGAAAGTCAAAGGGGAGGAGGTCTCAATTAAGAGGACTGAATGACTACTGGTACTATGGGAAACCAGGGCATAAAAAGAAAGATTGTTGGACTCAAAAGAAAAGTGAAGGAGATAAACTAGATGCAGACAAGGAAGCAAATGTGGTAAGTAACAAATCCGAAGATGATGCTTTGCTTCTATCTTTAGAAACTATTAAAAATTCATTGGTTTTAAATTTTGGTGCTTAATTTCATGCTACACCTCATAGAGATTATTTCATTGATTATGTCCAAGGGGATTTTGGACTTGTTTATTTGAGAGATAATGAACCCTGTCAGATTGTTGGAAAGGAAAAAGTTAAGATTAAGTTACATAATGGAAGTCATTAGCTACTACATGAGGTAAGACATGTTCCAAGGCTAAGTAGGAATTTAATTTCAATAGGGCAACTCGGTGATGAGGGTTGTGTAGTTACTTTTAATGATAAAAATTGGAAGGTTTCAAAAGGTTCCCTTGTGGTAGCAAAATGTGTGAAAGTAGGCACCTTGTATCTTTATACAAGTCATATTGTTCCTTCTACTTTAATTGCTTTAGTGAAAAATGAATGTTTAGGAATAGTTGCTGCAATTGAGTAGAGAGTACAAATAGTTGTTGTAGATTCTAATACTACATTATGACACAATACACTTGGGAATATGAGTGAGAAAGTTATGAATGCACTTCATTCAAAGAAAGGTTTCCTAGGTCTAAAATTTGTTATTATAGATTTCTATGAAAGTTGTGTGTATGGAAAACAAAAGAGAGTGAGTTTTGTAAAGACTGGGAAGGAAAATAAAAAGGATAAATTAGACCTTGTGCATATCGATGTATGGGGACTAGCTCAGGTATCTTTTCTTGGTGGCTCTCATTATTATGTTACATTCATTGATGATGCAACTAGAAAAGTATGGGTTTATTCCCTTAGACAAAAATTTGATATATTTCAAACTTTTAAGAAATGGAAATGCTTGGTTGAAAATGAGACTGGTAAGAAATTAAAATGTCTTAGATTTGATAATGGTGGTGAGTATTGCAGTCATGAATTTGAAGGTTATTGCTCCACTAATGATATTCATAGATAGAAAACTATTCTAAGGACTTTAGGAAAATAGAGTGGCTAAACGCATGAATAGGACTATAATGGAGCATGCAAGGAGCATTAAGTTGCATGTTATGTTGCTCTTAAATATGTGGGAAAAGGCTATCAATACTATGTATATTTGATTAATAGAGGTCCCTCTACTACTTTGGGTTGTGGTATTCTAGAGGAAGCATGGACTGGTAAGAAGGTGAGTTATTCATTTTTCAAAACCTTCGATTGTGAAGCATTTGCTCATATAGATCCTAAAAATAGAACCAAGCTGGAAGCTAAGTCAAAGAAATGTGTATTTTTTGGATATGGCATTAATGAATTTGGTTATAGACTTTGGGATTTTTAAAATCATACAATTATAAGAAATAAGGATGCCATATTTAATAAGAAAGTGTTGTACAAAGATATTTTGCAGCAATATGAGAAGAAAGAAGATGATTATGTAGTGTTGGATGATACTCCAAAAGATGATGTTCCAACCATTCCTCATGATGTGCAACAATAACAACAACAAATACCACACACACCAATGAATGTTAGATGGTCAACAAGAAAAATTAGACATTTCAAAAATATTTTATCTCTCTTTGTATTCTATTTTACTAATAGATGTTGGTGAACCTAAATGTTATGATGAAGCTATGTAGGTGGATACTAAGATTCAGTGGGAGTCTTCAATGAAAGATGAAATGGACTCTTTGCTGAAAAATAAGACATGGGATTTATTTAAGTTGCCTACAGGTAAAAGGGGCTTATAGAATAAGTGGGTTTATAGGTTGAAAGAAGAGGATGGAGGTAAGAAAATATTTTAAGATAGGTTGGTTGTAAAAGGATCTGCATAGAAAAAGGGCATTGATTTTGATGAGATATTTTCTCTTGTTGCTAAGATGACTGCTATCCGTATTATTTTAAGTATTGTGGCTACCAAATATTTGCATTTAGAGTAGCTTGATGTTAAAACAACCTTCCTTCATAGTGATTTGGATGAAGAGATATATATGGCTCAGCCATAGGGATTTGAGGTCAAAGGTAAGGAGAACTTAGTGTGCAAACTAAAAAAAAATTTAGATGGCTTGAAACAAGCCCCTTGTTAATGGTATCTAAAATTTGATAGTTTTATGCATGAGCATGGATATAATAGGGGTCATTCAGATCGTTATGTTTACTATAAGTGGTTGGATGATGATAGCTACATTATTTTATGTTTATATACTGATGATATTCTTTTGGCTTGGTCTAACATAGGGGCTAAAATGTTAGTTAGCACATGTATTTGCTATGATAGATTTGGGGTAGAAAAAAAAATCCTTGGTATGAAGACATCCAAAGATAGGAAGAATAGGAAATTGACACTATCTCAGGTTGATTATGTTGAGAAGGTGTTACAACATTTCTCTATGGAGAATGCTAAAGCTATTAGCACACCTTTACCTAGTCATTTTAACTTGACTAAGGAGATGTGTCCCAAGACAAAGAAGAGGAGGAGAAGATGTCAAAGGTACCCTATGCTTCAACTATAGGAAGCTTGATGTATGATATGGTATGTACTAGGCTAGCTATTGCACATGTAATGGGAGTCATTAGTAGGTATATGAGTCATCCAAGAATTGAGTATTGGAATGCAGTTAAATGGATTCTTAGATATCTGAGAGGAACGTCCAATAAGTTTTTACACTTTAGGGGCTCTACTATTGACTTACAGGGCTATGTTGACTCAGATTTGGTAGGAGATATTGATACTAGGCAGAGTACTATAGGTTATTTCTTTATTATTGGTGGGGTAGTCATGAGTTGGGTTTTTAGGTTACAAAAGGTTAATGCTTTATCCACTACAAAGGTAGAGTATATTGTTGCTATAGAGCCCACTAAGGAGATTATATGACTTTAGTTCTTCTTGGAAGAATTGGGACACCCTCAAAAGGATAATTATTTGTTTATAGATAGTTAAAGTGTTATTCATCTTGGAAGGAATTCAACTCTACATTTAAAGACCAAACAAATACAGTTGCGGTACCATTTCATTCAGTCAAATTTGGATGATGGATAGTTAAAGTTGGACAAGATACATGCAGATGAAAATCTAGCAGATATGTTTACAAAAGTAGTACCTAGGGAGAAGTCGAACTCCTTTTCAACTTTGGTTGGTCCTCTAGACTAAACATGAATAAAAGAACATCAAAGTCCAGGTTAGTTTGATCTAGTGGGAGCCTCATGGAATAGTAGCATAGCTATAAGATTAGTCTCCAAGTGGGAGATTGTTGTCTAGTGTGGAGTCTGATCGATCCCCAACTGGGAGATTGTTAGATTGTGGTGACTGATTAGGAAAGTATTGTACATACTCCATAAATTCTTAGGGGCTCGAGGCATCACCTCGAAAAAAATTTTGGGCCCTATTTTATCAAGATTTTGAGCTAACATGTAATTATTAATTATAACCCTAAAGCGGTAAAAATACTTGTATAAAAGGGCTTAGGGTTAGGGATTATTTTCATTGTTGTGATGCAAAAATTGGTTCTTGTAGTAGTATTGAGTCATAAGGGAATACAAATTGTAATCAAGTTGTAATCACTAGATCATAATAATATCGAACTTGTTGTTTGGTGGATGTAGACTAGGGATTGGGTGAACCATGTTAAATCTTGGTGTCTTGTGTTCTTTTCTCTGTGATATATTATTTTTTGATATTACTTATATTTGCATGTAATCTTTATTTCTGTTTGCAGTTTAATCCTAACACCCAAATCACATATTTATACGCTCCTCATGATAGTGAATTAATGACCACATTTATGTAGCTACTAGTTTTCATTTTATCTATTTTCAAAGACAAAATAGAATGTGATTTATGATCTTCTGAAATGTTCGCTTGCAGGAAGTTCTGACAAGGCAAATTTGATGGTCAATATCTTTTGACCCAGGTGTCTTCATGACATAAGAACTGATAGGGTGTGAGATCATGGAATAGAGAATCGACATGTTAGATCTTAAGGCCTAGTTGTTAGTTTCAATTAGTTTTTAAGGCCAATTAGTGGATCCCTTGGCACGAACTTGAATTTTTTTGAAAGAGGTTAAAATGAGTTTTAAACTGGGCAATTAGTGAATGAAATAGATTTTAATTAATATAGCAAGTTTAGTGGATCAATTTAAAGGGTCATGCATTTTATTTTTAAAAAAATTAGCCAAACCCACTATGGGGCCTGACTGATTCTACCGAGATTGATAGAATTCGAGGAAAATTAAAGAAATTTCAGAGGAGGGATTATAATGGCTGTGATCATTATCAATTTTCAATATGAATATGTCATCATCTGAGATTGAATAAGGGTGAATAGACCATTTTTATAGGAATTTTTTTTATATTTAGAAATGACTTTTGGACTAGTCTGTTGTAGCAGAACCTGTAGGCCACATTATACACTTTACTAGCACATAAAGAGATGGCTTAGAAATATCTTATTGACCAACCTATGTTTTCAAATGAAGGTGCCTCCAATACTTGGGTTTTCTTTTTTGGCTACATAAAAAACTTGAGGAATTAATGGATTATTCGAAACATCTTCTGCTATGCTTTGATTTGATATGAAGTGGAATGCGGGGAGTTAGATAAAACTTGTAATTGATTTAACTTCTTCAACTACTGTAGACATCCCAATAATGTCATGGATAAAGAGAAAGCACATGAGCTTTCTTATATGCATTAAACATCAAAAGGATCATGTGACAAGGGAGCCATTTCCAATTCATGCATGCCACAAGAACTATTGTGTAGGCCTTTTAGGAGTAGGGAAGCGATTAGTTTGAGGTCTGAAACCTTTTGCATAATGGTTGTTTTGAAAAGGAATGAGGTGATGATGTTTTCCCTCCAAGTGTAGAATATTGTATGTTTTCCACTATAGAACACATTTAAAAAATGCTCTCCTAGCCTTTGATAAGATAGTCACTTTTTTTCCTCATAAAGAGATATTATTTTAAAGGGAAAAGATCCCTATCTCCCTATCCTAGAGGCCTATGCGAATAGGAATAGGAGGACCATGATTTTCTTTCCATATAGATAACTCAATCATAGGAAAAAATAATGCTTTGACTGAGTATGGAAGGTGGTGGTTGCTCTTTTTTTTAGTACAACTTTAACTCAAACAATGAATAGGATCTAGAGAATAGATTTTTTGAGAAAGAAGGTGTCAAATTAGTTATGGATAAGTTTTTTCTAGGTTTGTGAAGGGTGCTATGATAGACTATGTTGAAGTTCTTATTCGTGTTTGAAGATTGGGAAGATTGGTTGAAGCATGAATGTTGATGATATGTTACATTCATGACTAAGTTTTGCATTGACGTTAACATAGTATGTTTGATGTCTTTTGTGGTATTTGATAGAAGAATAGTGGAAAGATTAAGTTGGTGGATAGCTATTTGAGCATGATAACTAGCTGAGGCTATGGGAGATACTTCTTAGTATCTGGTATATGCAGTTAATGTCAAAAGAAAAAATGATAAGTCTAGAAGAAGTTATGTAAGTTTTGGTGATGTCTGTTTTGAGATAGAGTTTATAGAGGCATGTGCTAGTAATCTTGTTAGATCTCTTAGCAGATTTGATATCTTGAGGATCGAGGTTGAGGATAATGTGGCTAAGCTTGCTCATCATAATATTGTGCGTACAAAAAGTTTTTCAAGTTGCAAGGCAGAAGATTAAGATTATCACTAAGTGTAACTTGTTTTAGATTATGGTAAAAGTGGGTTTTGAAGGGACCCCAAAATCCTTTAACAACTAGAGAAAAGATAAAGAAATAAAACCACTAGGACAGAAGCCCTAAAACCAACCACGAAATTAGGTTTTACAAGGACCTAAAACCACAAACTAAGTGTAACTTGTTCTTAATGTGTTCCTATAATAATTAATTGAGAAGGATTGACATTTGACTTATGGAATTGTTTTATGGACTCGGTATAAAGGAAGGACATTTTCCTTTATCATGGTATCCAAGACGTGTGTTGATATGATTGAATGATCGATGATAAGCAATAGAGAGTGTGGAATGCAAAGTTCAGTAGAGCAGTGCAAAAGTGAAGGAAACTTCATTGTTGAGTGATTCGAGGTTTGGTACTTGGATATAAGGTTCATGACCTAGTTTACAAGGTTTGACAGTGATTGATCTAGTTGATAGAATAGAGGAAAGGATAGAGGAAAGAAGAAGATACCAGTAAATGAATTGTTTGAGCAGCGAGCTCTTCTTGTAGTTGAAATTGCATGTTTGGGCAGTGGGCTCTTCTTGTGTACATTATAACACAACTCCTAATAGGGTCAGCACAACTCCTAATAGGGTTTGAATCTCTTAATAGGGATTTAAAGTCTCCTAACAAGGACTAATTGTACTAAATATTTTAATAGACTTCTAATAGGGTCCATCCTCTAACAAGGAATATTTATATTAGTACATCATCTTGTGGGCATCATTCCCATCGAGGTTTTCACTCTGATCAAGGGTTTCCCTAGTCAACATATCTAGTGTAATTGTTTGTGTGCATCTTTGTATAGTTGATGTTTACTTTGGTTGAATGGTTAAGTTTGATTAAAGAAGATAAATGTTTTGATTGTTGGATGACTTATTCATCCCCCCCCAATTATCTTGGCCCCAGTTATCTTGGTGGACTATTGTTTCTAATAATTGGTATTAGGGCATTAGGTCCTTGAAGATAAAGTTTAATAGCTTTGGGAGATCCATCATGAACATGTTTAGGAAAGATAGTCTGAAGTTTGATGGAACAAATTATGGAAACTGGAAAGAAAAGATGAAGACACATTTTTTGTGTATAGGTCCAGGATATTGGATCTTGAAAAAATCAGTGAAGAAAATCATTGAAGAAAAGGAGATGGAAAGTTGCTCCAAGGCAGAAAGAGATCTTTTCATGTGTACATGAGAGTTAGGGAAGCACTATTTACTGCACTTCATGGAATTGTGTGGAATCAAGAAAAATCACTTACTGTTTCACATTTGATTTTGAAAACTTTGGAAAATAGTTTTGAAGGTGATGCACATTCTATGAAGTTGAAGCTAGAAAGTTGGATTTGTGCATTTCAAGATGCTAAAATGATGGAAAATAAATCTATAAGAATATATATAGGTAGGATATTAGAAATTATTTCAAGTATTAAAGCTCAAGGAGGAACCAAAGGAGATGATGAGGTTATATGGAAAATATTGAAGACTTTAACACCACCATTTAAGTTAGTTGTTTAGATGATGTAGTTGTTGATATCAAGTACCAAAGATTTCACAAAGGAGACATTACTTGGAAGACTTGAAGTAGTTGAGAATGAACTTAGAGAATCTAGAGAATTGACCAAAATACAAACAACATTTAGTGCCTTGAATATTGGACCTAACCTATCAAGGAGCACAAGTGCTAGAGGAGATTTTTATAGTAGCAAAAGATCTTGATGCAGAAGCATCCTAGGCTTTCTTGCAATCCTACATGTTGGAGTTGAGTGGTAGTGGTTTCCAATTTTTTGTTACTATCAAGCTGGTTAGTGTATGTTGAGTTAATATAGTTGTAGTGCATGCTAAGTTACTATAGCTCTAATGGATGATGAGTTACTATAGCTCCTAATGGATGTGGAGTTACTGTAGCACCTAGTGGGTGTCAAGTGCTCTTGTATGTGTCAAGTGCCAGTATTGCTCTTGGTTTTGTTCATGTCAAGTTGTCTATAAAGACAACTTTTGGCATTTAATTTATGTATGGGTATTTAATTTAGTATTGTAGCTGACTTATGGCTTGACCTATATTTAATGTAAGGGATTTAATTTAGTTTGTAATGAGTTGCGCCGACTTGTGGCTTAGTTGGGTATAAGTAAGGGTTGCAACTTAGAAACTAGGGATTGCTTGGTGGACCTAAGGGTATAAGTGTGGATTCTGCTTGGTGTTCTTCTCCAGTTGTGTATTTGGACTAGCTAGGATTGGGTTTGTAAGTTAGATCTTGTTGGATCTTGTAGAACTAATTTTGTAATGGTTGTTTGTAGTTATCTATAACCTGGAAGGCCTTACAGCCAGGCATATTGCATGTAATTAGTTATATCTATGAATAAAGAGTTATGATGTGGTATCAGATCTTGCATTATTGTTGCCTTTTTGTTGTATTTCCATTATGTGTTGGTTTTTTGGTTTGTGGATCACCTTATTTTGTGGTACATTTGGCTTCATGTTGCATCAGATCTAAGGAAGATAGAAAGATTGATGAAGCAGTAGCCCTTTTGGTAAGAAGAGAAAAAAAAGGTAAAAAAATCTTTAAATGTTGGACGTGTGATGAATATGGTCATTATGCATCTAAGTGTCCTAAAAGGGAGAAAAAGTATACGAGAAATCATAAACCTAGAAAAGATAGAGATTGTTTGTATGAAAATGAAGATAATGATTCTGATGATCAAGCATTGAGTTCTAGTGATGATGAAATTGGATTTGTGGAAATTAAAGAAGAAATTCTAGAGAAGGTGGCTTTGGTATCATTGGTTGAGAAGAAATCTAATTGGATAATTGATAGTGGTTGTTCACATCATATGACTGGTGATATGAACAATTTTGTTGACTTCAAAAGTTAGGATGGAGGAATTGTCAGAGTTGGAAATAATGCAACATGCCAACTAAAAGGTCTTAGATCTATAACTCTTGATGGTAAAACTAATACTGAGGATGTATACTTTGTTGATAGTTTAAAGTACAATCTTTTGAGATTTGGACAACTAGTAGACAAAGGTTATCAATTGGAGTTCACAAAAAAGACATGTATGATCAAAGATAAAGATGGAAAGGTAATTAGACTAGGAACCAGATCTAGAGGTAATGTATTTCAGTTGAATCCTACTGAAATGACATGTTTTATTGCAAAGGTAGATGATAGTTGGTTATGGCATAATATATTTTTTCATATAAACTTTGATAGTAATGTGAGAACTAGTAGAATGTTTGTTGTTAGAGATTTTCCAAAGATTGCAAAGCCTACTAACACATTTTGCAAGGAATGTGTTTTGGCAAAGCATAACAAAACTTCTTTTCCTAGCAAGAAGTTTACCACTATAGTGAAGTTGGAGATTGTACACACAGATCTCAATGGTCCTACAAAGACTAAAGGATTCTATGGTAAAAGATATTTTATGATTCTAGTTGATGAATTTTATAGAATGATGTGGGTTTTATTTTTTAAAGAGAAATATGAGGCATTTGACAAGTTTAAGGTATTCAAGAATAGAGTTGAGAACAAATCTGGTATGAAGATTAAATGTTTAAGATCAGATAGAGGAGGAGAATTTACTTCAAATGAGTTTAACATGTTTTGTGAATAAAATGGAATTAAAAGATAGCTATTAGCTCTGAGAACCCCTGAACAAAATGACATTGTAGAGAGAAGGAATACATATTTTATAGAAGCTGCAAGAGTTATGTTAGCAAAAAATGGTGCATCCAAGACATTTTGGAAAGAATCTATGAATACAATAGTCGACACTATGAATAGAGTGCAAGTCAAGAAGGACAAAAACAAGACACCTGATGAGCTGTGGTTTGGTCACTCACCTACAATTAAGTATTTCAAAATATTTGGAAGTAAGTGTTACATAAAGAGAGATGATGACATTAGTAAGTTTGATGCTAGAAGTGATGAAGGTATGTTTCTTGGTTATTGATTAAAAAGCAAGGCTTATTGATGTTATAATTAGAGAACTAAGACTATTATGGAAAGTGCAAATGTGAGAATTGATGAGAAATTTAGAATACACGAGAGAATAGTTGATTACAATTTAGATGATGATGATGTTGTTACTAAGCCAAGGAATGATGACATATTTCTTGAGACTAACAATGATTTGTAGAATAAAGGAGAGAAAAGGCAAGAACAAAGCTTGGAACCTTTGGTAGATCCAAGAGTTGAGATAAAAGTTCCTACTTCAGGAAGGAACATGATAAAGAATCACCCATCCAAATAGATCATCATAAGCAAAGAAAAAGGTGTGATGACAAGAAGTAGAGTGAATGAAGAACTATGCTTGATATGTCAAGTTGAGCCTAAGAATGTAATAGGAGCTAAATGGGTATTTAGAAACAAAATGAATGAGCAAGGAGAAGTTGTGAGAAAAAAAGCAAGCCTAGTATGTAAAGGTTACTGTTACATATTGTGCCCCCCGCCGGATATTTGAATTTTAAATTCTTTCCTTCCCAACGGTCACTTCCCAGTTTAATGTTATTTTAAATCATCCTAGGAATATCAAAAAAATTAAATGATGAAACCTTAGGATATTCCTTATTTCTTAGGTTTATTCCTGCAGGCCCACAAGTACCCCATTGTCAGATCTTGAAATATCCACGATCGGCACTATCTCGCTATGGGAAGTTGCACGTTGTTTTGCCATAGCGACATAGCACCTTTTGGCTATGTGTCTGGTGGGTCCTCCCTTTCCTTGTTATTTCTCTAGCATTGGGTTATGCTGAATCAATAGTGGGCACTATGGCGCTATCGAAAAATCTATGTTTCTCACTGTTAGCGACATAGCACCCAGATGGAAAGTGATACTGCGGTGACATCAAAAGGAAGGTGGGTCCCAAGTATGCCCTGTCGGATATTAGTAACAAGGATTTGTCAAACAGGTTGGCACGTGGCTAGTTTATGTTGGTTGGTATACTGATAGGTCAGATCCATCTTGCTCACCACTAGATCTCAGGAAATCAACGGTGGGTGCTATCTCGCTATTGAAAGCTACGAGGATATTATCCACAGTGACATAGTGCCTCGGCAATGCATGGCATAGATGACGTAATGGGCCCACCCTTCTCCAAAGTGACATTATGGCTCATCCTCAGTGGTAGTTGTCAGGTGGGTCATGGTACAATAGTGATATTTCACTAGTCCACTCAACCAACTCGGTTGTAGTTATACAATTTTGTTGATCACCATAGATCTAAGGAAATTGACGGTAGGCACTATCGTGCTATGGAAAGCTGTGAGAAAATTACCCATAGCGACATAGCGCCATTGTGCTACATGGATCAGTGGGGCCAGATCTCACCAAGATGAGGATGCCAGGTTGTGCCAGGTGGTTGTGAAGTGGATTCATGGACTAGAAACTTTATGGAGGCAAGCACAGTATTATGAGGATCTTCTATGATCGTTGATCTTGCAGAGATCAACGGTCTCGCTATGGAAAGCTGTGAGAATATTATGCATAGAGACATAGCACCTTAGTGATACGTAGTAGGGTGGGGCTGAGTGTTATGAAACTATAGGGATGGTACCAATACGGGTTGATTTAGATGCCCGGTGTGTTGAGTTGTTTCATGGGCCTAGAAGTTTTAAGGAGATAGCATAGTAATACGGTGAGTCTTCACGATCATTAGATCAGTCTGGATCCATGGTGGGCACTATCTCGCTATGAGAAATTGCTCGAAGGATATGCATAGTGACATAGCACCTCGATGAAATGTGTCCCAATGGGTTCGATGGAGGCATTGACAGATAGTGACTGATAGTTAATGTGACTATCACAGTCAGGGTTTGCAAGGTGGCGTGGTTAGTTGAATATTTGGTCAAATTCAAGGAGACCCACAAGGTGGCATAAAGAAATGAACTGATTGGTCCATGTGGCATGTTTCACTTCCAGTGTTCGGTTGAATCGTTGACTCTTCTGATTCATGCACCAAAAATGATAAGAAATTGAGGTTTTACATGAATCTGATCTTCATGATCAATTCCAACCACTTGAAGTGAATGTGAAGCATGCAGAGACACTCTACCTCCCTGATCTAATCTATCTACTTGGTTAGAGCATAATTATAGCACTGCCTCTATCTTCTCAAGGCCCTATTTTTAGTTAACAGTTAGATTTTGTGGTACCTAAAGCTATACTTAAATCAGATTTTTTTAGATCCCCATGATTGTTCTTGGCAGAGCCTTGATGGCAGTGGTTGCAGGATAGTTTTGGAGGGAAAATCTCAATTATGCCTAAACTATAAAGGCAATTTTTTGTGAATTTTGTAAGGGTCATCGACCTTTCTCTATCTTCTTTGTTACTGCTCTACAGATTCTCAGTGTAAATTCCCTTGTGCCTCTGAACTACATGATTTTTTGTCTTATCTCTTTCAGCCATTAGTATGAAAGTGTAAGAACTCTTTGCCTCTTACTGGTGTTTTGTAGAGATCTATATCTGCATGATTGTATCTCCTTCACCTATGAATGGTAATATAAGTGAATCTCTCTTTCCTTGTGTCATTCATCTTGGTCTTCTGACCTGCATGTGATTATTAGATTAAAGCAAGTCTAAATGTGTATATCCTTAGTTTCATTCTGATTCAATAGTGCATATATGGGAAGAGTTTGGTCTGAACACTCTATTTTGGTGCATCAACTCTTTAGATTAGATTAGGTGGATTTTCTTTCATGCTGTCCTTTTTCCTTTTCTTCTCCAAGAATAGTTAGATGCATCCTGATAGTAAGAGGAAGCTAGACTTCTCAGGAGACTCAACCTCATAGTTCAAGTCCCACAACTTGGAGGTTGTTTCCATGTTTCACTAGGTTTTCCTCATGCATATGCTTTGGACAAGGGTGCAAACCTAAGTGACAACAATTTTTGGCATGCCCAGTGGGACAAATTTTTAGAAAACTTTGAGCCTACTGGTGTCAAAAGGGAAGACTTCAAGATCAATACTAAGGAGATAATACTGGCTTCGATGTTTAAGCCTTCAAGAGGCTCATTCTTCAAAGTACTTGGCAACCTCAAGCTTCAAATACATATCTAGGTCTAGACCAAAGTTGCAATGATTCATGCCCAAAGCTGAAACAAGGGCATCTTCGAGAGGTAAGTTTCAATATCAAGAGCTTTCATTTTCAAACCCTAGAAGAACGAAGACTAGAATATCTTTATCACCAATTAGGAGTGCAATAGTAGCAAATACACCTAAAAGATCTATCTCTACTCCTCCTGTTGTTAGATCTCAGCCTAGACTACCATCAATACATATCAATAGATCACTTGTCTATATGGCGTTACCTAGAGCTCATACTTTTTCCACCTTTAATGGTGGGAGCCCTCTCTTATTAGCCCAAAGACATGACAAACCAGTAGCTGCCCTCAAAAGTATACTAGAGTTTACTGGTGAAACTTCTATCTCCCCCTCAAAACACATTCAAGAGGTTGCAAATGTCTACAATATCCATGGTATTACAGAGGATGATGTTGCAGTTAGGCTCCTAGCCTCATCCTTGAAGGGAAAAGCACTACGATGGTATAGAGGTTTAGCTCATGGTTCTATAATAGATTGGGATGGATTAGGAGCAGGATTGTGCAAACATTTTGAGGATAAAAGTGACTATTTGTCACTTTTAGAGCAGTTGACTACTATAAAAAGAGCCCCCCATGAATGTATGACTGATTTTAATTATAGATTTCAAAATACATGGGATAGAATACCTACTTCAATAAAGACCACCCTTGGTAATGCCTTCTTACATTACCTTAGAGCTTTTAACAGTGATATTGCCACTACAATCCAAACTATGGGAGGAGATACCTTGCCTAATGCTTATGACATAGAAATAAAATTAGAGAACACCCTAATACAAGGAGGTAAGATAGCTCCAAGTCCTCCTATGCCTTTCTTCCTTGATGTTACAAATCATCAACCAGCAATGGCTCCTCTTCCCACAACTTCTACATCAAAATCCCTTGTCCCAATCCCTCAAGATTCCACATCTTCAAATGGAATAGATGAAATCAAAAAGATGATGCAATCTTTCATTTAGAACATGGATAAAAGAGAGAAGAACCTTGATAAAATATTGCAAGATTATGGGAAGAAGCTGGAGGATAACTCCTTTATGATGCAGAAAGTAAGCAACTAGGTGGTGGCTTTAGAAAGATAGCAAGCTCAAGGTAGTAAGCCTCATCAATTGCAATAAAAAACTCCAAGCATTGGTAGGCCTCCAAATCCTAATCATTGGAACAATTCTTTTGATCAAAGTAGGCAGGGTGGCCATGCTTCAACCTCAAATGTAAACCAAAGTAGGGCCATAGTCCCTCAAAAAAAATGGCTCAAGATCAAGATTTTTGTCCCTCCTCTAACTACTCCTATGCCTATTGTATGTGTTAGAAGGCTGAATCTTTTATGGCTTTGATAGTCTAAGAACCTGCAACAAAACCATCATACAAGGAGGACCAATTTAAAGATGCCTCAAATATGCAAAGACAGGGTGATTGCTCTTTTATGAATCATCAAATGGAGGAGCATTGTAATGTAAACCAGGATTCCATTGCTCATAACACTAGAAGACAAAGAAGAGCTATGGAAGATGTTTTCCCCCCTCCTCCCAAGTAGGCCTCAACTTCAAATGCAATATCTCATGAGCAAGAATCAAATAATCAATCAAGTACCTTTCAGCAGCAAAGGCAAAATCATGGCAGAAAGGATGCAAGTGATCCTCAGGTTATTCCATCTCAACCTCATACAATTGCAGCTCCCAAGGGTTCTACCAAAATACCTACTATGCCATTTAGTTTGGTAGAGAAAATGAAGAATACAAATGTGAATATCTCCATGTGGGATGCTATTGCTACTATACCCATGCAAAAGAGGTTGCTGCAGCAAGAATTGGAAAGAATTGAACCAAAGGATCGGACACTCAGCATGGAAAGTTCCACAAGCCTAGTACAACCATCAAGGGAGGTAGAAACAAGTAAAAAGGTTAGACCTCCTCCATTCTATGTTTCTCTAATTATAGGGGGCAAACTAGTCCATAATTGCATGATTGATTCAGGGGCTAGTAGTTCAGTGATGCCTAGGTGTGTTACTAATGCTTTGGGAATGAAATATGAGCCCATTATTAGGGATGTATTATAGTTACATGGTAGTACTATCAAGACTGTAGGGATCCTTAGGAATGTGGAGATGGCCTTACATGCATGCCCTGGTTGTACTGTAATCCAAGATATCTCTGTTGCTGAGGTCAAGCCATATTTTGTCATCTGTCTATCAAGAGACTTTACTACCCAAATAGGTTGTTTCATATCTTTTGATTGGTCATATATGTCTTTTAAAATGAGATATGGAGCCAATGCTTCAATTAGAGTAGAGCCTCAAGCCATCCATCATACTAAATCTTACACCCCTAATTCCATCAACATGAATTGCCCTATCCTAGAGATGGATGAGAATGACATAGTGAATGAGCCCACCACTTCCCTAGCAGAGATACCTAATTTTTTTCTTAGATAAATGGGCTAATGCATATCAATTTGATTCTACATCAGAAACTCTTGAGACATGCCTCAGTACATATTGTATATTGGAGAAAGATGCTCTAGTTCCCAATCTTGTGGAGACTAAAGAAGATATGAGTGGGATATGGAGTATGTACTTTGATGGATCAAGGAATAAAAATGGATCAGGGGCTAGTGTGATGTTAATTTCTCTTGCACAAGTAAGGTACTACTTCTCCTTTAGGCTCCAATTTAGTTGCACTAATAATGTAGCTGAGTATGAATCCTTGATTCAAGGTCTCCTACTTGCTCAAAAAAGAGGAATTCAAGCTTTAAGAGTTTATGGAGACAATGAGTTGGTGGTCAATCAAGTGAGAAATCAGAATAAAACCAAGAAAGGTTTGCTCAAGTCTTATAAAAATATGGTGTGGGATTTTATTGACGGTTTTAATGCATTTAATATTCAAAGCATCCCTAGAAAAGAAAACAGACATGCTGATAGACTTGCAGCAATATGTGCATCTTATGATGTGCTAGAGAATCTTGAGGAGGAGAAGAAGCAAAAAATTAGAGTGTTAGTAAAGCTTGCCATCCCTGATAACAAAATCCATTGGAAAGTGTTTGAGTTTGATGAGAAAATTGTGAGCTTCATGCAGAATGAGGTAGAGTTTTTGGAGAGAAATCAGTCAAGGTTGCAGGATCAGTATGGTGATTAGATTATTAATCTTAGTTCTAACAAATTTCCTAAGGGTCTCATTACTCTAGAGAGTGTTTTTGATCTTGGTGATCAAGCAAGAGGTAGGGCCATGAACCTAGCTACTGATGAAGATGACTACACTCTAGTCATGGTTGCTAATGGAAAATCCCTGAACATGGGTAAGGTATGTTCTAAAATTGAGCAGGAGAGTTTTATTCATCTATGTTAAGAATTTAATGATGTATTTGCTTGGACATATGAGACTTAAAGGGCTTTGACCCTAGGTTGTTTCAACATACCATAGATTTAATTAATGATGTAAAACTAGTAAGACAAAAATAGAGGCCAGTGAATCCCAAGATTGAACCCCTAATGAGAAAGGAGCTATACAAGTTGATTGAGGCCAATATAATTTTTCCTATCAAACACTCATCATGAGTAGCAAACCTTGTCCTTGTGAGGAAGAAGAACTGAGAAATTAGATTTTGTGTGGACTTTAGGGACCTTAACCAAGCTTCCCTTAAAGATCACCATCCTCTCCCTTCTATGGAGCAGATTTTGTCCAAGGTCAGTGGTTCAAAGAGATTTTCATTTCTTGATGGATTTTTTGGCTACAATCAAGTGCTAGTTAAAGAGTCTAATAGATACAAGATTGCATTTATCACTAAATGGGGTACCTATGCTTATTGTAAGATGACATTTGGGCTAACCAATGCAGGTGCTACATTTCAAAAGGAAATGGAGATGGCCTTCAAAAGATTGATTGACAAGTTTGTCTTAGTTTACCTTGATGATATCACTGTGTATTCAAATGATGTAGAAGATCATTTTGATCATCTAAGACATGTATTCCTAAGATGCAGAGAGTTTGGGGTTTCCCTTAACCCAAGAAAGTGTGTCTTTGCTACTAACCAAGGAAAATTATTAGGATATATTGTATCTGCGGATGACTTAACCATTGATCTAGAGAGGACAAAAGCAATACTTGCCCTCCCTCTTCCTAAACACAAGAAAGAGCTGCAAAGTTTCCTAGGCAAGATAAATTTTGTGAGAAGATTTATCCCTAATCTTGCTACCATGGTGAAACCTCTTACAACTATGCTCAAGAAAGGTATCGTCTTTGCATGGACCAAGGAAGGGAAGGAAATTTTTGAAGAGATCAAGGTAGCCATAGCTTTAGCCCCTACTCTCATGAATCCAAATTTTGAGAAATATTTCATCCTTTATACCCTAGGTAGTGAGTCAGGCATTTCCAATGTCCTAACTCAAAGAAATGACAAAGGTGACAAGCAGCCCATAGCTTTCTTTAGTGAAGGGCTTAAAGAATATGAAGATAAATATAGCTATGTAGAGAAGCAAGCTCTTGTAGTCATTAGAGGTTTAAAGAATTTTAGACACCTCCTATCTTATAATAAGATTCATTTATTGGTACCCCATGCTAGTGTGAAGGATTTCCTTTTGAGCAAAGATATTAGTGAGAAAAGAGCTGGCTGGATTACTAAAGTGATGAAATATGATATTGACATTTAGATCACCAAGCTAGTAAGAGGGAGGGGGTTGTGTAAATAGATGTTGTCATCTCAAGAACCTGATGAGGAAGCTACTATGATACTGACAAAGCAATAAGAGGTAAGAAATAGAGACCCAAGGAGTTGGATGGATGATATGATGAATTTCTTATTAGGCAATGGATACCCTCAAGGATTAGATAGAACTAAAAGGAGACAATATAAGCTACAATCAATTTCTTATGTCATAGTTGATGGTATCCTTTTCAAAAAAGATTTTAATGGAGTCCTATTAAGATGCCTTGATACAGACCAGACTAAAATAATGATCAAAGAACTTCATGATGGTCTTGATGGTGGTCATTTCTCAGCAAGGACAACTACAATGAAGATCATGAGGACTGGTTACTTTTGGCCATCCTTGTTCCATGACTGTCATAGGTATGTAAGGAAGTATTCAAAATGTGCCTTCTTCTCTGGGAAACCAAGACTTGCAGCTCTTACCCTTCATCCTATCTAGGTGGATCAACCTTTTGCTCAGTGGGGATTGGATTTCATAGGCCCTATCAATCCTTCTAATTTAGGTCACAAATAGATTTTAGCTGCTACAGATTACTTCACCAGATGGACAGAGGCAGTTGCATTGAAGGATGCCACTGAATCTTTAGTTGTTGAGTTCCTTGATGGAATTGTGACCAGGTTTGGTGCCCCTTCAACCATTATTTTAGATAATGTAAATTCTTTTGTTGGAGCTCAGATTTGTGCATGGGTAGTGGATCATAATATCTATTTGAGCACATCCTCAAATTACTATCCTCAAGGTAATGATTTGGCCGAGTCCTCCAACAAGAACCTTATCAGAATCATGAAAAGGACAATAGAAGATAACTAGAGGTGTTGGCATAAAAAAATGAAGATTGCACTGTGGGCTAACAGAATAATTCCTAAAAGGTCAACAGGGAATTCGCCATTTGTGTTAGTTTATGGCAGAGAAGCAAGACTTCCAATTTCATTGGAGGTCCCATCCCTAGAGCTAGCTCATCAGCTATTGTTGATTGAAGATGATGCCATGACGGTTAGAATGGCAGAGCTGATGGAGCTGGAAGAGAAGAGAAGTGAAGCCATGTAGACCCTAGAGACACACCAGCAGTAGGTAAAAAAGAGTTTTGATAGAAAGGCTAGGGTCAAAATCTTTAGGGAGGGAGATTTGATTCTGAAATGGGATACATATAGGGAAAAACTAGGAAGACACTCAAAGTTTGATGCATTATGGAGTGGTTCCTATTTGATTGTCAGTTGCAAGAAGGCCAATGCTTTCCAATTAAGTAAGCCTGGTGGTGAAATTTTGCCCATCCCAGTCAATGGGATCTATCTCAAGCCATGTTTTTGAGGGTTTGAGATTCCATGTACATAGTTAGTTTAGTTTCATTTCTAGTTTGTTCTCTGCTTTCCCAAGAAGTGCACAAGCATAGGATTGTCTCCATGAGGTAGCAAGTTTTGAAATTTGAAGGTTGCTAAAGGGGGTTTCAGTCTCTAGTTTAGTTGCAGAGACAAGGGTTTCAGATTTTTCCTCTTAGAGGTAGCGTTAGGGTTTCACAATATATGCAAGATCCACATCTTTTTGACTTTGTAACCCAATGGATGCATGAGGTCACTGGTCTATGCATAGCAGGCTAGCATCCCCTATGAGTCACCAGAAATGTTACATATTGTGCCCCTTGCCAAATATTTGAATTTTAAATTCTTCCCCACCCAACGGTCACTTCCCAGTTTAATGTAATTTTAAATCATCCCAGGAATATTAAAAAAATGAAATGATGAAACCTTAGGATATTCCTTATTTCCTAGGTTTATTCCTACAGGCGCACAAGTCCCCCATCGTTGGATCTTGAAATATCCACAGTCGGTGCTATCTCGCTATGGGAAGTTGCATGTTGTTTTGCCATAGCGACATAGCACCTTTTAGCCACGTGTCTGGTGGGTCCTCCCTTTCCTTGTTATTTCTACGGCGTCGAGTTTTTTTGAATCAATGGTAGGCACTATGGCGCTATTGGAAAATCTATGTTCCTTGCCATTAGTGACATAGGGCCTAGACGGAAAGTGATACTGCAGTCACATCAGAAGGAAGGTGGGTCCCAAGTATGCCTCATCAGATATCAGTAATGAGGAAATTGTCAGACAGGTTGGCACGTGGCCAATTTATATTGGTTGGTATACTGATAGGTCAAATCCATCTTGCTCACCACCAGATCTTAGGAAATCAATGGTGGGCACTATCTCGCTATTGAAAATTGCGAGGATATTATCCATAGCAACATAGCACCTCAGTGACGTGTGGCACAGATGACATAATGGGCTCACCCCTCTCCAAAGTGATATTACGGCTCATCCTTGATGGTAGTTGTTAGGTGGGTCATGGTACAATGGTTATATTTCATTGGTCCACTCAGCCAACTCGGGTGTAGTTGTACAATTTTGTTGATCACCATAGATCTAAGGAAATTGACGGTAGGCACTATCTCGCTATGGGAAGCTACGAGGAAATTATCCATAGCAACATAGAACCATTGTGCCACATGGATCAATGGGGCTAGATCTCACCAAGATGAGTATGCCAGGTTGTGCCAGGTGGTTGCCAAGTGGATTCATGGACCAAAAAATTTATGGAGGCAAGCACAGTATTATGAGGATCTTCTACGATCGTTGATCTCACGGAGATCAACAGTGAGTGCTATCTCGCTATGGAAAGCTGGGAGAATATTACACATAGCAACATAGCACCTCAGTGACATGTAGCAGGGTGGGGCCAAGTGTTATGAAACTGTAGGGGTGGTACCGTTTTGGGCCGAGTCAGATGCCAGGTGTGCTGAGTTGTTTCGTGGGTTCCAAATTTTTTAAGGAGATAGCACAGTAATACGGCGAGTCTTCACGATCGTTAGATCAGTCTGGATCCATGGTGGGCACTATCTCACTATGGGAAATTGCTTAGAGGATATGCATAGTGACATAGCACCTCAGTGAAACATGTCCTAGTGGGTCCGGTGGAGGCATTGATAGATAGCAGCTGGCAGTTAATGTGGTTGTCACGGTTAGGGTTTGCAAGGTGGCGCAGTCAGTTGAATATCTAGTCAAATTTAGGGAGACCCACAAGGTGGCATAAAGAAATGAACTAATTGTTCTATGTGGCATGTTTCACTTCCAATGTTTGACTAACTCGTTGACTCTACTAATTCATGCACCAAAAATGATAAGAAATCAAGGTTTTACATGAATCTGATCTTCATGATCAATTCCAACCACCTGAACTGAATGTGAAGCATGTAGAGACACTCTACCACCCCGATCTAATCTATCTACTTAGTTAGAGCATAGTTATAGCACCATCTCTATCTTCTCAAGGCCCTATTTTTAGTTAACAGTTAGATTTTGTGGTACCTAAAGCTATACTTAGTTCATATTTCTTTAGATCCCCATGATTGTTCTTGGCAGAGCCTTGATGGTGGTGTTTGCAGGATAATTTTGGAGGGAAAAGCACAGTTATGCTTGAACTATAAAGATAATTTTTGTGAATTTCATAAGCGTCATCGACCTTTCTCTATTTTCTCTGTTACTGCTATGCAAATTCTCAGTATAAATTCTACTGTGCCTCTGAACTACATGATTTTCTATCTTATGTCTTTCAGCCATTGGTAATAAAGTGCAAGAACTCTTTACCTCTTACTGGTGTTTTGTAGAGATCTATGATCTGCATGACTATATCTCCTTGGTCTATGAATGGTAATATAAGTGAATCTCTCTTTCCTTGTGTCATTCATCTTGGTCTTCTAACCTGAATGTGATTATTAGATTAAAGCAAGTTTGAATGTGTATATCCTTAGTTTTATTCTGGTTCAATAGTGCATATATGGGAAGAGTTTGGTCTGAACACTCTATTTTGGTGCATCACCTCTTTAGGTTAGATTAGGTAGATTTTCTTTCATTTTTTCCTTCTCCCTTTTCTTCTCCAAGAATAGTTAGGTGCATCCTGATAGTAAGAGGAAGCCAGCCTTCTATGGAGACTCAACCTCACAGTTCAAGTCCCACAACTTGGAGGTTGTTTCCATGTTTCACTAGGTTGTCCTCATGCATAGGCTTTGGACAAGGGTGCATACCTAAGTGACAAAAATTACTCACATCAAGAAGGAATAGACTATGAGGAGACTTATGCTCCAGTGGCTAGAATAGAAGTAGTAAGATTATTCTTAGCCTATGTAGCACAAAAGAAATTCAAAGTATATCAGACGGATGTCAAGTCAACATTTATAAATGGAGAACTTGAAGAAGAGGTATACATTGACTAGCTTGAAGGATGTCCTTTGATAGATGACAAGGACATAGTATGCAAAATGAGAAAAGCATTGTATGGATTGAATCAAGGACCTAGAACTAGTATGCAAGGTTGGACAAGCATTTGACAAAGCATAGATATAGCAAAGGTATGGAAGATAGTAATCTATATTGGAAAGAAATTGATGATGGATTGATGATTTTGGTAATATTTTTTCATGATATTATATTTGGAGGAAATGATGAAGAGAGTAAGAAGTTTGGAGAAGAGATGAAGAAAGAATTTGAAATGAGTATGATAGGAGAGATGAAATATTTCGTAGGATTGCAGATTATATAGAACAAAGAAGGAATCTTTATTTCTCAGACTAAGTACTTGAACAATTTACTAAAAAGGTTTGGTTTGGAAACTTGTAAACCTATTGGAACACCTATGGTAACTAGACGCAAGTTATCTACAAAGGATGAAACACCTACTGTTGAGTAGAAGTAGTATAGATCTATGATTGGAGGATTGCAATATCTGACTCACACAAGGTTAGATATAGAAAATGCAGTTGGAATTGTTGCATTATTCTAGGATGATTCCATAGAAACACATTGTGTAGTAGTAAAAAGGATATTTAGATATCTAAAGGGAACATCTAAGATTGGATTATTGTATGAAAAATCTAATGATTTTACTCTAAGTGCTTATACTGATGCAGATTGGGTAGGCAGTATGGATAACAGAAAGATCACTAGTGGATGAGCTTTCTTTCTTGGAGGAAGACTGGTTTCATGGTTAATCAAGAAGCAGGATTGTACATCTCAAATTATAGCAGAAGCAGAGTATGTTGTAGTAGCAAATAATTGCAATCAAGTCATTTGGATGAAGTAGATGTTGAAGAATATAAGGATAGGAATTAGTGAACCTATTGTTATACATTGTGATAACACAAGCATGGTAAATATTTCTAAGAATCCAGTATTTCATTTGAGTACTAAGCACATTTCTATTAAGTATCAATATGTTGAGAGAAAAAGTTGCAAAAAAGGAAATCAGATTGGAGTGTGTAAGCACAAAAGAGTAGATTGTAGATATATTCACTAAGCCTCTTCCCAAAGAGGCTTTTGAGTATTTGTGAGGTATGCTTGGGGTTATGCCCCTTCCTACATCAGAGTAGAAGATGCAAGAGTGCATCAGTCCAGGGTAACAAAGAACCATTGTTTATCTGGACTAGATGCTGATGCTTCCTACATGGGGGGGTATATGTGATGGAAATAGTCATTTAGAACTCTTGTTGATTTTGTTTTGAAAAGTATCTTTTGACACTCGAGCTAAGTAAGTATCAATTGTTGTAGAATTTGATGTAGAAATGTTGGTTGCAGAAACCTTTGACATTGATGTCAATCGGGGAGAAGTATTGCATGAAAAATATTATAGTAAGGGGAGAAGTATTATAATAAGGGTGAATTTTGGCATGAATTTGTAATAATAGTTTTGTACTGAGAACATTGAGGTATATGAATGGGTGAGTGTGATTGATGAAGAGGTTTTGAAGACTAAAAATTTTGAGTTGGTATTCTTGGAAGTAGATGTTTTTCATCTATGTTGCCATCAATGCCAAAGGGGGAGATTGTTGGAAGATTGGAAAGATTGTTGAAATATTAGTTGGAAGCATGAATGCTTATGATATGACACTCATGACTAAGTTTTTCATTGATGTCAACATAGCATGTTTGATATCTTCCATGGTATCTGACAAAAGAACATCAGAAAGATTAAGTTGGTACATATGACTAGTTGAGCATGATAACGACCTAAGCTTATGGGAGATACTTTTGAGTATTTGGTATATATGGTTAGCATTGGAAGCATAAAAGATAAGTCTAGAAGAAGTTATATATGTTTTGGTGATGTTTGTTATGAGATAGATTTACAAATGCATGTTCTGGTAAACTTGTTATATCTCTTAGCAAAGTTGATATCTTGAGGATCAAGGTTGAGGACATGAAGAAAACATGTTGAGTATGACATGGCTAAGCTTGCTCATCATTATATTGTGTGTATAGTAAGTTATTCAAGTTGCAACGCGGAACATTAAGGTTATCACTAAGTTAACATGTTCTTAATGTGGTCCTATAACAATTAATTGAGAAGGACTAATAGCTGACTTTGGGAATTTTTTTATGGACTTGGTATAAAGGAAGGACATTTTTCTTTATCATGGTATCCAAGATGTGTGTTGATATTATTGAATGATTTATGATAAGTAATAGAGAGTGCAGAATGCAAAGTTGAGCAAAGTAGTGCAGAAGCAAAGGAAACTTCATTGTCGAGGTTTTGCTAAGTGATCTGAGGTTTGGTATTTGAATTTGAGCTTTTTGACCTAGTTTGCAAGGTCTAATAGTGATTGGTCTGGTTGATAGGATAGAGAAAATGATAGAGGAAAGAAGAAGATACTAGTAACTTACTTGTTTGAGTAGTGAGCTCTTCTTGTAGTTGAAATTACATGTTTGGGCAGTGGGCTCTTCTTGCATACATTATACCACAACTCCTAATAGGGTTAGCACAACTCCTAATAGGGATTCAAAGTCTCCTAATTGGAACTCATTGTACTAAATGTTGTAATAGAATCCTAAAAAGGTCCATCCTCTAACAAGGAATATATATATATATATTAGTACATCATCTTGTGGGCATCATTCCCACCGAGGTTTTCCCTCTGATCAAAGGATTCCCTAGTCAACATATCTAGTGTAATTGTCTATGTGCATCTTTGTATGGTTTCTATTTACTTTGGTTGAATGGTTAAGTTTGTTGAAAGAAGGTAAGTTTTTTAATTGTTGGATAATTGATTGACCCCCCCCCCCCCCCCCCCCCCCTCTCTCAGTTATCTTTGTGGACTATTGTTTCTAAAAATTTGATCTTCATTTATGATATGGGAGGTTGGAGCATAAATAATTTTGCAAGTTAATTAGCACTTGCATGGGTCCAACAAAGTTCATCGTATAACAAGTAAAATGTCATAATGTAGAGGGTCAAGTTGCTTGTCATTACTAAATTTAAATAGTTTCTTTCAATTTTTGTGCACCGTCTAAAAATTTGGAATTTGAATGATGAGTATAGAAGATGGAAGATATTTGGGGGATGAAAAAATGATAATTTGAAAGGTGGGATTGACTATCTAATTTTTCCTATGCTAGTAATTGTGTGGAATTGACCGCACCCTTTCAAGTGGAGCTCAATAGATGTAATCCCTTGTCACTCAAGCATTCCTTTGCATAGAAAATGCCTTTCTTCTTTGTTTCCTTCAAGGATGTTTTCAAATTTGGTGCCCAAACTTTCAAAATACAAGTCTCCACTGTCATCATCACATTTCAAGTTGATGGGATTATCGAAGTATTGATAGGTGTTGGAAGGCTAGCAAGCTCCTTGTCCCTCACTCATGTGCTCCACTAGATAGAGAATAAAATTGCCACCCTCTTGAGGGTGTCTATAGAGAAATCAAACTTTTGCAATTTCCCCATTTACAAAAGGAGCAATAAAAGATCTCTTTTGTAGTTTGGGTGTATTGCAAAGATGTGAAGTTTTCACCTAGATTTCTTTATCCCAAAATGGGTGGGTAGGGGGATGTTTTATTTTTTAAACATATCAAGACACAATACACTAAGTGTCTTGAAGATGTGAAGACTTTTGAAGCCTCAACCTTGTGTGAGGGCCCACCCAACTAGAGAAAGGCTAAGGATATTTTGACCAAAGTGTTCCAAACAAGATGTTGATATGGCAATGACTTGGACTATTGTGATGAACTGTAAAATGGCATGTGGAAACTTGGTGATGAATCATAACATGACACATTGTAGGATATCTCTAGGCTTGGCATGAAGTTTGAGGTAGCCACGTCAATGAGGATGACACATGGCAGTTTCTTGCATTCGCACATTACATGGAAATCTACTAATTGGGAATACAAGAAAGTGCATTGCCTATACGTGGCAATCAGAATTGATATGGTGAATTCCAAGAGTAGTTTAATATATTACACCATGTGTCAAATTAGATGCTTGGTGCATTCTAGCATTATGAAGATGTGTGAATGCCACGTAATAGGCAGTGATGTGGCAGAGAGCCCAGTAGATGATGACATGGTACAATGACCATATAAGGAGAGCCAATAGAGGATTTCCATGTGGAAAATTAGTGGACCAATGAGGGGGTGCCATGTAGTGCCCAAGTGGGAGTTACTGAATAGAAGTCAAGCCAATCAAGTGGTGAAATGTGGTACAGGAAAGTCAAACAGGTTTGACTCAGATGAATAATTAGAGGAAAAATTCCAAAAAAGTGTAGAAATATATTTTCTAAAGGGGTTTTCTCAGATGTGCATTAATGAATTTTTAAATAAACTTTGGGTTATATCCCAAAGTCTTGACTTTAGAAAAATTAACTATTTCCATTAGATGCAGACCTCAGAGCCATGCTAGGAGCCTATTTTTCAAATTGATATCCTGGGTGTTTCTGATAAGCAAGTATAGGACTATAATATACCATTGGAGTTGGGAGAGAATGAACTTTCCATATTTGTAGTTAGTTTTTTCATAGGAAACCATGTATTCAAGTTATTTAGGGTTTTGTACTAGGAGTCTATTTTTTAACCACATTCAAGTATAGTAGTTCAGAGTTGGTTTTTGGCAAAATGATGAAGTAGGTGTGCACCAAGGTTATTAGGGATATAGGTAGTGATGATATTTTAATCTCCTAATCAGTTTAATGAATAATTTATTAGTATTTCAGATGCATATCTGATATTTTTGTCAAAGAAAAGGTTTTTCATCATTAGGAAGAGATATTTCAAGTTTGTTACACTCAATGATGAGATTCCTTACAACTTTTGATTGTAGAGAGAAGAGAGATGCTTTGTAGTAGTAGGGAAAGAAGATTCAAGTGGACATGTGTCACTTCCAAATAAAATCCAATTTCTTCTTCCTTTCCTATATCTTTCTCTTTCTCTCTCATTGTAAGGGTTGGTTCTAGTTCTAGAGAAATTTTCTCATTGTTGTGATACTCGAGTTGGTTCCAGTTTGTCTATAATACTAGAAGGTTGGATCCAGAGCTATGATTCCACCATTTTTTAGAATTTTTCTCTGTTATAAATAGCAGTGTTGTAGTTTCTTGTAACCAACTAGTTAACATAGTCATTTGTTGTGTATATTCTGAGTTTTGGCATATACTATGATGTATTTATTTCAAGGAAAACAATAAGAAAACCTCATAGAAAGTTTCGGTCTAAAATTTGTCTCCATCTTCATGGGCTTGTAATTTTTTGTTGATATATGCATAAAGCGCATATTGTCCAGTTGTAGCTCGGCTTTGAAGTTCTATGCCATTGTAAGTTTTTCTATTGGGTCAAGGACCTGAGTAAATTGCTTGATATACATTGACAAAATTGCAAGGATCATGGGAGGATATGATAAGCATGAATTTCATTTTGAAGATTGATGTCTATTTACAAGGTAGATAGATAGATCTTATATCTGAATATATGAGTATATTTTGGGTATCCATGTGTATGTTATGACTTAGTTAATGCCCAATGGATAAGGGATTGATTAGCTTAGGGAATGCATGTTTGTATTGTTCATACCTAGTTTATGTTGATATTCAACGTCATTTATCAAATCTTTTCCCTTTCGTGTTGAAAGAGCTAAAAGAGTTACCCTCACTTGTCTTATCTAGTTCATAGGTTGTGTTGTTAGTTATTCCATGCCTATGATGTCTGTATAAGAATTAGAATATTAAGAGTATTGTTCTCTTTGTTAGATTCAAGTGTATGTTTTAACACTAGTATCATATGAATGAATTCGAGGTACACGCACCTAGGTTTTGCAAAGCCTAAAGTAAAAGAAGGGTCTAGCCTTATAGTTGGCCTAGTGTTTTAAAGGGTATATTGTAGATGGGAAGTAGTTTCCCCTAGATTTATTTTGTTCTCATTGGAATATTTAAAATGTGACATTTTAAAATACCAACAAAATGGAAACTTTGTTAGGAATATGATGGAAAATAAGCCTTGTTAAAAGGACAAGAATCTTTGGTGTGAATTGAATCTTTCAATCCTATTTTTCAAAATGGCTTTGGCCATCCAAGTCACCAACAAAATGGTGACTATACTGGGGAAGTATTAAATCTCAAAGAGAAATTCAATATGGTTGGAAGAAAGGCATGTGCAAAGTTTGTTATTAGCAACAAGGTCATGCTGAAGATTCATGCCTCCTAGTAATTTTTTATCCATTTGCAATAGTAGCTTTGAAGGTTAAGTGTAAATTGTGTTTCTACTAAGAGAGTTCTTCTTCAATCAATTTAGTTGAATTTTATTTTCAAAGTGTTATTGTAAAGTTAGATTCAAGAATGAACAATTTTTTTTTCTCTTTTTCAAGTTTGTAAATCTCCAAGCGTGGTTTGATGATTTGCATTTTTCCTACATCTGAAAGTATGGTTTAGATTTGTCAAGTGAAAAATTATTTTTTATTTCTCACATGTGTGAGTGGAAACTCTAAATCTTTGTACTAGTGTTCCTAGTTGATTTCATATTATATATTTTGAAGGAATTTTAGTTTGTATAGGTAGATTTGAAGCTCTTAACAGTTGTTCTTTGAAATAAGTTTGAGTTCTTGATAAGTTTTCAGTGTTGTATGCAATCTACTATTTTAAGATTTTAAATGGTTAAGAAATGAATTACAATAGTGATCTCATTTGTCCTCTTCAAGTAGGTGGTGGCTCTACATGGTTTTCATTAATGGTGTGAAGGAAGTTCAAGCTCGCACCAATGCCAAATCAGTAGATTCAAGTTCAACATCAACACTTGAAAGTATTTTGATTTTCATGCTTTCTTTCCATGGAAGTCAAGTGTTAGAAATCAGTGCCTCTATTTAGTAACTTTCAACACTAGAAGAAAGAGGTAGAGTTTTTACTTCAGAATGGATTCAAATTCTAAGTTTGAGGTTAGTTTACCAAGGCATGATGATGTGCTTGAAGATATTGTAGAGATAAGGAAAGAACTCTAAAATCAGATTGTTAGTTTCATAATTAATTTAGTAGGAAGTGTTTAAGATCTAAGAGATTATTAGACTTATGTAAAGCTCAAAGAAACACTTATAAATTTGTATTTTTATTTAAGACCTAAGGAATCCTCCTGGCGTATTGTTTCCCTAGATGTTTTTATGCTTGATTCAGTTAACTGGCCAACACATTTAAGAGTACAAAAGCCTTTGCAAATCGAAGAATTCGTCAAGAAGATGGAAAGTGATTTGTATGACAATAGAATCCATGTTGAGTCTTGTGAAAATATAAGAGAATACTCTGAAAATCTAAATGAATATAATGAATCCATAGAGAAAGATAAATTGTCTTCAAAATGTGAAGAGAAATATTCAAATTTCAATGAATTAGATTATTGCAGCTAGCATGAGGAAAGTTGATACATAACTAAAAATGAATCATCTGATGACATCTATGAGAGTGAAGAACACTCTAGTAGTAGTAGTGATGGCTCTTCCTACAATGAAAGTGATTATAATAATGCACTGAGTGATGAGGTATCTTGCAATGAAGAGGAAATAAGTTGTGATAAGGATTCTGATTTTTCAGATTCTTCTATTGATGTTACTATTATCGTAAGTTTTTTGGATCATTTGGCTTATGATCAAAGCCTAGGAGAATAGACTTATGATGAAGTCTTGTTGAACGTTGATGAAATTTTAGAACTACTAGCTCGTGATTGTGGAAGGTATGCAAATGTTTCTAAGAAAGTTATGGTTTTCCCTTATTGTATGTCTTCTCAAGATGAAGTCCTTTCCCCAAAATTTGATGTTGAAAGTGATATAAATTCAGCATTATGTGTCAAATCCTGGAGGTGTATGTGACCATAGTTCAAATGTCAATACACATGACAACTTTTTTGATGTAGAGAGTATTACTAAGGGAAGATGTAATGCTGATCGAAATTATTTTCATGTTGATAATGTTGCAATAAGTTTTGATGTTTCATACGATGAAAAGGAAAATAGTAGAATTTGTGAATCTAGTTTTGAGTTTCCATTTATTGCTAACGAGTATAGTGATAATGAGTTTGAAATATTTGAATTTCATTCCTACAAGTTCTTGGAAAGAGACAGTAACAATAATCAAGTAGTTTTTTGTGAGCACTTTCATGATAAGTTTCATAGCTTGGTAACTAATTCATTGTTTGAAGAATGTGAAGGATTTTTGCAATATGTTGAATTTGATCAAATGTCAAATAATGTTGCAAATGAAGAGAAATCAGATTCCATGTCCCCTTCATATCTAGTTACACAAGGTGAGTTTCAAACTCATAACATATGTGACTCCTTGAATCAAGAAGAGTACAAGTTCTTTGTGTTTCCTTTGGATAGAATGCATGAGTCATTTAGTACAAATGTATTTTAGTCTAATTATGAAATCTAGGAGCATGTTGATCTGTACTTTCATAATAAGAAAGTTGTAGAGAATGATCCTAGTTTTTATATGCATTATGAAAGTGAAGATGTAGATTCTATTTTGCCCAGTGATTTGATTTAGAATGTTATGCTAATCTAATTGGAGAAACTGATGGAAGAGATGTTTCCATCTTACCTCATGAAAATGCAAATGAAAATTAGATATATGATAGAGGTAAGAGTTTTTGTTGAATTTTGATGGCCCAGGGGCATTGTTTGTACAGTTTAGGAGTAGATTTCCTTGCTTTCAATAAGTTTTTTGAGAGAAGTTTTGGAATCAAGTGTGTGGTATGGTTCTTCAAGTGATTCTAAATCCTTTTCATGCTCACAAGAGGCATGCATCCCCAAATAGAGCCACTATTAGGACTCAAAATTGCATTCCCAATTTGAGTATCATTATAAGCTTTTGAGCCCCTTGAGTACTTTTAATGCATGTGTACCCAGTTGTCCTTTTGAGGCCTAAGAGGTGTTTAATGTTTCTAACACCTTTAATTTTGAATATCCATGTGTCCCATGAAGACAAATTGTCATTTTGAGTCATTCCATGAAGAGTCCTTTTGAGCAATGTTCAAATCTACATTTTTGGCAAAGTGTTAAATAGTGACAGGTAGCCTAGTTTGCAATTGAATATCTTCCACCCAGTAATATTTCATGACTCATTTCTTTGAAAGTATTTATTAATAATATTAGTGGACCTATATTTCATATTTCAAGTCATTTCAACATGTTTTGACTAGGTTTTGAATTCCTCAAAGTTGGTTGTTTACTATTATCATGTTGATGCAAATTGTTCATAATTCTAGGAGGCCTTGTTTGACCAATTGTAACTTTGATCTAGTTAACCAAATTGAGAAAATTACTTTTTCATTTTGTTCTAGAGATTAGGGATTTATTATTTTTCAAATTTAAGCTTTTGACAGATCCATTTGATCAGTTTTCAAATGCGATTCCAAATGCAATTCATAAAGTTTTACTTGTGTTAAGAAATGTAGATTGATCAGTACCCTTGTCTGGGATGTCATAACTTTTGATCCATGATCGATGAGACCAAATGGATTTTATTACTATGTTATAATCTAAAAAATATTTAAGTGGTCATGTTTCTAAGTCTTGATGAATCCATTTGCACACTTTCCCCGGTCTATTCTATTTGCAAAAATCACTTTTCTGCCTATGTTCCTAGTTCTACAAATTTAAGTACCTTGCTTCAATCGCTCGCAAAATTTTCCCAATTATTCTTCATGAGCCCAAATAAAAAATTTATATTCTCTTCATTATAGTGAATTAATGCCCTAGTTTCCATACCCCCAAGTGACAGTTTTACCTATTTTCAAAGCCAAAAATGAATGTGATTTATGGTCTTTTAACATGTTTTCTTGCAAGAACTTTTGAGGAAACTTTGATGGTCAATATATTTTGACCCAAGTGTCTTCAAGATACAAGATCTAATAGGATAAATGAACGTGGAAAAGAGAATCAAAATGTCAGATCTCAGGGCCTAGTTGTTAGTTTCAGTCAGTTTTTACAGCCAATCAGTGGACCCCCTGGCATGAAGTTGACAAGTTGCAGAAAGAGGTTAAAAATGAGTTTTAAAATGCTCAATAAGTGATCTAATTAGATTTTAATGAGTATATTAGGTTTAGTGGATCAATTTGAATGGTTAGGTATTTTAGTTTAAACAAGAAAATTAGCTAGACCCACTTTGGGGCATGACTGATTCCACTACGATTGATAGAATTTGAGGCAAATTGAAGATATTTCAAAGGAGGGATTATAATGGCTATGATCATTATCAATTTTCAATATGAATATGTAATCATTTGAGATCAAATAAGGGTGATGATACCATTTGGTAGGAACATTGTTTTATATTTAGAAATGACTTTTGGACTAGTCTTTTCTAGTAGAACTTGTGTGCCACATTATACATTTTACTAGCACATAAAGAGATGGCTTAGAAATATCTTATTGAATCGCCTTTGTTTTCAAATGAAGGTTCTGTTGTCACTGAGGTTTGCACCCTTGTCCAAAGCCTATGCATGAGGACAACCTAGTGAAACATGGAAACAACCTCCAAGCTGTGGGACTTGAACTGTGAGGTTGAGTCTCCAGAGAAGGCCGGCTTCCTCTTACTATCAGGGTGCACCTGACTACTCTTGGAGAGGAAAAGGGAGAAGGAAAGCATGAAAGAAAATCTACCTAATCTAATCTAAAGAGGTGATGCACCAAAATAGAGTGTTTAGAACAATCTTTTCCCATATATGCACTTTTGAATTATGATGAAACCAAAAATATACACATTCAGACCTATTTTAATCTAACAACCGCATGTAGATCAGAAGACCAAGATGAACGACACAAGGAAAGAGAGATTCACTTATATTATCATTCATAGGCCAAGGAGATACAGTCATGCAAATCATAGATCTCTACAAAACAACAGTAAGAGGCAAAGAGTTCTTGTACTTTCATACCAATGGCTGAAAGAGATAAGGCAAAAAATCATGTAGTCTAGAGGCACAGGGGAATTTACACAGAGAATCTACAGAGAAATAATAGAGAAAATAGAGAAAGTTTGACTCCTGCAAAATTCATAAAATTTTTCCTTTATAGCTCAGGCATAACTGGAATGTCCTCCAACTATAATTACTTTGCAACAACCTGCCATTAAGTCCTACAGAGAACAATCATGAAGAAAATCTGATCTAGATACGGATCTAGATGTAATGATATCTGATCTTCTATGTCAAATAATTCCTTGAGAGGATGGAAACAATGCCATTAAGCCATTTTGACTAGGTAGATGGATCAAAAAATGGGTAGTGGAGTGTCCCTCTTGTTTTGCACTCATTTTGGGTTGGTCAAATTCGCAAGATAACCCTAGTTTTCCATCATTTTGGATTGTGAATCAGCAAGTCAATGAGTCAAACTAAAATTGCAAGCAACACAAGCCATGTGGACCAATAATTTCTTTCCTTTCTGCCACCTCGCAACGTCTTCCTGAGTTGACCACCTCTTTCATTACTAACCGCGCCATCTTCTTTAAAAAATCTTGACCGCAATGTTATACTAACCGCCAGACACTAACCATCAATGCCTTAACTGCTATTTATACCTTAGTCAGACCCCGTGATCCTAACTGGCACCAACTGGCAGTTTCATAATACTTGGCCCCAGCTTGCCACGCATCATCGAGGTGCTATGTCGCTATGCGTATCCTTCGAGCAATTTCCATAGCGAGATAGTGCCCACTGTGGATCCATACTGATCTGACAATCGTGAAGGCTTGCTATATTACTGCGCTATCTCCTTTAAAAAAAATTGAAAACCTAGGCCCGCGAACCACTCAGCACACCTAGCATCTTCATCTTTGCATGACCTGGCCCCACTGATCCATGTGGCACAATGGTGCTATGTCGCTATGGGTAATATCCTCGTAGCTTTCCATAGCGAGATAGCGCCCACTGTTCATTTTCCTTAGATCTATGGCGAGCAAGAAATTTACATGACTGCACACTAAGTTGGCTGAGTGGACCAACAAAATACCACTATTGTACTATGACCCACTTGACAATTGCCACCGAGGATAGCCATAATATTACTTTGGAGAAGGGCAGGCCCATGATGTCATTTGTGCTATGCATCACTGAGGTGTTATTACTATGGGTAATATCCTCGCAGCTTTCCATAGCAAGATAGTGCTGACTGTGGATCTAGACTGATTTGATGATCATGACGAAATCTTCATGCATTTGAAAGGGACGTGGGTCCAGGCTTCTGCTGACATCAAAAGATCTGCACAGCTAGCAACAAATCAAAATCCTCCTTCAATCGCAGTCACTTTCCCACATTGCCTGAGCTCCCACCATGTTCTTTGATCGGCTGGGCACTATGTCGCTAATGGCGAGAAGAACAAATTTCTCGATAGCACCATAGCGCCCTCTGGTGTTGTCACTTTTTTGCCCTCATGATGACCTCGATCTTGCAGATTGCAAACCCACCTACCATGTGGTGAAAAAGTGCTATGTCGCTATTGCAAAGGACTTTGCAACTTCCCATAGCGAGATAGCGCCAACCGTAGATATCTTTTGATCCGATGATGGGGAAGCTACGAGCCTGTAGAAATAAACCTAGGAAATAAGGAATACCATAAGGTTCAATCATTTAATTTTTTTGATATTCCTGGGATGTTTAAAATAACATTAAATTAGGAAGTAACCGTTGGGCGGGCAAGTATTTAAAATTCAAATATTTGGCATTGGGCACAATATGTAATAGGTTCCTCCAAAACTTGGGTTTTCTTTTCTAGCTACATAAAAAACTTGATGAATTAATGGATCATTCCAAACATCTTATACTATGCTATGATTTGATATGAAGTGAAGTGCTAGAAGTCAAATCAACCTTGTAATTGATCGAACTTCTTCAACTACTATAGACATTGCAATAATTCCATGGATGAAGGGAAAGAACATGAGCTTTCTTATATGCCTTAAAAATTAGAAGGATCAAGTGACAAGGGAGCATTTCCAATTCATGCATGCCACAAGAACTATTGTGTAGGCCTTTTAGGAGTAGGGAAGCGATGAGTTTGAGGCTTGCAATCTTTTTCATAAAGGTTGTTTTGAAATGGAATGAGGTAATGATGTTTTCACTCCAAGTGTAGAATATTATATATTTTCCACTGTAGAATTCATTTACAAAATGCTCTCCCAACCTTTGATAAGATAGTCACTTTTTTTCTTGATAAAGAGATGTTGTTTTGAAGGGTAGAGATCCCTATCTCCCTATCCCGACAGAAAGTGAGAACAAGAATAGGAGGACCATGATTTTCCTACCATATAGATAACTCAATCAAATATAAAAACAATGCTTAGACTAAGTGTGGAAGGTGGTGGTTTCTCTTGTTTTTAATATAGCTTTAACTCAGAAAATGAGCAAAATCTAGAGGATAGAGTTTTTGAAAAAGAAGCGTCAAATTACTTGTGGATAATTTTTCTTATGGGTTTGTGAAGGGTGATATGATAGACTATGTTGAAGTTCTTATTTAGTCTTCATTTATGGTATGGGAGGTTGGAGCATAAATACTTTTGTGAGTTGTATGTTTATCACTTGTGCGGGTCTAGCTCAGTTCATCATATAACAAGTAAAATGTCATGTTGCAGATGGTCAAGATTCTTATCACCATTAAATTTAAATAATTTCTTTCATTTTCTGCACACCATCTAAAAATTTGGAATTTGAATGATGAGTATAGAATAAAAAAGATACTTGGGGGACGAAAAAAAGATGATTTGAAAGGCATGATTGATTGTCAGATTTTTCCTATGCCAGTAAATTTTGTGGAATTGACCGCACGCTTTCAAGCGAAGCTTGATAGATGTAATACCTTCTCCCTCAAGCATTACTCTACACAAAAAATTCCTTTCTTCTTTCTTTCCTTTAGGGATGTTTTCAATTCTAGTGCCCATGCTTTCAAAATGCAAGTCTCCATTGTGATTATCACATATCAAGTCAATGGAATTATCACAATATTGATAGGTGTTGGAAGGCTAGTAAGATCCTTGTCCATTGCACATGTTCTCCACTGAATAGAGAATCGAATTCCCACCCTCTTTAGGGTATCTATGGGAAAATCAAAGTTCTAAAATTTCCCTATTTATGTAAGGAGCAATAAAGGATATCTTTTGTAGTTTGGGTGTATTGCGTAGATGTGAAGTTTTCACCCATATTGTTTTATCCCACATTGGGTGGGTAGGGGGATGTTTTGTTTTTTAAATATCTCAAGACATAATACACTAAGTGTCTTAAAGATGCAAAGGCTTTTGAAGCCTCAACCTTTCATGAGGACCCACCCAGCTAGGGAAAGGCTAAGGATATTTTGAACAAAATGTGTCAAACATGAAGTTGATGTGGTAGTGACCTGGACTTTCAAGATGAAGTAGAAGATGACACATGGCAACTTGGCACTAAATCATAGCATGACACATGGAAAGATATCTCCAAGCTTGGCACAAAGTTTGAGGAGGCCACATTGACAAGGATGACATATAGTAGCTTCTTAAATTCCCACATTGGTATGACAATTTGCTGATTGGGAATATGGGAATATGTGGTGATTTCTAGGAGTAGTTCACTAGATTGCGCCATGTGTCAAATCAGACGGTTGGCACATTCCTATATTATGAAGATGTGTGGAAGTTAAAGAATTTCAGAAAGCATCATGCCACTACATGGAAATGGATCTAGGTGGCAAGGGCATAATATTTTATCCAATTAGAGGACACCACATAGTGGTGATGTAGTAGGGTGCCCAATAGGCAATGACATGGCAAAGCACCCAACAAATGATGATGTGGCACAGTGATTGTATAAGGAGATCCAGTAGGAGACTGCCATGTGGAAAATTAGTGGAGCAATCAAAGGGTGCAACATGATGCCTAGGTGGCAATGATAGAGCAGAGGTTGGGCCAATCATGTTGTGACACATGGCATGGGAAAGTCAAATAGGTTTGACTTAGATGGATAATTAGAGGGGAAAATCCAAAATATGCATAAATATATTTTTTAAAGTGTTTTTTCTCAAATGTGCATATAGGTAATCTTAAATAAACTTTGGGTTATATCCCAAAGTCTTGACTTTAGAAAAAATAAATATTTTCCATGAGATGCAGACCTCAGAGCCATGCCAGGAGCTTGTTTTTCAAATTGACATCGTAGGAATTTCTAATAAGTAGGTATAGGAATATCATATACCATTATAACTAACAGAGAACAGACTTTCCATATTTGTGGTTATTTTTTGCACAAGAAGCCATATATTTAAGTAATTCAAGGTTTTGTACTAGGTGCCTATTTTTAATTCACATTTAGGTATAGCAGTTTAGAGTTGATTTTTTGCAAAATCATGAGTTGGGTGTGTGCCAAGGTTGTTAGGAATGGAGTTAGTGATAATATTTTCACCTCCAAATCAGTTTAATGAATGATTTATCATCATTTTAGATGTATATCTCATATTTCATTAGAGCAAGGGATTTTAATCATTAAAAAGAGATATTTAAACTTTGTTACCCTCAATGATGAGATTCCTTTTAGATGTCAGTTGTAGAGAGAGAGAGAGAGAGAGAGAGAGAGAGAGAGATGCTTTGCAACAACAAGGAAAGAAGATTCAAGTGGACATGTGTCACTTCTAGGTCAAATTTGGTTTCTTCTTCCTTTCCTATATCTTTCTCTTTCTCTCTCATTATAAGGGTTGGTTCCAATTTTGGAGAAATTTTCTCATTGTTGTGATACTAGGGTTGGTTCCAATTTTCTCTAATACCATAAGGTCAGATCCAGAACTGTGATTCTACCATTTTTTAGCATTTTCTCTCTGTTATGAACAATAGTGTTGTAGCTTCTTATAAGAAACTAGTTAACACAATTGTTTGTTGTGTATATTTTGAGTTTTGGCATATACCATGACGTGTTGATTTCAAGGAAATTAATAAGAAAGCCTCATAGAAAGTTTTAGTCTAAAATTTGTCTCCATCTTCATGGGCTTGTAATTTTCAATTGATATATGCATAAGGTGAATATTGTCTAGTTATAAATTGGCTTTGAAATTGTATGCCATTGTATGTTTTTCTATTGGGTCAAGGATCTAAGTAAAGTTCTTGATATACATTGACAAAATTGTAGGGATCATGGGCAGATATGATAAGCATGAATTTCATTTTGAAGATTGATGTCTATTTATAAGGTAGATAGGTAGATCTTATATCTGAATATATGATTATATGATGTAGCATAGGGTAGGAGAATCCCCAAAGGTGATGTCCTAGCCCCCAAAAAATAACCACACAGCAAAAACATAATTAAAATGTAAGATATGAAGCCAAGTCACAACTCTTTATTCATAAAATAACTAATTCCATGCAATGTGTTAGGTTGTAAGGCCTTCCTGGTTATAGCCAAAAACAAAGAAAGAAAATATTCTACAAGATCCCTCAAGATCCAATCCAAATCCTTGCTAGTCCAAACCCACACTCTAGTAGAAACCACCAAGATCTCAACTTGTGCTCGCAAGCCACCAAGCAATTTCCTTGTTTCCCAAGCCTCAACTACTAGCTCTATTCAAAGTTTTCTCCTCTACCACCTCCTCTACTCCAAGATGGATAAAATGAATGACTAAAGACTTCACCATAGCCCCTACTTATACCAATCCAAGCCAAAAGTCAGCCTAGTATGCTAAAAACTAAATTTCCCTTACATTAACTACTTGAAGAGCAAGTCAACCTCCAATAGGAATTAAATAATAAATGTCTTTAAAGGCTTACAATAATTATTAAATACATCAAAATTAACTACCCCAAACCCAAATAGGTCCACTCAACCCCACCCAAATCCATTAATCATGCAAGATATCCAACTACCCTAGGATGCTCCTGCATCAAACTCCCCAGGTGCCAAAAGATGTTCTTAATAGTTGGAAGAACATCTTCTAGGATTTAACAAATAAATCCCAAACTAGTTCTTCACATAAATTTCCTCCAAGTCTTCAACTTGTACATTCTTTCCCTTGTTCTTCTTCCTCTTTTCCATCCTTTTTGTTCCATAGGGTTTCTGTCCACACTAATCACTAAACCTTTCAAAATTTGCCAACTCAACTTGGCTGCCAATACTTAAGTTCCTTCTACCAACCTCTTCATTCTGTAGAGGAATTAGGGAATGCTTCCTATCACCTTTCTCAATTGGAAACACATTCTTGAAACAATCATGCATAGCTTTGCAATCATACTACCAAGGTCTATCAAGAAACACATGACAACTATTCATGTCCACAATATCACACAACACGTGATCCCTATACTACCCAATCTGGAAATCAACAAGGCACTGCTCCCTAATTCCCTAAGCATGTTCACCTTGAAATTAGCCAATACTATAAGGATAAAGATGTCTCATTCTCTTCAAACCAAGTTTTTGAACCATCTCCTCAGCAACAAGGTTATTTGTACTACAACCATCCAAAATCACATTAAAGATCTTACGACTAGACTTACAATGAGTCCAAAACAAATTACTTCTTTGACAAGATTCTAGTGTCCTCTGACCCACCAATACTTTTTGAGTCAATGAACTCTCCCCTTTCTTAGGCTAACTATCCTTGACTACAACCTCATTCATTATAATAGTTGTCCTTCCAATCAAACTTTCAAAATATCTATGCCCTTCTTGACCACACCCAAAACAATTATCTCTGAATCTGCCTCCTCCTATCCTTCTTTTCTATTCAACAGGTTTTGGTTCACATTCTACATTTGGTTTATCTTGTGCCAAACTATCCTACTTCTCCTTCCCTAGGTAATTACCTTGATTCTTCCTCTTTAGCTTCTCCTCTGCTCTCAAAGCATACCAATAAGCATCCTTAACCAAAGAAATATTCAGCATACCAACCTCATCCTGAATATTGAATCTCAAACCATTAATGTACCGAGCTACCTTTTCCTTTGACAATTCTCTATGACTAGACTAAATAGTCAACTTGTAGAACTCCTTGGTATAATCTTTCATAGTCATATCCTTCTACTTCAAATTCTGCAACCTCTTAAACAACTAAAGTTCATAATTAGTAGGAATGAGCTTAGCCTTCAACTCAGTCACCATCAATCTCCATCTAGTGATCTTCATTTCACCTTCTTGTTCTTTTTCCCTTTGCAGTTCCTTCCACCAAAGAGAAGCATGTCCCTTCAACTTAGTTTATGCTAACCTTACTCTAAGTGGATCCTTAATATCCTCAAGCTCAAAGTAGTCTTCTAATTCACCAATCCGATCAATTAGGTCTTCAAGATTCAAAGTACTCAAGAAATTAGAAACCTCCATCTTATACTTCAACTTCAACCAAGATCCAGGTCTAGCAAACTAGCCAACCTTATTTCCCATAGGTCTCTCCACACAATTAGTTCTAGCCTCACCATTCAATCCAACAAATTCAAAGTCTTCAACAACTTCCTTATAACCATCTTTAGTACCCATATGCTGAGGTACACCACCTAAAGCACTCACAATTTTAGCAATCATGTCACTCTTCATCAATGCCATCTCACATCTCAAAGTGGCTTTAAGATCCTCTATTTTAGATCTAAAATCTTCCTTAACCTTCTCTAATATCCTTTCTTCCATAGCATCACTAAGATCATCAATATCCCTAGGGTCCAATATTCTCAAAGGCATCTTCCAAGATCTGTGCAAACCCTAATAAATCTACTTCACAAAACCCTGGTGCAAACTGCCTCAACTTTGGCACTTGGTCTACACACTTAGGAACAACTTTTACTCTGATACCACCAGATGTAGTGCAAGGTAGGAGAATCCCCAAAGAAGATTTCCTAGCCCCCAAAAAAAACCACACAAGAGAAAAACAATAACAATGCAAGATATGAGGCCAAGTCACAACTCTTTATCATAAAATAACTAATTACATGCAATATGTCGAGCTCTAAGGCCTTCCAAGTTATGGCCAAATAAAAAGCAATTAATATTTTGACAAGATCCCTCAAGATCTAATCCAAAACCTAGCTAGTCCAGATCCACACTCTAATAGAAACTACCAAGATGTCAACTTGTGCTCACAAGCCACCAAGCAATCTCCTTGTTTCCCAAGCCATAACTACTAGCTCTCTTCAAAATTTGCTCCTCTACCACCTCCTCTACTCCAAGATAGATAAAATGAATGACTAAAGACTTCACCACCACCCCTACTTATACCAATCCAAGCCACAAGTTGGCCTAGTATGCTAAAAACTAAATATCCCTTACATTAACTACTTGAAGAGCCACAAGTTAGCCTCCAATAGGAATTAAATACTAAATGCCTTTAAAGGCTTACAATAATTATTAAATACATCAAAATTAACTACCCAAGACCCAAATAGGTCCACTCAACCCCACCAAAATCCCTTAATCATGTTGGATAGCCAACTACCCTAGGATGTTTTTGCATTAGTATATTTTGGATATCCATTTGTATGTTATGACTTAGTTAATGCCCAATGGATAAGGGACTGATTAGCTTAGGGAATTCATGTTTGAATTGTTCATACCTAGTTTATGCTAATATTCAACATCATTTATCAAATCTTTTCCCTTTCATGTTGAAAGAGCTAAAAGAGTTACCCTCACTTGTCTTATCTAGTTCATAAGTTGTTTTATTAGCTATTCCATGCCTATGTTGTATATATAAGCATTAGAATATTAAGGGTATTATATCTTCTTTGTCAGAGTCAAGTGTATGTTTTAACACTGGTACCATATGAATGAATCCGAGGTACACCTGCCTACATTTTGCAAATCCTAAAGTAGAAGTAGGGTCTAGCCTTATAGTTTCCCTAGTGTTTGAAAGGGTATGTTGTAGATGGGAAGTAGCTACCCCTAGATGTATTCTATTCTCATTGGGATATTTGAAATGTGATGTTTAAGACACCAACACATCTTAATCCTTATTATGTTGCTTGGATCTAGAAGGATCATAAATTACTTGTAAGTGAGAAATACCTTGTAAAATTAAAATTTGGGAGTTATCATGATGAATTCTTGAGTGATATTATGCCTATGGATTGTTGTCATATTCTTTTGGGTTGACCTTAGCAGTATGATAGACAAGCTCTATATGATGGTAGATTGAATTAGTAGACTATTTGGGTAGATGGAAAGAAGTAAATATTGTTTCCTTTGGTAGAGAAACTTGATGAGAATCATTGTACCACAATTAAAGTATTTTTGGTTGAAGGTAATCAATTTTTTAAAGATATGAAAGAACATAACATTTTTTTCTTTGATTCCTAGAAAGATTGAGAAACAAGATGAGTTAGAGCATGTGTACACTTGAAATTGAATCCTTGTTAGTGAGGTTTGAAGATATTATATATGATAATGTACTTGATGGTTTTCCTCTTATAAGAAGCATAAATCATTATAGATTTGATACATGGAGCTAGTTTTCCTAATAAAGCACCACATCGATTAACACCTAATGAAAAGGTTGAATTGAATAGATTAGTACAAGAGTTTTTTGAGAAGGGTTTGATTATAGAAAGTTTGAGTCTTGGTTAGTACCTATTTTGTTGGCACCTAAAGATAATGGAAAATGGAGAATATTCACTGCTTCTAGATTTATATGTTGGAAATATTATGATAGGCTAGGTTAATAAGAGGGGAGGGATGAATTAGTAATGAAATTATCAATCTTAATATTCTTGATCCAAGTACAGCAAGAATGGTGATGACCATCTTACCTAAAGCTACTCCAAGATTAGAAGCACAATACTTAGTACATCTCCTTATACGAAAATTTTCCCAGTATATTAGTATTCTAATAAATGGAAAACAATATGATGCCCAAATTGACAGTACAACATCTCTCTTTCTGTAAAAGGAAAATCCTTAATAATTGGGAACATCTAAGAGAAAAGATTGTGTATACTACCTGTGATGTCCAATGCAACCAGTCTAGCTGTGATAAATATTGCCACATAAAACATAATCCTTAATTACCCATTAATCCTTCATGTGTATTCTAATCTAATTGCACGCATGAGAAATTGAAAATATTAAACACTATGAAACACCATTTGGTAACCTAGAAACCTTCCAAGTAGAAAGTAAAACTAGGGTGGGGATGATACGCACAAGCTTTAGTACTACAATATAAAGTTGGCCTATTAAGGTTACAATGATCACTTCTGATGTTCTTCCCTTTTAGGAGCAATAAGGACTGCTAGGTCCACCTTGCAAAAGGATTTACAAAAATATAATGAAGTATGCACTCGGTAAAGAGATTTACACAAGACTATTAGGTCTACCTTGTTAAAGGATTTGACTGATCCACCTATTAGGATGAAATAGCAGCTAATCTCTAATCTACAACTTGGTTTGATGAATGGGATTCTTTTGAGTATATAAATCATCTTGATGTGATAGATAAATCTTTGTTGCTCCTTATACTGTTGTAGCTTTTTAAATTCGCTCTTCTCTTTTCTCTGATTGTTACATTGCATTATTTTTCTTTCTTTTATCATATTGGATGTAATACAATACATTACATATATGCTAATCCAATTTAGAAATTATAATGTCAATCACAATGCAAGTTTACACAAACATCACAAAGTCAACCCAACTACAAGAACCTGGGTTCTGAAGACTAGCTCGGTGAGGTTCTAATACTCGGTATCCACTGTTAATGCTTGGCATCATCATGCACTTAGTAGACATAGAAGCTTAGTTCATACTGATCACTTCCAAGTAGTCTTGAACTGAGTTTGCACTAATGACTTGGTGAATACTATAAAACTTGGCATAAAAATTGAATCACTTGATTCACACTGCACAGCTCGGTCAATGCTATAACTACGAGTTGAATATAAACTGAGACACTTGTTTAACACTAATTAGCTTAGCTAGGACTATACTCTCATCATAGTAACAAGAAACTTGGTAAGCACTGCACAACTTGGTTTGCATTGATAAACTTAGCATACACTGTGATGCTCAGTTTACACTACTGACCAACAACATTGTAGTAATTGATTGGCACAAATTGAATACTATCCAAGGGACTTGGTAGCAACTAAAAAGCTTGGCTAACACTATTAACTATACAATATGCTTGGTAGATACTTACAATCTAAATAAGTGTATGTCACTAATAACAAACATGATTGAAATGTCAACAATCTCCCCCTTTGGCATTAGTGACATAAACACTTATCAGTCAAAACTAAATTCAAAATGTTCAAGTACACCTTTATCCATCACCTTATGTCTCCAACTTGGTAGAGTATACTAGTTTTGAGATTTTATAAAATTGATTTTGTACAAGATGTATTTTTCTACATAAATAATACAGTAATGCTCCCCCATACATAATATACAATATACTTTACATCTTTTAAAATCTGATATATACAGTTTCTCTTATTTTCTATATATCTTGTCCTTTTTCACAATACATCTATATACATCTTCTCCCCCTTTATACAATATACATCTTTTCTACAATCTTTAATCTTCTTCCCCTTTTGACATTAATGCCAAAGAATTATGCTATATATACTATATAGTAGTGCCAAAATGTGATAAGAAATCTAAATGTACCTTTAAGATAAGTGCCAAAGTCTTATCCCAATTTTCTTGCAACACCTTGCATGTGTGTAATGCAATATGCACTTCAGCTAATAGTTCTATCATATAGTTTGCAATGGAGAATTTGTTGTCATGGATGAGTGTTTTAGAATGTGCAATGTGTATTTGCAATGCATCTATGTTTTAAAGAATCATACTTTGTATATCTATCAATGTAGCTCTTGTTCTTGCCTCTTCTCTCAACAATTCTTCCTACATATCAGTCAGGAATCTAATTTTGGTGTAATGGGTAGTGTTGTAGCTAGGGTTGAGTTGTAACTATTGTGCACTTGCCTTTAGATCCTCATCAATATTTAATAGTTTATCTTTTATTTCCTTAGTGAAAATTGATATATCATAGAGTTTACCGAATAGTAAAGAAACATTTTTGCAAGAGGTCTCTAGGGAGCCTAGAATAGTAGATAATTATACTTGATGGATAGTAATTTGTTGAGCAATAAGTTCCAAAACCTTATTCTCAAACTTCTTCTCAGCTCTCTGCAACAATTTTCCTTGTCTATTCAAATCATTATTAAACTTTTGGACTACCTTTGCTAACTGGTTCAAAATTGGTTAAGAAATATCAACCTCTACATTTAATGTCTCTACAAAGATATTCTTTGCATCTTCTATTATTTGGAATTCCTTGTTCCTTTCTTCTTTAAGCCTTTGTTTCTTGGCTTTCTTCTGAAGAATTTCTTCGAAAATATGCATCTAATCAAGATTGAGATTTGAGATATCCTAATTAGGAATAGAAATCTCCTCATTAAGATCTATGTCTTCTTCCTTCTCTTCTCCTTTACCCAAAAATCTTGTGCTCAATTGAGGCTTGGTCTCGACTGTCTTTGCACTTGTTCATTTCATGCTAGGAATGGAAACAATTGTAGAAGTGGTAGGACTCACTGAAAAAATATATACTTAACTTATTGCCAAAATATCAATAGTAGAAATACCTTGAATTACCAAAACTGATATAGAGGGAAGTGTTGGTTGCTCGATAGATGAAGTGCTTGTCACTTCTGTTAATGGGGTGTTGAGATAGATGGTTGCAAAAATTGATTGAGTGCTTTTGCTAACTATGTTTGTCACAATCAATCCTGCTAAAGCTTTCTTTGGGCTTGATGTTTTTAGAACATTGCTTGGAGAATGAGGAAGTGAGGCTATGACCACTGCAAAAATTTTCATTGGGTTGGTCTCCTAAGTATCTTGTGCATCTTCCTCATTACCTTCTTGATGTTGTTCCTCTTCATCATCATCTACATTATCAAAATGTGTAACTTCTTTACCATCAATTTCTTCATCTTTTTGTAGTTCATCATCATTGTCATCTTTCCTACTGACACTAACTAAAAAATCACTCAGCTTGTGAAGAAGATAAACATTCTTCCATGTGTTTGTAGCATTCTTCACTACATGCTTGATGTATTTCAATAGTACAAGACAAGTGTTGAATCTCAAACTAAGCTTTTCTTCATTTTTCTGCAAAGATTCCTTTACCTCCTTGTCATCCAAATTTGGCATGAGTTGCCTTAGGGTCTAGTCATATATGTCTTTTGTAGTCTTCATGGCATTCTCCCATCTTGACTTGACCTTCTCCATTGAAACATTTGGAATATGCTAAGCAAGCTAGTCTAGGGAGTATTTCCACTTACCCATTTTAGTTATTAACATATCTTCTATTTTCTTTTTCTCTTCTATAGTCCTAGACTCATACTTTAGTGCCTTGAAATTTTTTATTCCAGATGCTAATTCTAATTCTTTCATCCTTTCTTCAAAAGTAGATGGAGGCCTCTTGAAGATTACATCTCCTCCTTCTTTATTTTCTTTCTTCCTAGATGATCTTCTGGTAAACACCATAGTATATGTTTTGGTCGGCTCAGTAATAATTACCTTACCTTTCTTCTTTAATGACTCTTCATCATCTAATTTTTCTTCATCTTAGAGTTCTTCATCTTCTCCTTTTCCTTCAGTCAACAGAAGAGTGATGCTAGTTTTTAGTTTGGCAATTCTCTTCTTTCCTTTGTTGACTGCCTAAGGGAGTTTGATTTCAAGCTCAATTCTAGCCTTTGCCTCATCATAAGTGCCAAAGTATGTAGCTTTATGTTCAACAAGCTCATTAATCAATCCTTCAATAATGTCCTTGGTTTCATCAATGTTTACCTCATAACCAAGAGGTTTTATCCATACTATCCTTGGTCTTACGGCTTGAATGTACACTTTGTCACTAGCAACCATGAAACAAACTTCATTTTTGTAGTCTTCAACTAGTTTCTTAGGAATCCTGAATCTATTATTCATCTTCTTTTTGAATGCATCAAAATAGTTATCCATAATACTTGCATAGTTCTCTCCCATTTTAGCAATATACTCATTAATCTGATAAAGAATAGGTACATCTTTCCTCCAAACTACTGTACCTTTAGATGGAAAAAAATAGACAAGTTAAAAGTGAACCAAACTTACATGGATTGTTCTTGGAAGTTCTTATACTTTCCATTTTCTTGTTGAACTAGTTTAGCATCAACTCAACAAGGTCAAGTGACAAGTTATTCTTGACCACCTTGTATGCCAAATCCACTACTTCACATGATATGTTGTTTAATCTGCTTGAGCTATGAATCTTGTGAGTGATGATATGTATCTCAAAATTGAGTTCCATGCTAGTAACACAACTGATCTTCATTCCCCTTCCATCCCACTTGGCCATGGTTTTTTTTCTAGTTCGACTTGACTTAGCGTTTTAGTCATTTTCACTTTTGTCAACATGGGAAGACCAGTGATCTTGTAGATCATCTTCTTATTTATCAAAATGGGTTGTTCCAACAATGACTAACCATTGTGTAAATGAGTGAGAATATATCTTATCCAATTTACTTGAAAATCCCATGGCATATGCAGGATGTGAGTTAAACCTTTTGTTTCAAGATGTTGATGCTCATGTTTCAATACACCATTAATGCATAATTCCTTTAATGATTCATCCATCTCTATTGTTCCAATGTCTTCAATAGCACATTTGAAACATGAACAAATATCATTGATTAATAGCACCTTTCATGAAATTTGTTATTGAGCTTTGCTCAAATCTAGGGTTTCTGCAATTGTAGGAGTCAACTTAAAGTCTAGTGCCCTCCATTCCATGCCTCTAACCAACATGTCTAAACCTTTCTTTGATTTTTTGATTGTGGATGCCATCTTCTCTTAGTAGATTTGAGAGAATACAAAAATCTTCAATAAAAATTTGCTAAAATCACTTGAATTCTTTGAAGATCACTCTGCACAAATAGCTCTCAAAAATCCATGGTGAGAAATGACTTTGATTTCAGCCTTTTTCATCAAATTTTTTCATAAATGCCTAGTATGATTGTTCGCTCAAGCAATAGACTATTATCCACTTCACTTGCATTGATTGCTTGATAGAGTTTTCCATGACTCGGTAACCACACAAAACTTACTTACTCCTGACCTTGCTTGACAGGGTCTACAACCCAACCTCACTCGGTAAGGTCTGCAACCTAAACATGCTCGGTAAATATTGCATCTTTTACTCAAAAATCCCTTTACATCTCAAATTTTCATTTGGATCTTTCAACCTACTAATTGGAACTGATGTGAGATGTTTTCTTTAGAATCCTAGTTCCAATTCTCCTATGAGAGATCAAGTGGAAATGGTGGAGTCACCCAATTCTTGAGTGACATCTTCATTAGTTCTTGGACTTGTATGTTTAGAAGATTTTGGAACCCATTGCTATCTCATCTACTTTTTGATGTTATCAACTTTTTCCTTCTTTTCATCTTCAATTCTTTTAGTATTCATATAGTTCTTGGCAAGATGACCAAGTTTTGTACAAATGAAACATCTTCTAGTAGTATCTCTTGTCCTCATACAATGTTTTACACAATTCATTCCAATGTGTCCAAATTCTCCACAGTAATGACATCTGCACCAAGTGTTATAGTCCCAACCAAATATAGATTTTGCAATTTCCTCTATTGGGTTTAATATCTTAGTTTTGTATTATGATGACGTGTGTCCATGCTTCTTACATTTGTGACATTTTCCTTCAAATTTAAGTTTGTCTTTGAATTTATTTTCCCTTTGTCCATGTTGATTACAATTATAACATTTTCCATTGAATTTTTCTTTCCCATTGCTCCAACATTTGTTTGATGTATGACTTATCTTACCACAATGATTGCAAGTGGGTCTTTGATTCTGTTGAGCTCCTTGCTTGGATGATTCACCTTCTTCTGTATATTTGATTCCTACTTTTTCTTTTTCTCTATAATGGCTTTGCTCATTTAATTGATTCATATCTACTTGATATTTCATCAGTCTCTCATTGGTTTGTCTTTCAGTGTTTAGATCATTTCACAGTCTTTCATTCTCTGATCTTAGATTTATGATTTCTTCATTTGCATTAGTGAGCTAATCAATGAAGTCTATCTGCTGAAGGGATAGGTGTTGAATTACATTGTTCTTTCCTTCTATATCTTCTTTTAGCTTGTTTTTCTCTTCCATGACTTCACACAACCTTACTAATTCAATTTTTTTCTCTCTTCTTAGTTTTCTCACCTCTTCTTGAAGAGTACTATTCTTTTCAAGTAGTTCTTTGAGTGCTTCATCAGCTTCATTTGAATTTCTTGAATGGATGTCTTCAATTCTTTCTTCAATGTAGAGTTGGTCATTCATCTAGATTGCAAGTTCTTTTCTTCTTTTCAAGGATTGAGAGAATTCCTCTTCTACTTTCTTGAGTTGTCCAATAGCCAATTCCAAATCTAGCTTCCCATTGTCAATAGCCTTGTCAAGTATAAATACATCCATAACCTTTGATCTTTGCTCAAGCTATTAAAATTCTTTCTTGATAACCACAAAGATCTGATACGAATTGTTGTAAATATTATGATAGGATAGGTTACTGAGAGGGGAGGGGTGAATCAATAACTTAGGAAACTTAATCCTTAATTTGTAATTAATCTTTCATGTGTATTCTTATCTAATTGCATGCATGAGAAACTGAAAATATTCAACACTATGACACACGATTTGGTGACCCAGAAACCTTCCAAATAGAAAGTAAAACTATGGTGGGGGTGATACCTACAAGCTTTAGTACTACAATATAAAGTTGGCCTATTAAGGCTTACAATGATCACTTCTGATGATCTACCCTATTAGGACCAATAAGGATTTCTAGGTCCACCTTGCAAAAGGATTTACAAACATACAATGAAGCATGCACTTGGTAAAGAGATTTACACAAGACTATTAGGTCTATCTTGTTAAAGGATTTGACTGATCCACCTCTTCGGATGAAATAGTAGCTAATCTCTAATCTACAACTTGGTTTACTGAATGAGATTTCTTTGAGTATAGAAATCACCTTGCTATGATAGATAAATCTTTGTTGCTCCTTATTCTATTGTAGCCTTTGTAATTCAATCTTCTCTCTTCTCTGCTTGTTACATTACATTATTTTTCTTTCTTTTATCATATTGGATGTAATACAATACATTACATATATACCAATGCAATTAAAAAATTACAAAGTCAGCCATAATACAAGTTTACACAAAAATCACAAAGTCAGCCCAACTGTAGGAACTTGGGTTCTGAAGAATGACTCGGTGAGGTTCTCATACTCAGCATCCACTATCAATTCTTAGCATTTTCATGCACTTGGTAGACATAGAATCTTGGTCCATACTAATCACTTCCAAGTAGTGTTGAACAAGGTCTGCACTAGTGACTTGGTGAATACTGTGAAACTCAGCATATAAACTAAATCACTTTATTAGCTTAGTTAATGCTATCACTATGAGCTTAGTATAAACTGAGTCACTTGGTTAACACTAAGTAGCTCAATTAAGAGTAGACTCCCATCATAGTAACTATGAACTTGGTAAACACTGCACAACTTTGTTTGCACTGATAAACTTGGCATACACTGTGATGCTCAATTTACACTATTGATCAACAACTTTGTAGTAACTGCTTGAAGCAAACTAAATACTATCCAAGGGACTCAGTAGCAACTAAAATGGTTGGTTAACACTATTAATTGTACAATATGCTTGGTAGATACTTACAATCAAAATAAGTGTATGCCACTAATAACAAACATGACTGAAATGTCAACATTATAAACAAGATAGCAATGAAATAAATATTCCCTTTGCCTAAGATTGATGACATAATGGATAGTTTGAGTGGAACAAATTATTTTACAAATATGGCTTTGAAAAGTGGCTATCATCCTATCAAAATTACGAAATGTGATGAATGGAAAACTTCTTATAAGACTCAAAGAGAGAAAACTCTTGATAAACTAATAGATTGAAATCCCCAAAATGTGTAAGGAATTCTCTGCTTAGTATTATATCACAATGCTATAAGGTGCAACAACTAAATTGAAAAGATATTCATTAATTCCTCTTTTGAGGGAAAACCTTCCCGACGAGTATTTTAAAGAAAATACTAAAAAAGCTTAAAAAATCAATTCATAAAAATGAACAGAATGTGTAGATTGAAAAACCATTTTAATTTAATGACCACGATCATCCACATATTAATCTGTATAGATGAAAATGATTTGAAGTTCACTTTTACTACTATCCTTTCAAATTCTCTCAACCTCAACAACAAGATTCTAAATTGTAATAAGTCAATGTAAACCTTTTCACAAATGATCAATCTCCTCAAGGATAAAAAATCATTACAGAACAGACAATATTATCTATTACATAAAAGCTTCAAAACATAAAACTGTAGAATCTTATATTTCCTTATCACAACCAAAATTTTGCGTTAAAGTTTTATTTTCAAAATGTAGATACAAGATCAAAAATATTTCTAGTTTCGCATCCATCGAGAGAGATTCTTTTTGAAAATAGTTATTAGATGTATATACCCTTCAGGGCTAGATAACATAATCCAAAATTACCCTGCCAGGAGTAGATAGTTATTTGGTTACTTAACCAAGCTAACCAACTAAACAAAATAGAGAAAATAAAAAATAGAAGTCACACAACTAAGAAATTCCAATTTTTGCAAGGCTTTGTCCATGCCAGTAGCAGTCCTTCCAGCTTTCATACATGGAAATAAAGGATGAGATGACTAACTAATGTGGTAGAGCAAGAAAAGAGATCCTTTGTTCTAGACCTCTTTTTCCCTCTTTAGTTTCACCATCTTTCCTTCATACATCTCTAGGTTTTTTTGGTTGATTATCAAGATGGCTTTGACATGGGTGATGTTCGAAAAGTCTTGTTTCACAGGTGGTTTCTTTTCTTGAAGCTCCAAGAATCTCTTCTATATTTGTTTGATGATATCTTATGTGGGTAAGACAGAGCCACCTTCTCCTTCTGCACATTGCTTATAAAACCACTTCAGGTCACTGAGAATTATATCATCTATGACCCCAAGGTTAGATAGAATTTCTTTGATTTATGCTATGCTCTATGAAATTGCTTCATTTATCCATTCAATACATTCTAGAATCGCATGGAAATTTTTAGCATCAAGGTCAGCCACATGGCATTCAAAGAGGAATTTTTGCAAGCCATGCACCTATATTTCATTTATCCATAGTATAACTTTCATCCAATTATTTTTCTCCTTCTCATATCCTTAGATATTTGATTCAACCTTCTTAGTGACAATTGAAGTTTCTTTACGAGTATCACTCAAGAGATTCACTTGTGTTACTACTTCATCTCGCATAGTCTGAACCCATTCTTCAAATGTCTTAGCTATGACTTTACATTTTTTTAAATTATCCAAGAACTATTAATTAGGTGGAGACTTGACATCAATAATGGCTGACATTTCATTGATATATTGGGCCATGCTTCCCATAGCTTCCTTCATATTTTTATTATCTTTAGTATCTTTCCATACCTAGTCTAAAATCTTCTTGTCAGACACCTCAAATATTTTCATGTCCATAGATCTACTACCTTTACCTAGGTCTACTTTTGATACCTAATAATATTGAGGTGTGAGTTCTTCCTAAAGTTTATCCTATGGAGGTTTGGTAGTTTCTACCAACCACCATCCTATGTCCTTGTCAAAATCAATAGAAGACTCTATTTTTACTTTCTTAACTTTAGAAGACCTTCAAAGGCATTTACTTAGCACGTCATCCATTGGCATGGAGAGTGGTACCATGCTTCATTTCTTTTCTATAGAAGTCTCCAACCACTTAGGTGTCGAAGGCTCCTTTTCAGGTGTGGTTGTGTTGTTAATCAGAGCTAGAGTACTCATACATGCACTATCTTCTTCTACCATTTTCTATTGGACTTCTATTGAGTCAAAAATATTAAGGGAAATGATCTATTTTTTTACCATTTCACTTTCTAGGGAATCCAAGTTTATTGCAATCCCACTCTCTACTCTATTTTGTACAACCTTCTTGCTTCAGGTGTATGAACAATAGTTCTTTTAGTATTCACTATTTGAAGTTGAATTTGGAGTTGAACCATAGGAATAGATACTTCAACTTCAACTTCCTTTTGACCTGCGATAGAATCACCAATAGCAACATTAGAGGGCACAGTCAGCTTTCCTGAAGGCTTTTTTTTTTTAGCTATTGAATATTTTTTGTGCTTTTCTTGGATTGATACTTAATTCATCTTTTGAGCTAACCAATTTTTTTTTCTCTTCAAAACTCTTGTCATGTAAGAATAAAAATCATCTTCTTCTCCCTTGTTCCAATCTAGCTAAAGAATATGGAGACATTCAATTTGTTCAATATATAAAGGATCTACCACTTCCTCATTATCATTTTCTTTTCTCACTGATGTGAAGTTGAATTTTGAATGCTTGTATTTGGCTTATGGTCAATCTCAACCACAATCTTTTTCTCACCTCACACTCATCAGAAAAATTGGCCTAGTAGTCTTCTAAGTGAGGAATGTGCCTATTTTCCCTGGCAAATCCTACATAATCAAAGTTCTCTCTAGCAAGGTAGGGCTTGAGGCATGGTTTGGACATTGATGAATCTATCAACATAGCCTGTTTGATATTAGGACATCTATAGTGGCTGATTTCTATAGGAAAAAAGGTAGCATGAGTCTTTTTAATAGTTTTAGACAAATCAGTGACATGCAAGAGTTGCCTATAGATTTCAGAAAGGACAATGTCATCAAGTCAATAGTGAGGCAACTCAAGAGGTTCTCCAATGAAACCCCCAACTCTGATGTAGATGAATCTAGAGAATTCTATATAAAAATAACCATAAATATTAATAGCTTGCATAGATTCCTCAAAGATCCTACAATTCTCTTGACCTCAAAGCTCAAAAACTAGTCTCCCTGGGAACACATCATTAATCCTCTGGAACTCTTTGTAGGGTTCTTTTGCTTGTAGACTTCTATAATACTAATATATGGCCATGTCTTCTATCTAGGGCTCACATGGTAGCCCTTCCCATTCTTTTGACATAGTCAAGATATAAACCAAAAAGGATGACATGAAGAAAGGATCAAAGTTATTCAAACCTACAAGACTTGAGTGTAACCCTTTAGCTATCAAATCTGCCCATTCAATGAATTTTTCTCCCTCAAAATTTTTTTGAATGAACAAATACATGCAAAAAACTATGTCAGTGATCTCTTTAATGAAATGTTCAATAGTTTTGGGTAATCTTGACCCTCCTAGTGTTGGCTTTAAAATCTAGGCCTATGCCACAATAGAATCATAATATTTATTTTTCTTTTCATACAAGTGTCTAGATTCTTCAAAAGTCCATGGCTCATAGGGTTCTTTATGAGGTATCCTTAAGAAGGAACTGACTGTAACTCTATCAATTCTAACCAAAACTTCACCTATGATCTTCTTTATACATCTGGTATGAGGATCATAATGATTTTCATGCTCAACAATCAACTCTAGACACCCTATGGCAGTAAAAAAAGCGGTGGCTTCTATCAAACCACTACTAGTGAGTTTCTAGTAAATGTGTCTAGCTTGTGCATTCTTTACTCTCTCTACCAGTCAATTTAGGTCCACATTGACTAGGAAAGTATCTTGTATCTCAAACAGAGACCCTAACAAATAGGGCTTCTTAGGTTTAGGAAGCTTAGGTCAAAAAAGAGTCATGGCCACCTTGACAGGGAATCACAAACTTAAATGCTTAAAAATAAAATTTCAATCAAGAGAAATAGGAGTAAGAAAGAAAAATATATGAAGGGAGCCAAAAAATGCACTCACTAGTTTCTGCTAAAGTCAAGCACTTCTAGTTTTGTTCTTACCAGCATAATGTTTTGGGTTTCGACATAGTAAGATAGGCAATTAAACCACAAAAGGAGGGATTTTAAAGCATGAGATTTTGGAAAATCAAGGACAGATATGGAGTGTGTAAAATCATTAATATCAACATGTGAATTTATTTGAAAATACTTTCCAGTCATTTATCATTGATCATCTCCATCACATCAACATGTGAACTCATTTTAATGACACCAAATAATCATTACTTTTACTTTCCTAGAAATAACTAGTACTTTTAGTACTTTCTTTTTGAAGTTGAACCGTAAGAACAAATACTTCAACTTTAGCTTCCTCTTGACCTACAACAGAATCACCAATAGTAACATTAAAGGGCATTGTCAGCTTTCTTGAAGGCTTCTCATTTTTAGCTCTTGAATGCTTTTTGGACTTTTCTTGAAATGATAATTGATTCATCTTTTGAGCTAACCTATTTTTTTTTCTCTTTAAAGATCTTGTCATGCAAGAATACAAATCATCTTCTTCTCTCTTGTTCTAGCCTAGCTCAAGGATAGGGAGACTAGTAAGCATGTCTACGCATTTAGACGTTTGCATTTGTCGTGAAAGTGTTAAGTGATTTTTTGTGATTTTGGGTTTTCAAGTTTTAAATCCTTTTGGATTTAATTTTTGGTAGCTTTTCTTTAGGTAAAATTCCATTACAAATAATAACCTATTTTCATTTGGATCGATTCAGAGTTTAGCTACTCCAACTGGCTAATTTCTAGAACCAACTATTAACTCAAAAAGTGAATAAGTATTGGAAAAGTGAATTCATTATTCACTTCTCACATTTTGGAAATAGAATTTGGAGAGCAATTTTGGAATTCCTCTTCTAAAGGATTCATTTTTTGTTCGTTCTAGGAGATGTGAGCGTGGGATCTATGCGAGGTCAGTCTTGTTGGATTTGGCTCGGGGAGTTTATGCTTTGCCATCATTTTCAGCAGATTTGGCGGGTGATTTATTTTATTATGCGAGTTACTATTTCTACCCCTTTTTCTATCAGGTAGGGCTTTCTCATTTTATTGTTTTCACTCTGTTTCAGCTTTCAATTCTTGCAGCAATTGGTTAGGAGGTTGAGAACTAGTGTTCCCCTCCATTTCTATTTGCTGGTTTTGCCCAGTTGGTCGGGTGTGAACGTTTTCCCTATTTTTGAAATGGGGGTTTGGGTTTTTGAGATGTTAGGCTAGCCATTTTTTCATATAGTGCCTGATTTTATTTATTTTTGGAATTTTTTGGGTTTTTGCACCCAAAGACCAAATGGGTTTTAATTTGAAAAATTTTCCAAAATTTGGGGTTTTTACCTTGTTTTGTGTGTCACCTATTTTCTTGGGTTTTCTTGGCACAATATGGGTCATGGACTTGGATGATCCATTTGGATATCTACTAGACCACTTTTGCACCTTATGTTGCATTGGGATGCATGTAGCATCTGTCATCCCAATTTTTGTTTTTGATTGATTGACTTTCTGTTTGGGTTCTCATCTAGTCCTTTGTTATGATCTTTATGATGGTGGTGCACTACACACAAGTACGTGCGCGTACATTGTTGGATGACTTGCGAGTCTCAATCTTCCATGGTATTTCCAAAATTGTGATCATTGGGGTTGAGTTGGGAATTTTTATGCTTATGGGCACTCATCGATGGATGAGCATGGGTAGGGTAGGGTAGCATATGGAGGGGGCTTCCATCTTGCAGCTTGGTAATCATGAGGCCATGGGTTGGCAGAAGAAGTTTTACATAAGTTATAACTAAAGAAAATACTGAGTGGTAATAAAACTTAAGATAATAAAATGTGTGAGCACTTGATTAAGTTCGAGGACACAATGTGTGAGCACCCATTCAAGTTTGAGGACACACGATCCAAGCTTGGGCTTGTACATGCCAAGTGGCCCTCCATGATGTCAACCCCTACATAGTAGCCCATTGAGATGTCTGACCAGGACCTATAGTTCTACATTGTCTTTGTCTTGGATTCAGTCATCATACTGCTTGATGTGTGTGTTAGCCATGGATGTTGTTTTGCATGTGTTTGTGGTTGGATCATTATCTCCATCAACATGGTGGGTGTAGACCTATGGGTGCCAAGTGATTGGGAGGCATAGCTAACTACACCACTACTAGGGACTGGCATACAAAGATAGTCTTATATCTTAGTGTGACCAATGTTGGATGTGTTCACTTGGTACTTTAGTTTATGGAGTATGCTTCTTGTGATTTATGCTTTCATTGGGATGTTGTTTATCATGTTTAGATGATCTTAGCTTTGATGCATTCTTTATTATGATGATTAGCATGTGATAGGTGATGTTATCTACTTGTAGGTTTATCTTTTGTTGTACTACTAGCATGTTAGATTTCCTTATGCTTTTGGTTATTAGCATGTTTAGTAGTGATGTCCCTATTATGACAGTATCGATGATTTGATCGGTGGCTTCGGATGTTATGCGCAAGGGGATGGCTAGGGCCCATGATGGTCTTATGATGCCATTGACGGTTGGGAGGAACCATGTACTTACTTGGTTATTCTATTCATTGTGATGTTATTTTAGTTATTGTGATGTTGCTTTAGTTCACTGCGATGTTCCTTTTGCACTTTTACTCTTATCTGTTAGATGGTTAGATGTTATTCTTTTTGTATTTCCTTACTCAATTTGAGGGTTCTTGCCTCAAAATGTGGATCTAGTACTCCCTGGTGTGGAGGTTCTAAACTTAGTTTTAGTCTTTTTTTTATCTTTAAGTGTTTTTAATTAGTTTCCTAGGTGACCTTTTATTAGCATGGTGCGACACAAAAATTTATCGCATGCCCATTGAAACTGTATCATGCATCCCCTGATTCTATCGAATGCCTCTTCAAGAAATATCATGCGATATTGGAAAGTATCTCACCTTCTTGAAAGAAATGTCATACAAAACTCTTAAAGTGTCGCACACCTTTGGGAGAAGTATCGCCCAGTCCCTAAAAGTGTCACTCTCCTTCTTTACAAATGTTGTGTGATACTTTTCTATGTTGTATTAAAGTATCACCTAGTTTTTGTAAAAACTTGTGCGGGTAGGCAGTGGGCACTTTTCAATCTAATCAAAACTTTTTGAGAGTTGATTTGGATAGCTTCTTTGGTGTTCTTCAACCCTGTGGTGTTGCATTTTGATTCCAGTTGTGTGTGTTTCAATAGTAAGTCTCTTGGGGTTTGAAATATATTGTTTAAGTATAAGGAATTGTATTCCTTATACTTAAGATATATTTGAATATATGCAATGATTCATTTGAGATAGGTTCCAGACCTCTACGAGCTAAGATAAAGATTTTAGGAAATTTTAGGACTTTAGAAATCTAAACTTAGCCAAATTTTAGGGCTTCAAGATTTTAGACTTAGCCAATTTTTAGGAGTCAGCATTTGTCTATCAGCTTGGTTGATCTCGTTTGTTATCTTGTTGATGTTTGGGTTAGTAGTGGCATTTGGAGATCCATTGGGGTTGGTTGATTGTTAGTCTTTTGTTCTGATCTTTATGATCTGTTTAGGTTGTTATCATGTGCACTTACACTTGGTTTTTAAAAAAAAAATCTTTCTTTTTTTTCATCCTTGTTTCCAAGGATCTCTAGGCAGGGTATTACAGTAGTTGATAGATTTTCAAAGATGTCTCATTTTATACCTTGTAAGAAGACATCTGATGCAACTCATGTGGTTGAATTATTATTTAAGGAAGTGGTAAGATGATGTAGGAGCATCCTAGGTTTCCTTGTAATCCTACTCATTTTTTTCATTCTAGAAATTTTCACCAAGTGTTAGTGTTAATTGAGTAGTCTTAATTGAGTTTCAGTGTTAACCGATTTTCAGTGTTAAGTGAATTTGCAGTGTTAACCTAGTTTTAGTGATAACTAAGCAATGTTAACCTAGTTTTAGTGTTAACCAAGTAGTATTAATCGAGCTTGTAGTGTTAACTGAGTTCAAGTCTTAATTGAGTTCCTATGTTAATTGAGTTCCAGTGTTAACTGGATGTTCCTTCGTGTACCGAGTGAACCTGATAGTTGTTGATACTCAGAAGTAGTTTTCTAGTGCCTAATCATGTCTTAGTTTTTTCTTTTCCTGAGTTGTTGGTGTTTACTTTGTTGGTGTTTAGTTTCTAGCATGAACCAACCTTGGCATTTAATTTGCTTGTATGTATTTAATTTCTATTGTAAGCTGACTTGTGGCTTAAATGTGTTAGAATCTGAAAAGATTAATAACCCAGAAAACTAGTGCAAAGAGTAAATATCTAAACTATGAATGCAAATGATACAAAATCAAAATAGCATCATAGAGTTAGTCTCCAAGAGAGTAATGCAAATGCTGAAAGCAAAATAGCATTAAGAGGATGCAAAAATAAGAGATACAAATACAAGCCAGGTAGCATGCTTATATAGGCTAGGAAGAGGGAGGAGGTGGCAACACCAACCAATGAGGAGCAACCATCTATCGGACTAAAGATAGCAAAGTATCTTCCCAAGATAGCTAATGGATGCTCACATGTAGGAAGATGACACCTCACAACCATTCACCTAATAAGACATGCTTTATTAACCTAAGCGAGATTATTAAAAGTGTAGGAAAAACCTAGCAAAATAGGAAAAATAAAAAACTACACTAACACCCCCCCATAAGCAAAGCTTAGGTGGATGTAGAAATGGGTCCCGGCAAGTCAAGCCTGATGAGGTACCCATGTACATAAAATTCCCCCAAAAGAGAGAGAAAAGAGACTCCCCAAAGAAAATTAGGACTCCAAGTGAGAGGAAGAGGCCCCCCCAAAAGATGTAGCATCCCGCACCTCCAGCAAAGCTTGCAAATTTTGTCCGGTAGATCCACTTGCATCGAACAAGTTTTCTTCCCTTAGGAAAAAGGGCAAGATCCCAAGTGTGGTTCCTCATCAAGGAACTATACTCTTCCTGCATAGCTGTATCCCACTCAAAAATACCAGAAGCCTCATGAAAGGACTGTGGATTTGAGGCAGTAGCAATGAAGATATATTGAGCATCCTAGAATTGTGAACGAGTCTGCTTGGTGTCTGATGGATCCCCAACCCAATCACCTGCAAACTGCAAGGTCTGTCTAGCCCAAAGTGGACCAGAAGATGGAGAATCTAGAGGAGAATCATCAACCTGTGAATGATGACTAGGAGAGGAAGGAGGTGAGTCCTCTAAATCACTCTCTGCATCAAAAGTGGAGGTAGAAGACTGCTCAAGTGAATCTGACCCATCAGAAGATCTATCATGTATTCCAAGTGACTCCAATGTCAAAGTAGAAGGCAACCCTGTGACCATGCTCTGCTGGTTAAGCTGATGCAAGTAGTGGAAGTTAAGATGGCCAAACTGCTCATGCCATAATCTGCTCACATCATTAGAGTGAGTGAGAAAAACAGTCAAAGGAGGATCAGGAACAAGGTGAGAAAACATATAGAGTCTTGACTGATGATCTGCTCTCCCAACTGCAATTGTAGAATCATTGTGCAACTCACGTATCTCCACTGAATCAAGAGTGAACTCAACCCACTTGCCTAAACCTGTGTGAGTGATCTGGTGTCCCAATAGGAGATTAGTTGACAATGAGGGTACATAAGGAACATCATGGAATGTGCCATCCCCCACATCAACAGACCCTCTCCCACACACCTCAATATGAGTGTTATCACCCATCAACATAGAAGGCATAGTACATTGCTCCAAGGATGCAATTTCTTCCTTAGATGAAGCCATGTGGTGTGAAGCACCTGAATCAAGAACCCAAGTGGATGGTGAGGAAGCAACTGCAAAAAGGGCCTTGCCCTTTCCTTTCCCCTTGTTGTTTTCTTTTTCTTTGTTAGACCCTTCATTAGAACTTTGTTTGATAGACTCAGGAACACTGATATTATTCTTCTCAAGAATGTATGTCAAGTGATCAAGTTGTTTCTGCAAACATTTATGTTCATCATGACCAGGTCTTTTACAATAAGCACATTTGACCTTTTCTTTCTTAGGTTTATCGCCCTTGGAAGATGGTGTATCAATAGTTGCTTTTGAAGAAACTGGCATCTGATCCTTCTTCTCCTCGCTATTCTTTTGTTTCTTGTCCTTACTATTGTTGTTACTACTTTGTCCTTGCTGTTCTTTTGTGCCTTGGTTGGCAGCCAAGGCATGTGACTTAGAGGACTTAAGAATACCCATTTGGATTAGCTTGTCCTGTTCTCGAGTGAGATTGATAGCAAAATCATCTAAAGATGGCATGGCGAATTGAGTACCAAGTGCACCCTTAGTAGCATAGAAGGTAGAGACAAACACAGAATATTCTGAACTTAGCTTAGAGAGAATACTAAGAATCAGTTGTTCATCTTTCTTTTCAATTCCACATTATTTTAACTGCAGCCTTAGTGATTTCAATTTGGTGAAGAAATCTTGGATTGTGTTGAAATTGCCTGGACTCAAACTTATTAATTCATTTTCCAACATATGACCCCTCATTGAATCTTGTGTGCCAAATAGTGTTTCTAGCTTTGTCCATACTTCATTTGGTGTATCCAAAGACTCAATGTGAAATAGCAAGTCAGGAGAAACAGACAAACACAATGTTCCGAATGCCTCATCACATTTGTTAAACCACTTAGGCTTATCTTCATCTTTAGCAGGTTTAGTTTCAAGTCCCATAGTTATCCTATTTAATCCAGCTTTCCTTAAGTGAATTGTCATGCGTGATTTCCACTCAAAGTAATTGTATGGAGTTAGGATGGGCATATTTGTTTGATCCATGATGAAGAAATGCAAAGAAATGCTAAAAAGAAGAGAACCCAGCCACGACAATGCCCCCCTCGCTTTACTCAATCAAAGAACCCCCCCTCAAAGAAATATGATTTGGCACTTTATTTTAGTGCATTTACAACTACCACTAGAAAGAATTACTTAGTGGTCTTGATTTCAATGCATTACAAACCCTCATGAAGAGCATATGCTAGAAGTGAAACTTGGGCACAATAATCAAGGAAAAAAATAGCACCAATGTGATCTACTCGAAAAATCATGCACTTTCAAAAAAAGAATCACCTCGATACGAGGTCGTATGAGAAAGTTATGATCCTCCGAAGTTTCCAAAACGAGAACTGTGCACAGTCACGGCTGAGAATCTGTAATTTCTGAAGAATTCATGCATGAAAATCAAAAAACAACTCCACTAGTGGATAGAGCACAAAAAAATAGCCAAGTTCATAACAAGAATCATCAAAATTGGAGTCCGTATGAGCAAGAACGAGACTTTTGAAAACTGCATTCAAATCTGCGGCTGCCAACGGAGAGGGGTATGGCTGTAGCTTTGCATGCTCGATCCTAAAAAATATACAGCTTGCATGCAAAATCTAAAAGATACCCAGATGGTTTTTCGGGGCTGCGAACAAAACCCAGAAAGCGTTTTTCTTGCTAATGAACAGAAGATGTTGCTGTAGTGTAAATCAGACGCCTTTAACAGTAAAAAACGGCTCCAAAAATCAGAAAACGACCCCAGCAACCAAAATTTGACATGCAAATGTTGGATCAGCTTCTTAAGTCCATCAATGGCATGTTGGAACCTGCAAAACTGATTGAAAACTCCAAATATGCAAGTTGGTTGTCAAATTTGAGATTGAAACCCCAAAGAAAAATTGTTTTTGTCAAAACTTTTCTGATTCTCAGGATCATCCAAAGATGCAAGAGAAGAGCATACTTCATTTTTCAAAAAACTACAATAAAGTTTATTTGCCCCCCCCAAATCTCTCAAATAAGGAAACTAAAATCTACTCTTGCACATAGAAAAGCTCTGATACCATGTTAGAATCTGAAAAGATTAATAACCCAGAAAACTAGTGCAAAGAGTAAATATCTAAACTATGAATGCAAATGATACAAAATCAAAATAGCATCATAGAGTTAGTCTCCAAGAGAGTAATGCAAATGCTGAAAGCAAAATAGCATTAAGAGGATGCAAAAATAAGAGATACAAATACAAGCCAGGTAGCATGCTTATATAGGCTAGGAAGAGGGAGGAGGTGGCAACACCAACTAATGAGGAGCAACCATCTATCGGACTAAAGATAGCAAAGTATCTTCCCAAGATAGCTAATGGATGCTCACATGTAGGAAGATGACACCTCACAACCATTCACCTAATAAGACATGCTTTATTAACCTAAGCGAGATTATTAAAAGTGTAGGAAAAACCTAGCAAAATAGGAAAAATAAAAAACTACACTAACAAAATGTGCATTTAATGCAAGGATTTAGTTAATTTGTAACATACTAGACCAACTTGTGGCATAGTTAGGTACAAGTACGGGTTCTTATGAATTCTTCGATAAGAACCATTCATCTTGGAGAAGATGATGAAGTAGAGGAGTGAACAATGAGAAGGGCTAGTAGCTAAGGTTTGGGAAACTAGGAGATTTCTTGGTGGGCCTACGAGCAAAAGTTTAGATCTTCCTTGGAGCTTTCTACCAGAGTGTGGATCTAGACTAGCTAGGGTTTGGATTGGATCTTGAGGTATATTGTAGAACTATTACTTTCTTTTTATTTGGTCATAACTAGGAAGGCTTTACAAGCTAGCACATTGCATTTAATCAGCTATTTTATGAATCAAGTGTTGTGAATTGGTATCAAATCTTGCATTTTTGTAATGTTTTTACTATGTGGTTATTTTTTGGGGGTTTGGACATCTCCTTTGGGGATTCTCCTTAATTTCACTACATATGATGGTATCAGAGTGAAGGTTTCCCTGAGTCTGTAGACAAATCATCGAAACTAAGGTAGTTTGTACCAAGACCTAGGGTGAAGATTATATAATCAAAGGTTGGATCTAGTTGATTTGTTGTGTGATACTGTGGACTTGAGTAGTTTTCACATGTTTTTTGATAGAACATGGTAGTATGATTGTAGGGCTATGCATGATTGTGTCAAGAATGTGATTACTATTGAGAAAGGTGGTAGGAAGCATTCCATGATTTCTTTGTAAAATGAAGAACTTGGTAAGAGTAACTTGAGTATTGGCAATCAAGTTGATTAGAAGGATTATGAGAGGGTTAGAGATTGATGTAGTGAGAATCTAAGGGTACCCCTACTGGAGGTAATTTGGTTCTCAAAAAATAAACACATAGTGGAAAATGAACAAGAGGAATGAGATTTAGATCTAGAGAGACAAAATTCCATATATTTGAATCAAGAAGTTTACATCCAACATACCTAGCTATACGACCTTCCAAGTTACGGCTATTACAAAGAAGAATACATCTTTCAAAGAAGAACAAATCTCCAAACTCAAATCCAAACTTCCATATCCACTCTTCTCCATGCTAAGAGTCCTCAACTAAAATGAGTTCTTCATGAATCCCCCAAAATGATGTCTAAGACTCTACCCAAGGCCCCCTTCAATACTTGCACAACCACAAGTTAGCCTATTACAAATTACCAAATAAATAAAACCTTACATTAAATGCATAACCAAGCCACAAGTTGGCTCTCAAAAAATAGTAAATACCTATCACAAACTTAAATGCAAAGGTCAGCTCCAACTAGAATTGAAACTAGACAACTTAGTCAACATTGCATACTCGGCTAACATTGTGCACTTGCTAACACTATGTACTCACTAAGAGTGTGTACTCGGCTAACACTATGTACTTGACTAACACTACATACTTGGCTAACCTTGCATAATTGACTAACACTATATACACAGCTAACAAAAACTCATTCAACACTAAATAGAGTGACTTTGACTGGCACTCAGCAACCATTAATTGAAAAGAGTAGGAAAGTTAAGAAACCAAGGATGTCCCTGCATCATTCGACTAGGGTAAATAGAAAAGACCTTAGATGCTCCTACATCAGACTCATCAGGAAAATAGAAAAAAGAGTCCCACCTTTTGGTTCCAAAAGAAAAATCTACTCTAATCTTCATCTTCACCAAAGGTTTCCACTCCATCAAGGATAAAAGATCAAATCTAAAAATCAACCATCTATGTTTCATCCATCCAAAAATTAGAATCTCATTCAACCAATCAACATACTCACTCATAGGGATTAAGTGAAAACCACAATGCTCCACAAGTAATAACCAAATTAGTACCAATATCCAAATCACAAACCCAACCAGCAACAACATATGAACTCAAATCCACAATAACAACAACATATAAATCCATAATATGGAAGTCCTCCACCAAATCAATAGTAAATGAATCTAGGTGTTGGGACTCAAAATCACGTTCTTGATTTGAGTACCATTCAAAGCTTTTGAGCCCCTTTGCAACCATGGATAAGAAAAATTTCCCCCTAAGTGCACATGCATTAAGCAGAAAAGCGATGTAAGGTGCGACGAATAAGAAGAAGCATCATTCTCCCAATCTTTGTAATCCTTTTCAACATCTTCTGTGAGATGATGTGAGAAGACACATGGGTAGTTTTCATTCATGCCAAAGAGGAAGCTTCTAAAAAGGTAAAAGGTAGGAGTTTTGTCCCACATCTATTGTGGGATGAGTTTATTTTGTGTTTAAATAAGAATAGACACAATAGTAAAATGTCTTAAAGGCATGTGCCTTTTAAAGGAAAGCTCTTGTGCATGTGGCCCATAGTGAACTGGAGGCGACCATAGAGTAATTTTCACCAAACATACATAGAAAAATATGATAATGCGGCATATGCTTAGACATTTGGAGGACCAATCAAAATATGAAAAGTAGCAATTTGACGATGAATTTGGTAGTGACACATGGAAGAGGACCCCAAATATAGCATGGAAATTGAGGTGCTAATGTGGCAAATAGTGACACATGTTGCAAGGTGTGCCATGTTGTGATGATGTGGCACTATGCTAAGGTTTCATACAACATAGCCACTAGCTACCACAAGGTGAAGCCGATGATGTGGTAGGATGATGTGGTACATGTTATGAGGTAGATGAACTGATGATGATGTGGATGGAGGTACCAGATGTCATGATGTCACTATGTTGTGATGATGTGGCATTGTGCTAAGGTGTAATTTGACATAGCGACACAATCAAGAAGTGACACATGGCATCTAGGTAGAAGACCTATCCAAAGATTTTGATGAGGTGGTATAGACTAGTAGCAGTGTGACACATGGTGCGAAGGTGGCAAAGATGGATGACATGTTAGATGAATCTACAAAGACAAACCAATTATGTTGACACGTGTCCAGTCAGTCAAACCTAGTTTACCTTGAAATGCATAGATGGAGGGAAAATTAAAAAGTCAAAAATTTAAATATTTTATTATTTTCTTAAGAAAATCATGTGCAGGTCTTTCTAAATCAAAAGGATTATATCATAAAGTTTTCACTTTAAGAAATTTTAAATTGTTGAAAAAATGAGATGCAGACTTGTAAGCCATGATAGAAGCTTGATTTTCAAAATGAGATTATGGGCTTTTTGATGCCCCAATATAGCAATATTATATATCGCCAAAAATAGGATAGAATGAACTTTCCATTTTTGGAGTTTTCTTTTGCACAGGAAGCCATTGGTTCAAGTTATTCAAGGTTTTGTCTCAGGTGTCCATTTTCTAGTTTCATTCAATGGGGGCAGTTCAAGTTTGATTTCCAGTGAAATGGTGAACTGGATGAACATAAGAGGTAGTATGAATGTAGTTAGGGGAAAATTTTGTCACTTCTAAGTAAGTTGAATCAAGGTTTTATCAACATTTCATATGCATTTTAGATATTTTGGCAACGCAAGGGTTTTCATCATTGAAGAAGACATATTTCAAGTTTGTTACATAACAATGATCATAATCATATTAGATTTCAATTATAGAAAGATGAGAGATGTTTTACAATAGTAGGAAATGAAGATTCAAGTGGACACATGTCACTTCTAGATAAGATCTAGAATTTCATTCTTTTCCTATATCTATCTTTCTAATTCATTGTGGGGGTTCCAATCTTGAGATTTTTTTCACTATTGTAAGACCAAGGTTCCATTTTTTGATATGTTTTCATGACTGTGATACCATGTTGGTTGTAGTTATTCTATGATGCCACAAGGTTGGATCTAGAACTATATTTCCACATTATTTAGTCTTCTCTCTTGTATGAACAACAATAGTTAAGCTAATATAGATAGTTCTGATCTATTTAGTGGTTTTATGAATTGTTTACTTGCATCTTGAATGTATAGTTTCAAATAAATGAACACAAATGAGCAAGAATGTTCTTAGTTTCATTTTGATTCTTGTCTCCTATCTCTATAATCTGTAATGTTTTGTGGTTATTTGAGAAGGATATTTCATGAGAATGAGGTCTTTATGAACACTGATGTCTGATTCACAAAGTCATAAGATAGATCTGATATCTTGATGTATGGAATATGTCACTAGTATCATAGATGTATGTGTGTGATTTGTGAAATTTCCCAATATATAAGGTACTGATTATATATAGGATCAACTTGTTCTTACTATTGCATATTTGGGTATTTTCTAAAATCAACAACTATACTCATCCATTTCCCTTTTTATTTATGACTTGAAAGGATGCCCTCACTTAGCTTATCAATTTATTAGGTCATGTTATTAGTTATTTCATGTCTATGATCTTTACATAAGGACAGAAGATATGAGGGTTCTAATCTAGTTTTTTTAAGATTCAATTGCATGGTTTTTGGAACACTAGTGTATGAAGAATCTAAAGGTCCACTTGCCTAGGTTTTGTAGAGCTTGAAGTAGAAGAAGGGTCTAGCCTTATAGTTGGCCTGGTGTCTGAAAGGATATGTTGTAGATGGGAAGTAGCTGCCCCTAGATGTATTATGTTCTCATCAAGGTAATTTGAAATTGTGACATTTTAAAACACCAAAAAAATGGTGACTCTACTAGGGAGTTATTGAATCCGAAAGAGGGATTCAATACAGTTGAAAGAAAGGCATGTGAAAAGTTTGCTATAGCAGCAAGGTCATGAAGTGTTTTCCATCTCTTTGCTGAATATTCATGTCTCCCAGTAATGTTTTATCCATTTGCAGCAGTTTGACGTTGAATGTAAATTGTATTATTAAGAGAGTTCACCTATAATCAATTCAATCAGATTTTGTTTTCAAAGTGTTGTTGTAAAATTAGAGTCAAGAATGAACACAAAGTTGTGTTCTCTTTTTCAAGTTTTTAAATCTACAAGAGTGGTTTGATGATTTGCATTTCTCCTACATTTGAAGGTTTGGTTTAGATTTTTCAAGTGACAAATTATGTTTTATTTATCACATGCATGAGTGGTGACTCTAAATCTCTATACCAATTATTTCCTAGTTGATTTCATTGTGATATTTTGAAGGACTTTCAAGTTGTATGGGTAGATTTGAAGCTTTTGATAGTTTCTTGAAAGAGAATTTTATGTTCTTGATAAGTAAGTGTTGTTTGTAATCTGTTGTTATAAGAAATAGAAGTGTTAAAAAGTAAATCACAACAGTGATTTCTTTATCCTCTTTCAAGGAGGTGGTGACTTTATAAAGTTTTATCAATGGTGTGAAGGATTTTCAATATGCACCCATGTCGAATCAGTAGATAAAATTCTTACATTAGCACCTAAGGTATTTATTTTTTCATGAGTTTCATTTTCATGGAATGCCAAGTGTTAGAAATGCTTTCCTCTACTCAATGATTTTTAGCACTAGGATAAAGAGGTAGAAAGCTTGTTTCAAGATGGAATCAGATTTGAGATTTGAAGTTAGTTTACCAAGTCATGAAAATGTGCTTGAAGATATTGTAGAGATAAGAAAAGAACTTCATTATCATATTTTTGGTTTCATAAGAAACATGGCAGGAAGTGTTCAAGGTCTAGGAGATTATTATATTTATGGAAAGTTCAAATCAATGCTCATGGAGTTGCATTTTGATTTAAGACCTAAGGAATCTTCCTAGCCTATTATTTTCTAGGATGTTTTTATTCATGTCAAGTCTTCTAATGATGATGGTAAATGTGCCAAATATCAAAATGAATGTAATGAATCTGTAGAGAAAGATAATTTGTCTTCTCAATGTGAAGAGAAAGATTTGAATGCTAATGAATTAGATGATTGTAGTTAGTATGAGGAAGATAGATATGAAAGTGAAAATGAACCTTGTTATAGTGAATATGAAGTTCAAGAATTATATAACAGTAGTGGAGGTAGTTCTTACCACAATTATAATGAATCTTGTAATGATTTTGATGTTTCATATTGTTATACTAATGATTTATCTATTGTAATTTCTTCATGTCATCTAGATGATAATCACATCCAGGGAAAGATTAGCGAGGTATTTTTCTTGAGCCCTAATGAAATTTCAGCTTTGTTGGCTCATGATTTTGAAAAACATGTAAGTGTTTCTAAGGATGTTCATATTTTTTCCCATAACATTTCTTCATTTAGTCAAGTTACTTTCCCAAAGTTTGATGTGGAAAGACATATAGAATCTGAAAAATCTTTGTCAAATTTTGGAGGTGTATATGATAGTACCTCAAATGTCTTTACACATGGAAACTTGTTAAATGCAAGGGATGTTAATGAAGGGAAATTTCACACTATTTCAGATTCTTCTCATGTTGGTGTTGCTGCAATATGTTTTCATGTTTCATGTGATGAAGAGGAAAGCAGCTAAAGTTGTCAATTCGAATATGGATTTTCTTTATGTGATTATAAGTGTTGTAGTGATAAGTTCAAGATTCATTTTGACAATTTGTTAGATGAAGAAAATAATTGTGATTAGCATAGTTTAGATCAACACTTTCAGGATAGGTTTTCAAACTTGGTAACTAATCCATTATTTAAAGAATGTCAAGGAGTTTTAGCAAATGAAAAATCTGATTTGATGAGAATCAAGAGTACAAATGAAGTAGAGAAATCAGTTTTCACATACTCCTCACATCCGGTTACACAAGGTGAGTTGCAAAATTTTGACACATGCAATTTTTTGAACAAAGTAGAATATGACTCCTTCATGTTTCCAGTTGATAGAATGGAGTAGTCACATGCAGGTGACATTTTTTAGATTAATTCTAGTATACATGAGCATGTTGATTCGTATTTTCATAATGATCATGATGTAGAAGTTAATGTTGATTTGTACATACACTATAAGAATGATGGAAGTTATTTTGTTTTGCTTAATGAACTAGCAGATAGTGCTAATCTGATTGGTGAAACTAATAGAAGTGATTTTTTGAGCTTACTTCATGAAACTTCAAATGAAAATTAGATCTATGATAGAGGTAAGAAGTTTTGTTGAAGTTTTGGTGGCTCAGGGACATCATTTGTATAGTTTAGGAGTATATTTCCTTGCTTTCAATAAAGTTGTTCAAGAGAAGTTTTGTTGTCAAGTGTGTGGCATGCTTCTTCTAGTGATTCTGAGATCCTTTCCATGTCTGCAATGGACATGCATCACTAGATAGAGCCACAATTGGGACTCAAAATCACCTTCTTGATTTGAGTACCATTCTAAACTTTTGAGCCCCTTTGCAACCGTGGATAAGAAAAATTTCCTTGTAACTGCATACACATTAAGTAGACAAGTGATGTAAGGTGTGACAAATAAGAAGAAGCATCATTCCCCCAATCTTTGCAATCTTTTTCAACATCCTATGTGAGATGATGTGAGAAGACACATGGGAAATTTTCACTCATGCCAGAGAGGAAGCTTCTAAAAAGGTAAAAGGCAAGATTTTTTTCCCACATTTGTCAAGGGATGAGTTTCTTTTGTGTTTAAATAAGAAAAGGCACAATAGTAAAATATCTTAAAGGTGTGTGCCTTTTGATTGCAAGCTCTTGCACATGGGGTCCACAGTGAGCTAGATGCGACCATAGAGTAATTTTGAAAAAACATATTCAGACAAATATGATGATGTGGCATACACTTAGACATCCAAAGGACCAATCCAAATATGGCATGAGGTATTCTGATGATGAATCTAGCAGTAACATGTGACAGAGGACCCCAAATGTGGCATGGAAATCAAGGTGTTGAAGTGGAAAATAGTGACCCATGGTGCAAGCTCACTATGTCACAATGATGTGGCACTATGTTGAGGTGTCATGCAACATAGTGACCAACTGCCATGTAGTGAAGCTAGTGACATGGCAGGATGATATGGTAGGATTATGTGACACATGTTACAAGGTAGATGACATGATGATGATATGGATGGAGGTGCCATGTGTCCTAACATCATTATGTCATGATGATGTGGCACTATGTTGAGGTGTCATGTGACATAGCAACCTAATGATGAAGTGACACATGGCACCTAGGTTAAGGACCTATCCAAAGGATGCTAACAAGGTGGTATGGACTAGTAGTAGTGCAACATGTGGCACCTAGGTGGCAAGGATGGATGACATGTTAGATGATTGTGCAGAGATGAACCAATTCTATGTTGAGATGTGTCTAGTGGGTCAAACCTAGTTTGACCCAAAATGCACAGATGGAGGCAAAATTTTGAAAAATTAGAAATTTAAATATTTTATTATTTCCTTAAGAAAATCATGTGCAAGTTTTTTTAAATAAAAAGGATTATATTGTAAAGTTTTAACATTAGAAAATTTTAAATTTTTGAAAAAATGAGATGCAAACCTATAAGCTATGACAGGAGCTTGATTTTCAAAATGAGATTATGGGCATTTTTGATGTGCCAATGTAGAAATATTTTATATTGCCAGAATCAAGAGAGAATGAACTTTCCATTTTTGGATTTTTTTTTCGATAGGAAGCCATTGGTTCAATTTATTCAAGGTTTTGTCCCAGGTGTCCATTTTTCAGTTTCATTCAGTTGGGGCAGTTCATATTTGATTTCTAGTTAAATGGTGAACTGGATGAACATAAGAGGTAGTATGAATGTAGTTAGGGGAAAATTTTGTCACTTCTAAGTCAATTGAATCAAGGTATTATTAGCATTTTATATGCATTTCGGATATTTTGGCAACACAAGGGTTTTCATCATTGAAAAAGACATATTTCAAGTTTGTTACATAACAATGATCAGAATCATATCATATTTTACTTATATAAATATGAGAGATGTTTTACAGTAGTAGGGAATGAAGATTCAAGTGGACACATGTCACTTCTAGATCAGATCCAAGATTTCATTCTTTTCCTATATCTCTCTTTTTTTGATTCATTGTAAGGGTTCCAATCTTGAGATTTTTCTCACTATTGTGAGACTAGGGTTCCATTTTTTCAAAAGTTTTCATAACTATGATACCCTATTGGTTGCAATTAGTCTATGATGCCATAAGGTTGGATCTAGAACTATATTTCCACATTCTTTAGTCTTCTCTCTTGTATGAACAATAGTAGTTAAGCTAATATAGATAGTTCTAATCTATTTAGTGGTTTTATGAATTGTTTACTTGCATCTTGAATGTATAGTTTCAAAGAAATTAATACAAATGAGCAAGAATCTTCTTAGTTTCATTCTGACTATCGTCTCCCATCTCTATAATCTACAATGTTTTGTAGTTTAGGGACAAATAACTTAGACCCTTTTGCATCCTCTTAAGGTTGTACACCTGATATGTTTTGTTGTTGGAATAAAGGGACAATTAAATGCTTGATGCATTTGACAGGGTTGCTAGTTATTTGAGAAGGATATTTCATGAGAATGAGGTCTTATTGAATACCAATGTCTATTCACAAAGTGATAAGATAGATTTGATATCTTGATGTATGAAATATGTCACTAGTATCATAGATGTATGTGTGTGATTCGTGGAATTTCCCAATAGATAAGGCATTGATTAGCTATAGGATCAACTTGTTCTTACTATTGCATATTTGGGGATTTTCTAAAATCAACAATTATAATCATCCATTTCCCTTTCTATTTATGAGCTGAAAGGATGCCCTTGCTTAGCTTATCAATTTTGTAGGTCATGTTATTAGTTATTTCATTTCTATGATCTTTAAGGGTTCTAATCTACTTTGTTTTAGATTTACTTGTATATTTTTTGGAACACTGGTACCATATGAAGAATCTAATAGGTCCACCCACCTAGACGAAGGGTTTAATCTTATAGTTGGCCCAGTGTCTAAAAGGATATGTTGCAAATGGGAAGTAACTACCCCTAGATGTATTCTATTCTCATCGGGGTAATTTGAAATCATGACATTTCAAAAGACCAACATCAGGAACATGAAACAATAACCCTATGTCATCCATACTCATAATAGTATATATACTCATTACTCCAGCAATATGTAAATCAACAACATCATCAAAATCCACATCAGTAGCAACATTCATATCATTTAGCATCTCAACAACAACATATAAGTTCATATTCATATCAGCAATGACAACATCATGTAAATCCACCTCAATAACATCTTTGAAACCCTTAACCAAATAACCAATAGGTAAATCCATCTTCTTATCTTTAGAAGCATTTAAATCAATAACATCCATAACAAAAGGTATATATAAATCCTTAATCACGTCTATATCAACATTAACATCATCCAACCTTTTGAGAAAATGGGGAGTGGAGCATGTGAAGCGAGCAGGAATTGGTTTTTGAATCAGCGGCAAGGCGGGAAGGGGATTTTGAATCAACAACTAGGTAAGAATCAGGAGAACACGGGCGTTGGGGGGAATCTGCAGTTGCAGGGCAGGAATCGGAGGTGAATGATGTGGACGCCTCAAAGGATGGGGACCCATAGGAGTTGCTACCTTACCCAGGTGAGAAGATTCCTCCCCTTCACTCGAGTGGTGGGCCGCTTGGGTCCTGGGGGTGCTGGTCAAACCTTTTCAGAGTCAAACCATCAGGTAAGTTGACATTCTCGAAAGTCATTGATAAATCAGACAAGGAGAAGGGTATCTTTGCTCTAGAAGTTCCTCAAGAAATTATAGACCACAATATCCTCAGTATGGTGAATACTCTGGTGGGAAAATTTATAGGGCCAAGGCCCAACATTGATGTTGTGAGGATTTTTTGTAGAAAAAAATGGGGTTTAAAGCGGTATGTAGAGGTGACAGCAATGGCTAAAGGTTTCATGACTTTTGAGTTTTCTTGCTCGGAAGATTTTTCTAGAATCCTGTGTGCAGGGAACTAGTCTTTGGGGAGATCTACTTTAATCTTACAAAAATGTTCTTCCAATCTGGACTTGAATAATGATTTCCTATCCCAAGCCCCAGTTTGGATTAGACTCCTGGAATTGCCCATGGAATACTGGCATGAGGACGTCTTTGATGGCATTGCCAGGTTTTTTGGAGAGCTTCTTTCCATTGATCTTGTAACGGTAGCTAAGAAGAGACTTACCTATGCAAGGATATGTGTAGGAGTGACTGAAGGATAGGATATGCCTCAATTTATAGAATTTCAATCTTGATTGGGAAGCAGAATGCAAAAGATTGACTATGAAAGTGTTCCTTTTGTGTGCTTCCATTGTAAGAAGGTAGACCACAAGGCTAGATTCTACCCACTATTCAAAGGAAATGGAATGGGGGGAAAGGCCCACCCTCAAGGTGGGAAGAAAGCTGCTCATGTTCACAAAAATATTTGGAAGAAGAAAGAAATACAAGTCAAGAAAAATGGAGAGGCTAAAGGAAAAGCTAATGATTCTGTTCTTGACCTCCAAGCTGAACCTTGGGACCTCCAAGTTGTAGTGGATGCACTGGAAGGAGAAGGGAATGAGACAACTGAGGACAAAACCAACCCTTCCCATGTGAAGGAAACCAAGGATAATCTCGAAGAGGCAAGTATTATGGAGTCTCAAATCCCTGACAGTTCTGAGGAGGTTGATCTGAACGTTTCCTCTATCCTGGACTCTATGGAGGAACAAAAGGAAGGGGAACCAATGTCTCAAAAATCCACAAACCCAATTAGTAGGGAACCCCTTGTGATAGTGAATAGAATCTTAGAACGGCTATTTGCTTCAACATCAAAACAACTGGCCAGGCTAGATGCTTTGTTTGATTTATGTAAAGAAGAAGAAGAGCCACCTTGGACAGAAGTTAGAAGAAGAAAGAAGAAGAATAGTTGGGACCCTCTCCTGCCTCTCCTGCTTCAACTAGAAGCAAGGCCAAGGCAGATCTTGGTCATAAAACCAACTCGGTGGGAAGGAAAAACAAGAATGAAATCAGGAAGGAGGAAGCAAGAAGAAACATCATGGATGGAATGCAGCGCACCATCCAAGAAGCCTGCTCATCAATTAAAGCAAGAATATTAGTGGACTCAATCGAATCCACAAGCAAGAAGTTCCTCTCATAGAATATTAGTGGACTCAATGGAATCCACAAGCAAGAAGTTGTAAGGAATATGATAAGGAATCAAAGGCCTAATATATTTCTTATTCAGGAAACGAAAATGAAGAAAGAAACTCTGGAAAATATTAGATTCAATAGCAACATGAATGGAATTGCCTCAAACTTAGAAGGAGCATCTGGAGGGCTACTTCTATTATTCAATAACAGACATTTCAATATTGTGCTCGAGTATGATGAGGATAACATCCTCTTCTGTAGAGTTCAACATTTGCAAACTAATGATTTTTGGTTTTTAGCGAACATTTATGCTCCCAACAACAAGAGAGAAAAAATTACTGGGTCAAAGTTAGAAATTTGGTGCATGTCAGTGACATTAAGAAAGGCATAATCTTGGGAGACTTCAACTCTCTGTTGGATGACAAGGAGAAGATGGGAGGATTGCCCCCAAATTGGGAAAGTAAGCAGGATCTTTCCAATTTCATCAATGACCTGGCCCTAATGGATTTGGAGCTCTCGGGGGGTACCTTTACCTAGTCTAACAAGAGAGCTAGTCAAGACTGCATTCAGGTTAGATTGGACAGAGCTTTAATATCCCTGGATTGGTTGCACTCTTTTAGCTATCGATTATCTCTACTTCCTAGAGTTGGTTCTGACCACTCCCCCATTTCTCTTGCAGTGTCCCCTCTTGAGCCTAGGAGTAATTGCCCTTTTAGGTTCAAGAAAATGTGGACTACTCACCCTGACCTATTGGATAATGTCAAAAGATGGTGGGGGATTGGTGTTGATGGCTCATCCATGTTCAAAGTCACCAGAAAGCTCAGCAATGTGAAGAGGATGGTAAAAATTTGGAACAAGTCTAATTTTGGCCATATTTTCCATGACAAGGAGGAGTTGTCAGACAATCTATCTATTATCCAAGATAGTATGCAGAAGGAAGGATATAGGAAGATTAACAGGGAGGCTGAGCAATTGATCCTATTAGATCTTCATAAAATAATCAACAGGGAGGAAAAGTTCTAGAGGCAAAAATCTTGAATCACGTGGCTTAAGGATGGAGATCGAAACACTAAGTTCTTTCATCTCTCCACCCTAAAACATAGGCCTAACAATAGGATCTTTGGAATCAAGAAGGGGCAGGTGTTGTTGTCTGAAGATCCAGATATCTCGGCTGAAGCGGCCCCCTTCTTCTCTTCTCTTCTCTCCGAGGACCCCCTACTTTCCAAGGAGGACCAAGAGGATATCATTTCTTGTATTCCTCAGATTATTCAACCTCACCAGAATAAACTTCTCTATGCTATTCCTAATGCTTTGGAAGTTAGAGAGGCCCTTTTCTCCCTACCTGGTGACAAATCTCCTGGTCTAGACGGGTTTTCCACCTTTTTCTTCCAAATGTATTGGTCGATGGTCATGGGGGATGTGGTTAAGGTAGTTCAAGAGTTCTACAGAGCTAGAAGTATTCTTAAGGAGATAAATTTTACCTTCTTGGTTCTCATCCCGAAATCCCTAGGGGCTGACTCTTTCGACAAGTTCAGGCCTATCAGTTTGTGCAACTCTTTCTACAAGATCATCTCTAAAGTTCTCACTTCTAGAATGCTTAAAATCCTGCATCTGATCATATCACAACAACAATCTGGCTTTGTTCCTGGGAGACAAATCTTGGACTCGATGTTGATGGTTCATGAGGTTATTCATTCTTTAGAAGCTTCCAAGCGGGAAGGTATGTTGCTCAAACTGGATCTTTCAAAAGCCTATGATAGGGTGGACTGGTCCTTTCTTGGGAAGGTTCTTCAGGCCTTTGGTTTTGACAATAAAGTGTGTAAACCCATTTCTCAATTGGTGCCTACCTCCTCTCTTGTTGTTCTGATTAATGGAGCCCCCTCTGATTTCTTTAAACCTTCTAGAGGTCTCTGGCAGGGAGACCCCCTCTCTCCTATCCTCTTCATTATTTTAGTTGAATGCATTGGGAGGCTTATTGAATGTAAAAAGTCTAAAGGAAGTCTTAAAGGGATTAAGCCTTCTTCAAGAAATTCCCCCTTCACTCATCAGCAATTTGTGGATGACACTATAATAGGGGGGGGGAAGCTTCTGTGAAAGAAGCTAAGAATTTGAAAGAGGTTCTTGATACTTACTCTAGAGGGACTAGATAGTTGATTAATTGGAACAAAAGCTCAACCTTCTTTTTTAACACCCATGTAGTCAGACAAAGGAAAATTTCCAGAATCCTTGGTTGTGGGGTGGGCTCTCTCCTCTCATCCTATCTAGGTCTCCCCTTGGGCTCCTCTCCCCCTGACTCTTTTTGGAATGGCATTCTAGATAGATTCAACAAGAAGATGGTTGGATGGAAAGGTGCCTCTCTCAGCCAGGCTAGGAAATGTTTACTGGTCAAATCCACTCTTTAGAACCTTCCCATTTATGCTCTGAGCCTCTTTGGAATTCCTCTAAAATTTGCAGAGAAAATGGAGAAAATCCAAAGAGACTTTCTATGGACCGGACTTGAAGGAAAGAAAAGGTACCCTCTTGTTGCGTGGGAGAAGGTCTGCCTCCCCAAGAGGTATGGTGGTCTAGGCATCATAAAGCTTACCCATCTTAATAAGGTGCTTCTTGCAAATCAAATCTGGTGAATCTTCAATAACAATGGTGAATGGAGAGACATTCTGGAAAATAAATACCTCAGAAGACCATCTCTTCATTTTACTTTATTCAATGAGGACATCCCTAAAGGGTCGACTATTTGGAATGGTATCCTGAAGGCCAAGGACCTGGCTAAGGTGAGGGTCTCTTGGAAACTAGGCAATGGGGAGGATATTCAATTTTGGTCTGACAGGTGCTTATGTCAAGGCCCTCTTTCTAACAACCCAGTATTTGAGAGATGGGTGCAAGAATGCATGGAGCTATATGGGTTTAAAGTAAGCAATTACAGGGTTGGTCAAGAATGGAGAGACCTTTCCTTCATTTTTGAGGATTTGAAACTAGTTATGACTATGCTTAACTCTTTGATCCCTAGTAATAATAAGGATGAGCTGGTCTGGAGGGATAATCTCAATGGAAGTTATTCTGTTGCTTTTGGCTACAACTCTCTTTGGGGTTTAAAGGAGAAACCCCCTTGGGCGGATGCCTGGCTCACGGGCCTCACTCCAAAGATCAACATATTTTATTGGCTGGCCCTTCAGAACAAAATCCTAATGCAAGATAATCTCATGAAGAGAGGCCATGTTATGCCTAGCAGATGCCCGCTCTGTAAAAACCAGTCTAAGTCGAGAAATCATATCTTCAGTCAATGTGACTTTGCTAGGGAGGTGTGGAGTTCTCTTAATTAGGAAATGGAGATTCTCTAGTGCTGGCAAGATAACCTTATCAACTTTTTCAGTCATTGGAAAAGCCTTTGTAAAATTGCTGGCCGGCAAGATAATTATGCCTAGTTTTTGCCTCACTTCTGCTGGAGCATCGGGAAGGAAAGGAACAATAGAATTTTTAGGGACAGAGAGGAGCCGACAATAATTCTAGTAAGGAATATTTTGAAAAACATAAAAGAAAACCTTCAAGTGATGAAGGAGGGGGAAGTTGATATAGGGGACAAGAAGATGATTAAAGAAAAAGACAGGATGCCAGATGGATTCTACCCCCGGAAGGGTGGTCAAAAGACAACTTTGATGGCACTTCTAAGGGCAACCCAAGCCCCTCTAGAAGCGGTGGAATTATAAGAAACAATTTTGGGGATGGCATTGCGGCCTTTGCTCTCCCGCTTGGAACCTAGACCAACCATTTGGCTGAAGCCAGAGCTGCGTGCAGTGTGGTAAAGCTAGCTTTTGAAGCTGGCATTTCCAAACTTTGGCTTGAAGGGGACTCCAAAAACATAATTAACAACATTAATGAAATCTCCCCCCCCCCCCTTGTGGTCGATTGCAAATATAATTGATGAGGCACGTGCCACCCTCACAAAATTTGAGAAGGTCCACATCACTCATGCATTTAGAGAGGCAAACCCAGTTGCTGACTGGTTCGCTAACAAAGGGGTGGGAGCAGACAAAGAGATGACCTGGCATTCCAGAAAAGATTTTTTAATGGAGGCTAAGTCATTAATCGAGCTGGAGAAAATCCACGAAAGTATGGGTCAATCTAACTGTTATCATGTTTAATAAAGAAAGATTGGATTTTGGCACGAGCCATGATAAGTTTCTTAGTTTTCATAATCTCAAGGGATTTTCTCCATCATTTCAACACGTTTGGAGGATCGTTATCATTTTCACTTGCTATTGTATCAAAGAGGTGAATGACTATTGTATCAAAGAGGCGAATGATCACGAACCCAATAATAGAAACAAAGCCAAAATCTTGGCTGAATTTTTTTTGCAGAGATTGGGGCTCATGAGAATAGTTGAAGAAAAAATGGATGTCATGACTGGAGAACGGAGAAAAAAGGAGCCGGTGGGTGAAGTGGAGAAGTGGAAGAATATAGGCAAAGTCTAGAAAAAACTGGAAAAGGGCAGGGTTGCGAATTTTTTTGAGAAACTCCATGGTTTTGACCCTGAGGTCACCAACAACATGGTGAACTCGTGGAACAATGGCAAGGTCAAGGTGAATGGGGTTTCTTTCCAAATCACAGAGGAGGTGGTTGTAGAGGTCATTGGTATCCCTATGGAGGGTTTCAAATTCTACAGGAACAAGAAACTTTTGTCCAATGCAGTCAAGGAGTTTGTGAAAAATTCTGTAGAGATGAACAAGCTGGAAAAGAAAGAGTATTTCTATGTGACAGAGACTATAAAGAAGTTCTGGAGGTATGTTTTATATGCCCTCATATATTATGTTACCCTGGACCCTAGGTTTGCTCGGGTCAGAACTCACCATTTTGTGATTTTAAATCATTTTTTCCATAAGAGTAGAATTTCCATTCCCTTTTACCTTCTCACTTCTATAAACAAGGCTATCTCTAGTTTCAAGAAGAAAGCCACTGTTAACCCTGCTTTGCATGAGGGTTTATTGCTCCTCATCCATGAGCATTTCAAAGCTTAGTCAATATACAATAACCCTCCTCAAGTTGAGGATGTTGACAAAGGTAGCTCCAGCTCTTCTTCAGACTCTAATGACATTGAGATCATTAGCTCGAAGGAGGACAATGTTACCTCAGGAAAGAAGAAAAAAGGTCAAGGCAGGAAATAGTCCACAGCTACAACTCCCAGTAGGAAAAGCCCTAATGATCATGGCCAAGCTCAAGAAAAAGAGAGTTATGATGAGGAGGAGGAGGAAATGGATACGAAAGATTCTGACAATGTGTCGGAGGAGGAGTTGGAAGAGGAGAAACCTGGGAAAAAGTGGAAGAGGGAGGTAGTGAGAGTTGAGGAGACTAGAAATCAGAGGACAGGTGATATTCCTCTTCCACTCTCCCCTGTCCAGTCTCAGCCTCCTTAGGAGGAAAAAGTGAATGTCATCACTGGTGAGAATGAGGGGGAAGTGCAAGTCAATAATAGAAGAAAGCCCTGGAAAAATTTCAATGTGAGGACTGCAACTATGGGGATTTTTAGGGAAGTTATGAACCCTCAGATCGTGGTGGACAACCTGGAGGAGCCTAGGCTCAATGAGCTCATAGACTCAGCTATCCTGGCCATTTCAAACAACGCAAGGGAGATTGGAATGAACCTTCTGAATAATGTTTGCAGTAGTATGATTGACAACTTCAGATCAATCAAATGGCTCTTCTATGAGCTGGACGAAGTTAGAGAAAAGGTATCCTAGATGGAAAGTATTAAGAAAAAGACAAGTATTGACAGCCAAGAGGACTAGGATAACAAAGAAAGCTTAAATGAAAGGAGAATTAGAAATCTTGAAAACTACAACCACAACCTGGCAAGTTAGATGATTTCTCTTTTGAGTTCGATGAATGACAACATCCAATCCCTTGCTAGTAAACTTAAGGACAGGGACTTCCTGGTGGAGAAGGGAGGACAGAATAGGGATAAGGCTAGGTCAGATGATGATAAGGCCACAATCAGTATGTTCACCAGTATGGATCAGGGCATGGAGAAGGTCCAGGATCAAATGGAAAAGGACCAACAAAAGATAGTCGAGGCAGCTCAGACTATGCAGGAAATGGAGAAGATTACTGAAGACTAGTTTTCTTGTCTTTTGTATTTTCGGCTTTCTGGCTTTTGGGTTTTGGACAGGCTTTTGTAGTCTGTTTTAGTTTGTTTTTTGTTTAGCCTTTTTGTGGGCCTTTGTTTTGGGCTGGGCCTTAGGGCTTTTTTCAGCTATTGGACCTCTATTTTGGCTGGGCTTCTTTTGCTTATTATCAGCCTTGTCTTTTGTAAAACTTATGGGTTTCAGGATCCCTTAAAACCTTTTTATCTTATCAAAAACATTAACATCATCTTGAATAATAGAAACTTCCAATTTCTTACCAACATAAGTGAAACTCTTCTCATTAGCAATCTCATTGTGCACAACAAGATGCCCTACAATTTCCATTTCAGATCTATCCATCTTCTAGTGAAAACCAAAAGATACTTCATTCATTTTAGCAAAATCATAATGCATTTCCATGATTTGTCTTCTTCTCTTTATAATCTCTTTAACCAGCCAAACAAATTTCTTTCTAATCATCAAATGCCAACTCAAATCAAACTCTTCCAAATTATCAATCCTTTCATTAATTTCATCTGAAAAAGAATCAAACTCATTTCTCTCAACATCATCAAGATGTCTTCCATGATATTGTGCTAACTCAATAGCTTCTACTCTAGCTACAATTTTCCTCAACATGTTAAAGAACTCAAGATCAACATCTCTCTTTCCACAAACCATATTCACACATACAAAAATGATCAAGAGATGAGTCTTCTGCAAGTGCAAGCCAAATCCACAAATCTTCCAGCCTACACAAAATTAACCAACAAGCTAGGACTTTTGAAATCAAACTCTTCTTAGATAAAAATTTTCCCAATCCAAGGTCCTGGTACAAACTGCCTCACACTTCAGCAATCTATTTGCACACTCAGGAACACAAAGCTTTGATACTATCTAATGCAGCAAGAATCTGAGGGTACCCCTATTGGAGGTAATGTAGATCCCAACAAACAAACACACCATGGAAAATAAACAAGAGGAACGAGATTCAAATCCAAAGAGACAAAATTTTATATATTTCAATCAAGAAGTTTACATCCAAAATACTTAGCTATACAACCTTCCAAATTATACCCATTACAAAGAAGAATATATCTTTCAAAGAAGAATGGATCTCCAGACTCAGCTATGAACTTCCATATCCATGCTACTCCACACAAAGACTCTTCAACTAAAATAAATTCTTCAAGACTCCACCAAAATGATGTTTAAGACTCTACCCATGTCCCCCTTAAATACTTGCATGGCCACAAGTCAGCCTATTACAAATTACCAACTAAATAAACCCTTACATTAAATGCATAACCAAGCCACAAGTTGACTATCAACAAATATTAAATACCTACCACAAAATTAAATGTAAAGGTCGGCTTCAACTAGAATTGAACACAAACAACTTGGTCAACATTGCATACTTGGCTAACATTGTGTACTCGGCTAATATTGTATACTTGGCTAACACTATGTACTCGACTAATCCTACATACTCTTCTAACACTGTGTATTGGCTAACACTATGTACTAGGCTAACAACAACTCATTTTACACTGAATATAGTGACTTTGACTACCACTTAGCAACTACTGACTAAAAAGCGTAGGGAAGATAAGAAACCAAGGATGTCACTACGTCAGATATCAAAATAAAAAGAAAACTTGTAGCACATTGAGGATGGATGTAAAGAAGAAAAAGTGGAACAAGGGAAAGAGTGTGCAAGTTGAAGACTTGGAGAATATGTATGTGAAGAACCAATTTACAATTTATATGGCGAGTCCCAAAAGATCTTCTTTTAGCTATTGAGGACATATTTTCTCACCTAGGGTGCCTGATCTAGGTGCATCCTGGATTGCCTTGTAATCTTTCTCATTTTTTTAATTCTAGCAATTTTCACTGAGTTTCAGTGTTACCCACTTTTCACCATATACAAATTTTGCAAAGTGGAGAGTTAACTAATGTCATGTTCTATCAAGTCAGGTCAATAGGTATTTCTTCTTTAGGCACTAAGTTTCTCCATCGAGTTTTTATCTTTTCCCTTCTCCCGTATCACATTTAGCCCGGGTGGGTATTTCTTGGTTGTCATGAGTCTTAGGGGTAGTTTATAGCCATCCTCAATAGAGATTCTTGATTTTTGCTACATATTTTGATTTCCATGTAGCTCATTTGATCTGGAGTTAGAGAAAATTGAATCGGCAGAAAATCAAGTTCTGACTTCTCCTCGGCGGCTTTTCACACCCTGAAGGAAAATTTTTGCAAAGACTAGAAAATGCTATTTGTAAGCTTCCTTGAAGTAAAGTGAATCATGTTAAGAAAAGATCATTCAAGTGATGTCATGATCTCACAGCGAGAACCATTTTAAATCTTGGAAAATGATCAGGATAAGCATTGACGAAAAACTAAGAAGTAGCTTCTTCTTTGGTGGACATCGAATTAACAAGAGGTAAACTTTTCGTAGAGGCCTAAATAGAAAGGTAAAGTTATTAGGCGGGCCCCATTTTTCATTTAGGAAGCCTCTTTGGTGTTTCCCAAATTTTTTTAGTAAAGTGCTTAGGGTTGAAAGGTAAAACAAAAGCTTAAAGAGAAAATTGAAAATTTGCTTCTTCGCTGCGGGTTTTCTACCCTTGAAGGCCATTTCTTGCACTTCAAAGAAATTCATTCCTCCAAGCATGGTAATTATGTGATTTGGTTGCAGATTACTTTGGGAAAATAAATAGAAGTAAATCAGTGGATTGATTAGGTTTTTGCAAGTAGAATTGACCTAAGCGGATTTTACCCAAGGAAGTACTATGTTCATATTTTTTTGAAAGATGGATGAAACGAGAAGTAAATTGGTAATTAATGAGAGTTACCATTGAGCCAACAAAAATAGTGACAAGACAAAGATAAATCTATTAGAACCTTTACATCCACCAATCCAATAGATTTACCCTTAATTTTGCTCATGTGGTGTGATTTATGAAATTCAATGGGAAAATCTAAGGTTATTTTATAAAAAGGGAAGTAACAGATTTTCAAACTCCCGTTTCATTGTTATACTATTATTTTATACTATACTAAATATTGCTTTCATGTAATTTTTGAGTTACAGAGTTTGCTCCTTGTATCAATTGCAATTGTTTGAACTGTTGCTATCACACATCAAATAAAATGGCAACAAGATTCACGGATTTTGATGGATTGGGTGGAATTAAGTCAGCATGGTCAACTATCACAGATATTTCACTCTACTTCTATGATATGCAGGATTTTCAAACGACATTGAGAGTAGAGCCAATCCACCCCATAATAGAGAAACTTCAGGGAAGCAGATTAGTAGAAGCAGCTGGGTTCCCTGTAGCAATACAAGCCCTAGAGTTGATTTTAGAATGCATCAATCATTACAACCTGGATACAAGGCATATTCTATTGCCCGATCAAATAGTATTGATTTCAATCGATCGACAATCAGTGGTGAATTGCTTGTGGATTCCAGAATGGGAGGAGTTCTCTAATTTGACGATGAGTGGAGCCATGTTTGAGTACTCTTTGAAGAAGATGGTTTGGAGGAGGGAGATCATGTAGTCTTGGTTTCAGAAGCCAAGGGGAGCTAAGAGAAAAGTATCTAAAACTCTTTTCGGCATGGACCTCAAACCAAAAATTGTTGACATTTTGGTTCTGTTGCATCGACTCAAAGGTGAGGTAGAAGCTTTTAATTTTGTAGAGCAATACTTCTTTTTGGTGCAAGTTATTTGCTCAGACACACAGTATATTGACTGGGTGCATGAGGTCAGTGAATAGCTTTCTAGGGCTCTTAATGCAACTAAGTTTTATAATTCTTTTGATATGTCCTCATTGTTGATATACATGTTGGCTTCTCTTCAATTATGGTCGGGACTCCCTAGAATTGAGAATTTCCCTCATAATGTAAAAAGTTATGAGTTTTATCCATGCTTGCAATTATAGAATAGTCATGCAGAATACATTCGGGTAAATGATGCATTCACCATGAGGATTTGCAGAGAACTACAGGGGCACCCAGAGCAGAGATTCAATCCAGAAGCGATGACAATTATCAGCCAAGTTACTTCATCTAGTTCTCGTCATTTTCTTATTTGTGTCTTGCAGTGTTCGACGGATTCCCATTGAAGCTGCCCAGGTATCCAGATGATATGATCATTCTCATGGAGATCGTGAGGCAAGCAATAAAAGTGAACACGTTCAACACCAGCCTGAGGAAGAAAGGCTATGAATTCCCTATAAAAGTGGGAGCATACAGTTGTGAAACTAGATCAGATGCTAAGAATATACTTAAATCATTTGAAAGTAAATACAAATTGGAAGAGTATGAAGTAGTAAGACCCCAGTTTGATCCTAATGGATATGCCATAGATGTGCTCCAGATTGGAAGTGTAATCAAACATGTGACAACCATGGAGGATTATTAGGTAGATAGTAAGGATGAGCTGGAGAGTTGAGATCGTGCCTTTGCCAGATTTATAATTGATCAGGTAAAGACATATGGAATAAGTTTAGATGTGGAAGGGCTGGAGGATGATGGTAAAAATATGTACAGTAATACATATTTGACAAAATTGAGGAATACTCCCATTAGCTCTAAACCATATGTTGACATAGAAGAAAATTTTGATGTCATGATGGCAAGGATTATCAAAAGAACTGGGAAGTGGGTTGAATGGATAGCTAAGAAAGGCCAAAGCAAGAGCAAAGCTACTCAAGCTTATCCAGTTGTAGCTACTCCTGCTTCATCTCAAAGTGCCATTCCCAGTGCTACTGCCACAACTGCTCAAAGACTAGCCCAATCTACAAGAGGAGGTGACCATCCCCTAGAGAAGCATGTTCCAATAGCCCCAACTTGTCAAGGAGGATCACTACTAGTCATTGGAGCTCAAGCTGAAGCTGACAAAGAAAAAGAGGGACAGAAAGATGGATCTCTTGCTCTAGTCTCACCTCCACATGTTGCTCTTCCCCCATCTCCTCAAGCTTCTCCAACTCCATCTCTTCATGTTGCCCCTATCTTATCCCCCTCGTCATAGTCCTACTCCATCTATAAGCACTCCTTTTCTTAAGCCTGTTGGTTCTCCTATTTAGATAGTAGAGATTGGAGATGATAAAAGTAGTAGCAGAAAATCTACTGAGTCTGATGAAGCTGCTAAGAAAGCTCAAGAAGAAGAGAAAGCTCTAGGTTCATCTCGGCTCCTTTCTCAAGATCCAAAGACACCCTTTTCTATAGCTACAACAACAACGACTCTAGTAAAGAAGAAAATGTTCAGCATTGAATCACTCGAAACAACCTCCAAAGTGATTAATATAGAGTCTTGGCTTGAGGATACTTTGGAGAAGAAGAGGAAAAGAAAAGATGAAAATTTTCCTTCAAAGGATGTTGTATCTCAATTGGTTCGCTCAGGATATGCCTTAGTAAAAACTAAAAAGTAAAAGACCTTGTCAATATTAGGACGAGATCCAGAAATAGGGCACCTAACTATGGAGGTAGCAAAACCAAACAAGGTAGGGAGAATTCAAGATATGACACTAGAAGACTTCACTTTGCACTATATTGATCTTGGAGAAGCTAGACATGATACAAAAGTAGGCCTATGGAAAATGAGTAATGAGGTGATAGAAGAGCAACTAGAGGATCTCAAGTCATCAAAGGTGAGAATGAAAGCAGAAATAGAGGAGTTGAGAAGATTCATCCAGAAATTAGTTGTTCCATTGGCAACTATCACTGGTGTGCCTACCACTAAAAATCCTTCAGCAAAAGAGGTGCAAGCCTTCATATCATAGCTCCAGAAAGATAGGCATTTTGGTCAGATTGGAAAAGAATGGATTGAGAAGCTCAGTTCAGATGGAGTTGTTATAATTGATCAAATTGGGAATGTTATCCTTTGGTTAGAAATTAAGAAGGATAACATCACTTCTAATCATAACACTTTGGCCGCAGAAAAGGCAAGGTGCAACGAATGCATTTCTCTCCTAAATATGATCATCCAAATAAAGGTGAAAGAGGTAGTTGAACCAAAGATTTTGAAAAAGGGAATTGGGCCTCTATTCAAATGGCTTAAAAACATGCAATTCAAGCAGAAGATGATTCAAGAGGTAGAGGAAGGAATCAAAGAGACAAAGGAAAAGGTGAAGAAGATCCAAGACAGAGCATTTGAGCTCATGAGAGGATTACACATTGACTCACAAAGTAGTGGGCAAGAAAAGGTTCCCATTGAGATAGAAGTAATGAAGAATAACTTCTCCACATACTTCAGTAACCTATATGGAATGACTTCAAGCAGTCAAAATAGAGTGGTAGAGTTGCAGACACTGAGTGGATGCGTGCATGTGGCAGCTAGAGAGTTAGCAAGTCAGCTGGGTGCAGTAAAGGAGTTAGCTCGAGAGCATTCAAAGTGGCTCTTCAGATTCACCAATGTACATGTGCCTAGTCATGAGGAGATGATCCCAATTATAGTGGCTGCCAGAACATAAAGGGCAAAAACTAAAAAGGGAAAGAAGTCTAAATGACTTATTTAACACTCCTTTTCTATTCTTTGATGAAAATGTTGCAAATTTTTGTAAAATTTAAAATCTGACAAACTGGCATCTTGCCATTTGTCATATTCAGAAGATGAATCGATTGAAATTCCAATTGTAACGGTCATCTCTCAAATCCTATATGTATGAAATTCAATGATAAATCAAAGGTTGGTAAATTTTAGTGTGAAGTACTATCTGTTGCAAAGACAATTGAATGGTACTTCATTTCAATAATTTTCCATTCCAGTAGGTACTATAATTAGTTAATATTTCCTTTCTACGTTACAGAGAACTAAGAAAGAACAGAGTTTCTTTTCCCCTATTTTCTGGAATTCAAATGGATTTGATAAGTATTGTTATATTTCATTTGACGAAAGGATTCTATTAGTTTTCCCGATTCATCAATTGTAGTTCAGATTTAGATTTCAACTTATTTTAGTCTTGCTCGGATGGACTTATGAATTCATAAGAAGTGTGGATACATAGATCTGTTTTGATATTGAGAAATTTTTCTTTCTTGAATTAAGTTCTAGGTAGGCTTAATTTGGTTTTCCTCTCCTGCTCTTGGGTTAAGAGCATACCCCACGGTAGGGATTAGAGATAAAACATAATTCATTGAATATCATTTACATAGGGAGTTGTACCTCAATTCAGAGGGAAACTAAATATTCTTAGAAATGGTTTCCCAACTGTTGTGTAAAGTTTTTCTTTGTTATAAATTTAGGCACATTAAAAGAGGAAAAGAAGAAGGAAAAATATGTTTACCAACAGATTTTTGGCGACTCTGCTGGGGACACGAGTGGTTGCTTGTGCAAAAAGCTTATGTCATGAGGAAAAATGGTACTACCTCATGAAAACATAATCCCAGTGCTCCAACCTAACCTTGGTTTTCAAGATGACCAAGACGATATAATTTCATCCCTTAACACATTTTTTTGGAGGCACAAAAGGAACACTGAACATTATCGAAATGCTAGCCAAATATTAGAGGAAGAAGAAAGAAGAGTTGAAGCTTTTGAAAGAGCTGTTCAAAGGAGAGATATCTGGAGAGTAGAAAGAATATTAAGATAGTAAGCTTAGAGTTAAATTAGACCTAGCATCCTAGAAAAATTTAGGTTCCTCAGAAGTACCAAGAAACAGGGTGGGCAAGATTCCATTTTTGATAAATTAACAAAGCTCAATTTTCTTATCTTAGAAGTTCCAAAATGGAAAGGTGAAGGTAAAAGTTAGAGTAGACCCCCTTCCCCTATTAGAAGTCAAGACACCAGCACATTGCATTCCACTTGTCAGGTGTTAGCACTTCACGGAGTTATTGCACCTCCAATTGTTAACTTTCTACCATATACTGCTAGAACAATCATGGCTGCTCCATGGGCCATGACAATAGGGCTGCTAGCACTAAATTCTTATCATCCACTTCTAGTTGGTTCAAGGAAGAACTTCCCTAAATTCTTAGGTCATGGGAAAGTCACAATAGATGAACACATTAAAGCATTCTTCGCAGCTACTCATTTATTGCAGGTGGGACATGAAGATATCACTATAAGATTGTTTGTAGAGACCCTTACAGATAATGCAATGGACTAGTTTTATCATTTAGCTGATGGTTCAATAACATATTGGGACATGATAAGAACTAAATTTAAAGCCAGATTCAAGACTGTGGAAGATGAACATGCCTTGCTAATGCAGTTGACTTCAATTAAGAAGCAACCAACTATGAGCATGAGAGATTTCATTGCCAACTTCAATAAGATTAATAGCAGAATTCCTACTGCTAATAGACCCATGCCTGGCAGTTTAAAAACTTTCTTTATTAGTGCTATGCCTCTAGACATCAATTATGATCTGAGAAGAGCATGCCCTACCGATCTAGCTGATGCACAGAAGAAAGCTATTGAATGTGAAGATGACCTAATTTTTGCGAGAAAATGGAAACGAGAACTTCAAACTAAAGGGAGTTCTAGTAATACCATGTCATCAGAAGAAATGATTCAAAAGTTGTCTAATGAGTTAGTAGCAATGAAAAAGTAGTTACCCAGATTCAATAATTCTTATCAATGGAATTACCAAAACTCACTAGGTAGAAGCAATGAAAGTAGATTTCTTCAACTTACAGGTTCACAACCTAGGCTGCAAATCGAAGCAGCACCCAAAAAGGGGAATATGTTCATCTTTCATTTAACCACAAATCATTATAGTGAGAATTGTTCGGAGATTGTTCGTATGGTGCAATTACTATCTACTAATGAATTAAATATTGCAGCTCCATGTTCAAAACCTGATTCCTGTTCAAATGGAAACTCTAGAAATTTATTTTTAGAATATGAATCGAATTCTGAATCAATAGGTGAGTGTTACGCAACTATTGACGGAACCTCATACATAGTACTTACTCGTGGCCAAAGATTGAAGAATCAAACCTCTAGTCATACTCACAAAGATAGCTCTAGTCCTTCTATGAGTAAAGCACATACTAATCAAGAAACACCCACTCCACAAATGGGTAAGGACCATACATCTTTTGATTTCATTCAATTTTGTGAAGAGTCAAAAGTTCAAATTTCCGCTATTGATTATTTAAAGTCACATCCCTCTGAGCTAAAGAGATTAGTGGATAAATGTAAAGGGGGTACCTCAGACTTGAATCATAATGTGACGATTAAAATTGAAGATGAAACCTTAACATCTGGCTTGTTTAATCAAGAAGACTCTATTATTTTAGCAACTTTCCCTAGATAGAAGCCTGAACCTTTTTATATTTCATTGTATATTAATGGATGTAAACTCAGTAATTGCATAATAGATTCAGGTGCATTAGATAATGTTATGCCATATTCTGTAGCTAAAGCCTTGGGGTTGAATCTTACTAAAATTCATGGGAGATGTTATTCTATGGATGCTAAGCAAGTCCCTCTGCTTGGACAAATTAAAGATGCACAAGTAGCTCTAGCCTCACACCCAGAAAAGAAACTCATGTTAACCATTCTAGTAACTAATATTTCTACAAGTTATGGACTCCTTTTAAGTAGAATTTTCTACTAAGACTTAGGAGGAGAAATTAAGATAGACTAGTCCCAAGATGTGATACCTATTGGTAATAAGAAAGTCAAGTTAGAACCTGAAGAAAAAGCAAAATTCACAGTCTTGAAATCGGATGATCCCAAAGCTCAAATTCTATATCAGGAATTGGAATTTGGTAATTATATGTTATTTACTAAAGAAGATTCAGGTAAACAAGTGAACGAGAATTAGGTCGAGAAGGTGCCTGATGAAGACAAAGAGGCTTCTGATATCTAGACACTCAAATTCAATGGAAGTTGTGCTTCCTTAGGCTTGGGAGCTGGCGTAGTATTGATATCCCTAGAAGGAGAAGTTGAGCCCTTAGCTTTCAAATTAGAGTTTGGTAACACAAACAATACAACAGAATATGAAGCTTTAATATTGGGGATAGTCATTGTAAAAGAAAGAGGGATAAAAGTCTTAAAGGCACAAGGTGATGTAGAGCTTATTGTGAGACAAATCAAAGGACAGTACTCAGTGAAGAATCATAAACTAAAGAATTACAAGAACAGGGTGTGGGATGAGATAAAAGGTTTAGATGTCTTCTCCATTAAAGTTGTGCCAAGAGAAATGAATACAAAGGCTAACTCACTTGTAGTCTTTGCTTCCTTTTTACTCCCACATCCAAATTTTAAGAATAAAAAATATCAAATTGAAATTATATATCGATCTGCCATCCCAGATAATATAGAATCCTAGCAAGTCTTTAATGATGATAAAAGTTTGCAGCTATTTCTTGAAAATGACATAGCCAGTTTTGAAACTGAGTCTCACGAAGACAATGAACATAACAAAAGTGGTGAGGTCCAACTGAAAAGTAATATTATTCCCCATTATTTTGTAGCTCTAGAAAAGTTTTTTAATAGACATGATGCTTATGTTAAGCAGAAAAGAATAGAAAAGGGACCTACCATGGGTGAATATGAAGGATTGAACATTGGAGATATCCATGGTCCCAAAATGATTAATATTGGAAAATGTTGTACTCCTGAAGAGAAAGAAACTATAAAGAAATTATTCAAAGAATATAGAGATGTCTTTTCTTGGAGCTAGGAAGACCTAAAGAGTTAGAAAGGAGGAGAGGTGAAACATCAAATTCCTCTCAAGCTAGATGCAGCACCTTTCTGGAAAAAGGAAAGAAACTATAATCCAAAGGTCATAAATGCCATTTTTTGAGAAGTTGATAAAATGTTAAAAGTGAGAATTATTTATCCTATCCATCATTCTACCTAGATAGCCAACATAGTGCCTATTAGGAAGAAGAATAGAGAGATAAGGATTTGTGTAGATTTCCATAATTTGAATCAGACATCTCTCAAAGATAATTTCGCCCTCCCGAACATGGACCATTTGTTACAAACAGTTGCAGGATTTGAGATGATGTATATGATCGATAGTTTTTCAGGATATAACCAGGTCAAATTAGAAAAGAAAGATCAACATAAAATAGTGTTCACAACTCCTTGGGGTACATTTTCATATCACAGGATGCCTTTCAGACTGGTCAATGTTGGGGCTACGTTCCAAAGATGTATGAGTGAGACCTTTGTTGATATGAAAGATTGAGTAACAGTTATATACCTACATGATCTCACTGTGTTCTCCAAAAAATGGAAAGACCATATGGAGGACCTGAGAAGAGTGTTACAAAGATGCAGAGAGCATGGGATTTCTCTCAACCCAAAAAAGTTACTTTTTTGTGTAACGGAAGGAAAACTACTTGGACATATAGTGTCACAAGAAGGCATTAAAATTGATCCTAATAGAATAGAGGCCATCCAAACACTAAGTCTATCTATAAACAAAATCAAATTTAAATCTTTCTTTGGCTAGGTGAATTTCCTTAGAAGGATTGTTCCCGATTTTGTAGAAACTACTAAGCATATAATAGATATAATGAAAGGAAATTCAAGTTTCAAATGGAGTGAGGAAGGAAAACAAGCTTTTCAGAGTATAAAAACTACTGTTTCTAATGCCCCTATGCTATGTCATCCAAATTACAAGTAAGATTTTATCATTTATTGCTATGCTTCAGAACATACATTATCAGCTATTCTTGTGTAGGAGAATGATGAAGGAATACAAGCTCTGATTTCTTTTATCAGCATATCGTTGAAAATCATGAACTGAAATATTCACAAATTGAAAAGCATGCTTATGCAGTAGTTAGAGCACTTAAGAATTTATGTTTCTATATCTTACATTCACACTCTGTTGTCTTCATCCCAGACACAGCAGTAAAAAGTGTACTAACACAACAAGAATTAGGTTGCAATGTCAGAGGAGCGTTGGTGGCGAAGATATAGGAATATGATATGGAGATTAAACCTGCCAATCTAATAATAGGAAATGCTCTATGCAGAGCAATTGTAGAAAAAAAAATTACTGGAGAACTAGAAGAATTGAATGAGAAGCAATAGGTGCTAGCAGTAGGTATCTATGACCCATGGTTTGAAAACATTTCTTACCTTTTAACATATGGTGAATGTCCAGTAGGTTTGAATACAAAACAAAGAAGAGATCTTAGATTAAAAGAAGCCAAGTATGTAATTTGGGATGGTAAGCTTTTCAAAAAGGCTATTGATGGTACATTCTTGAGGTGCATAGATAAGCCATAGCACGAAAAGTTGTTGAAAGCATTTCATGATGAGGCCTGTGGAGGACACTTCTCTTCTTCTATTATAGCTTTCAAAATACTGAGGTAATGCTATTACTAGCCTGGGATGTTCAAAGATGCATATGCGTGGGTAGCGAATTGTGAAAAGTGTAAAATGTTTTCTAAATGCCCTCAATTAGCTGCACTACCACTAAGACCTGTTGTCATTGAAGGACCCTTTCAATAATGGGGCCTTGATTTCATTGGTCCAATTACTCCTGCATCCATTGCTGGTCATCAATATATCATAACTACAACGGACTACTTCACCAAGTGGGTAGAAGCCAAGGCTGCAAAGAAAACTACTTCTGAGGTGGTATGTGAATTCATTAAAGAAAACATTTTGGTTAGGTTTGGCATTCCCATTAAATTAGTGATGGATAATGCATCCTATTTTTCTTCAATTGAAATTATTGATTTCTGTTTTGAGTATGGGATCACCGTCAGTCATTCATCCAATTATTTTCCTCAAGGGAATGGCCAAGCAGAATCTAGCAATAAGAACTTGATCAATATTGTAAAGAAACTGGTATCAGATAACTAGAAGAATTGGCACAAAAAGATTCATGAGGCGCTCTAGGCAGACAGAGTGACACCTAAGAGGGCAATCAGAATATCTCCTTTTGAGCTAGTTTATGGAACTGGAGCTAATCTACCTTTATCATTCGAATTGACCACAAGAAAAGTCAGAACAGTAATTGAAGATGACATCTATAAAGATGGTCTAGAAAAAAGAATCTTGTATTTGAGTAAACTGGAAGAAGAAAGGGTGGAAATTGTTGATCATATCACATAGCACCAAATGCAAGTGAAAGAACTATTTGATAATAAAACAAGACCTCAAAAATTTATGGTGGGAGATATGGTGCTACTCTAGGACAAAAGAAAGGCTCCAAAAGGAATGCATAAGAAGTTTGATACTCTATGGAAGGGCCCGTTCAGAATTCAACAGGCATTCTAGAACAACTCTTTCAAACTGGCACATGAAGATGGTGAAGTATTGCCCCTGACTTATAATGGTCAGGATCTCAACCTCTACCAAGTTTCAAATTGAAAATAGGTAATCCCTGTAATGTACCATAGTTAGACTTAGTGTTGTGTGTGTCTTAGTTAGCCTGCTCCATTCATTTTCTTTTTCTATTTCTTTTTCCCTTCCTTTCTTGTTTTGTCTTGTTTTTGTTGCATTGCCGCCTTTATTTTTCTTTTGCAAAACCAAAGATTCTAAGTCCCTTTGCTTGGGTATACTCTACCCAAGTCCCCAGTCAGAGCCAGTTGTTGCCCCACTTTTCACCATATACAAATTTTGCAAAGTGGAGAGTGAACTAATGTCATGTTATGTCAAGTTAGGTCAATAGGTCTTTCTTCTTTAGGTGCTAAGTTTTTCCATCGAGTTTTTATCTTTTCCCTTCTCCCATATCACATTTAGCCTAGGAGGGTATTTTTTGGTTATCATGAGGCTTAGGGTTAGTTTAGAGCCATCCTCGATGGTGATTCTCAATTTGTGCTACATCTTTTGATTTCCATGCAGCTCATTTGATCTGGAGTTAGAGAAAATTGAATCGGAAAAAAATCAAGTTTTGGCTTCTCCTCAGCGAGTTTTCACACCCCAAAGGCAAATTTTTGCAAAGACTAGAAAATGCTATTTGTAAGCTTCCTTGAAGTAAAGTGAATCATGTTAAGAAAAGATCATTCAATTGATGTCATGATCTCACAGTGAGAACCATTTTAAAGCTTGGAAAATGATCAGGATAAGCATCGATGGAAAACTCAGAAGTAGCTTCTCCTTTGGCGGACTTCAAAACAAGAGGTAAACTTTCTGCAGAGGCCTAAATAGAAAGGTAAAGTTATTAGGCAGGCCCCATTTTTCATTCGCGAAGCCTCTTTGGTGTTTCCTAAACATTTTTAGTAAAGTGCTTAGGGTTGAAAGGTAAAACAAAAGCTTAAAGGGAAAATCAAAAATCTACTTCTCCTCTGCAGGTTCTCTACCCTCGAAGGCCATTTCCCACACTTCAGAGAAAGTCATTCCTGCAAGCATGGTAATTATGTGATTTGGTTACATAATAATTTTGGTGAATAAATAGAAGTAAATCAATGGATTGATTAGGTTTTTGCATGTAGAATTGACCTAAGCAGATTTTGCCCAAGGAAGTACTTCGTTCATGTTTTTTTGAAAGACGGATGAAACAAGAAGTAAATCGGTAATTAATGAGAGTTACCGTTGAGCCAACAGAAATAGTGAAAAGACAAAGATATATTTGTTAGAACCTTTACATCCACCAATCCAATGGATTTACCCTTAATTTCTCTTGTGTGGTACGATTTATGAAATTCAACTGGAAAATCTAAGGTTATTTTATAAAAAGGGAAGTAATAGATTTTTTAACTCCCATTTCACTGTTATACTGTTGTACTAAATAGTGCTTTCACATAATTTTTGAGTTACAGAGCTTGCTCCTTGTATCAATTGCAATTGTTTGAACTATTCTTATCATACATCAAATAAAATGGCAACAAGATTCATGGGTTTCGATGGATTGGGTGGAATTAAGTCAGCATGGTCGACTATCACAGATACTTCACTCCATTTCTATGATATGTACGATTTTCAAAGGAGATTGAGAGCAGAGCCAATCCACCCCATAATAGAGAAACTTTGGGGAAGCGGATTAGTAGAAGCAGCTGGGTTCCCTGTCGCAGTACAAGCCCTAGAGTTGATTTTAGAATGCATCAATCATTACAACCCGGATACAAGGTAGATTCTATTGCCCGATCAGACAATGTTGATTTCAATAGATTGACAATGAGTGGTGAATTGTTTGAGGATTCCAGAAAGGGAGGAGTTCTTTGATTTGATGATGAGTGGAGCCATGTCTGACTACTCTTTGAAGAAGATGGTTTGGAGGAGGGAGATCATGCAGTCTTGGTTTCAGAAGAAGGGGGAGCTAAGAGTAAAGTCCCTAAAACTCTTTTCGGCATGGACCTCAAACCAAAAATTGTTGACATTTTGGTTCTGTTGCATCGACTCAAAGGTGAGGTATAATTTTTTAATTTTCTAGAGCAGTACTTCTTTTTTGTGCAAGTTATTTTCTCAGATGCACAGTATATTGACTGGGTGCATGAGGTTAGTGAACAGCTTTCTAGGGCTCTCAGTGTAGCTAAGTTTTATAATTATTTTTATATGTCCTCATTCTTGATATACATGTTGGCTTCTCTTCAATTGTGGTTGGGACTCCCAAGAATTGAGAATTTCCCTGATAATGTAAAAAGTTATGAGTTTTATCCATGCTTGCAATTACAGAATAGTCATGCAGAATACATACGGGTAAATGATGCATTCACCATGAGGATTTGTAGAGAACTATAGGGGTGCCCAGAGTGGAGATTCAGTCCAAAAGTGATGACAATTATTAGCCAATTTGGCAGTTACTTCATCTAGGTCTCATCATTTTCTTATTTGCGTCTTGCAGCATTCGACAGATTCCCACTAAAGCTGCCCAGGTATCCAGATGATATGATCGTACTTGTGGAGATCGTGAGGCAAGCAATACAAGTGAACATGTTGAGCACCAGCTTGAGGAAGAAAGGGTATGAATTCCCTATAAAAGTGGGAGCATACAGTTGCAAAACTAGATTAGATGCTAAGAATATACTCAAAGCATTTGAAAGTAAATACAAATTGGAAGAGTATGAAGCAGTAAGACCCCAGTTTGATCCTAATGGATATGCCAAAGATGTGCTCTAGATTGGAAGTGTAATCAAACATGTGACAACCATGGAGGATTATTGGGCAGATTGTAAGGATGAGCTAGAGATTCGAGATCGTGCCTTTGCCAGATTTACAATTGATCAGGTAAAGACATATGGAATAATTTTAGATGTAGAAGGGTTGGAGGATGACAGTCAAAATATGTATAATAATACATATTTCACAAAATTGAGGAATACTCCCATTAGCTCTGAACCATATGTTGACATAGAAGAAAATTTTGATGTCATGATGGTAAGGATTATCAAAAGAACTAGGAAGTGGGTTGAATGGATAGCTAAGAAAGGCTGAAGCAAGGGCAAAGCTACTCAAGCTTCTCCAGCTGTAGCTACTCCTGCTTCATCTCAAAGTGCCACTCCCAGTGCTACTACCATAGTTGCTTAAAGACCAGCCCAATCTGTAGGAGGAGGTGACCAGCCCTTGGAGAAGCATGTTCTAATAGCCCCAACCTGTCAAGGGGGATCACTAATAGTCATTGGAGCTCAAGCTGAAGCTGAAAAAGAAACAGAGGGACAAAAAGATGGATCTCCCACTCCAATCTCACCTCTGCATGTTGCTCTTCCCCCATCTCCTCAAGCTTCTCCAACTCAATCTCTTCATGTTGCCCCTGTCTTATCCCCCCATTGTAGCCCTACTCCATCTGTAAGCACTCCTGTTCTTAAGCCTGATAGTTCTCCTATTCAGATAGGTGAGATTGGAGATGATAAGAGTAGTAGTAGCAAATCTATTGAGTCTAATGAAGCTGCCAAGAAAGCTCAAGAAGAAGAGAAAGCTCTAGGTTCATCCCAGCTCCTTTCTTGGGATCCAAAGACCCCCTTTTCTGTAGCTACAGCAACAATGACTCCAGTAAAGAAGAAAATGTTTAGCATTGAATCACTCAGAATAGCCTCCAAAGTGATTAATGTAGAGTCTTTACTTGAGGATACTTTGGAGAAGAAGAGGAAAAGAAAAGATGAAAAATTCCCTTCAAAGGATGTTGTATCTCAAGCAGTTTGCTTAGGATCTGCCTTAGTAAAAACTAAAAAGTAGAAGACCTTGTCAATATTGGGATGAGATCCAGAAATAGGGCATCTAAATATGGAGGTAGCAAAACCAAACAAGGTAGGGAGAATTGAAGATATGACACTAGAAGACTTCACTCTGCACTCAATTGATCTTGGAGAAGCTAGACATGATACAAAAGTAGGCCTATGGAAATTGAGTAATGAGGTGATAGAAGAGCAACTAGAGGATCTCAAGTCATCAAAGGTGAGAATGAAAGTAGAAATAGAGGAGTTGAGAAGATTCATCTAACAATTAGTTGTTCCATTGGCAACTATCATTGGTGTGCCTGCCACTGAAAATCCTTCAGCAGAAGAGGTACAAGCCTTCATATCACAGCTCTAGAAAGATAGGCATTTTGGTTAGATTGGAAAATAATGGATTGAGAAGCTCAGTTCAGATGGAGCTGTTATAATTGATCAAATTGGGAATGTTATCCTTCGATTAGAAATTGAGAAGGATAACATTACTTCTAATCATAACACTTTGGCTGCAGAAAAGGCAAGGTGTGACGAATGCATTTCTCTCCTAAATGTGATCATCCAAATGAAGGCGAAAGAGGTAGTTTAAGCAAAGATTTTGAAGAAGGGAACTGAGCCTCTATTCAAATGGCTTCAAAACATGCAATTCAAGTAGGAGATGATTCAAGAGGTAGAGGAAGGACTCAAAGAAACAAAGGAAAAGGTGAAGAAGATCCAAGACAGAGCATTTGAGCTCATGTGAGGATTACATACTAACTCACAAAGTAGTGGGCAAGAAAAGGTTCCCATTGAGATAGAAGTAATGAAGAATAACTTCTCCACATACTTGAGTAACCTATCTGGAATGACTTCAAGCAGTCAAAACAGAGTGGTAGAGTTGCAGACACTAAGTGGATGTGTGCATGTGGCAGCTGGAGAGTTAACAAGTCAGCTGGGTGTAGTAAAGGAGGTATCTTAGGAGCATTCAAAGTGGCTCTTGAGATTCACAAATGTACATGTGCCTAGTCACGAGGAGATGATCCCAATTATAGTGGCTGCCAGAACATATAGGGCAAAAACTGAAAAGGGAAAGAAGTTTAAATGACTTATTTAACACTCCTTTTCTGTTCTTTGATGAAAATGTTGCAAATTTTTGTAAATTTTGAAATCCAACAAACTGGCATCTTTCCATTTGTCATATTCAGAAGATGAACCGATTGAAATTCCCATTGTAACGGTCATCTCTCAAATCCTATATGTATGAAATTCAATGATAAATCAAAGGTCTATAAATTTTGGTGTGAAGTACTATCTATTATAGAGATAATTGAATGGCATTTTGTTTCAATCATTTTTCATTCCAGTAGGTACTGTAATTAGTTAGTATTTCCTTTCTGCATTATAGAGAACTAAGAAAGAATAGAGTTTCTTTTCTCGTATTTTCTGGAATTCAAATGGATGTGATAAGTATTGTTATTTTTCATTTGACGAAAGGATTCTGTTAGTTTTCCTGATTCATCAGTTGTAGTTCAGATTTAGATTTCAACTTATTTTAGTCTTGCTCGGATGGACTTATGATTTCATAAAAGTGTGGATACATAGATCTGTTTCAATATTGAGAATTTTTTGTTGCCTGAATTAAGTTCTAGGTAGGCTTAATTTGGTTTTCCTCTCCTGCTCTCAGGTTAAGAGCATACCCCATGGTAGGGATTAGAGATAAAACATAATTCATTGAATATCATTTACATAGGGAGTTGTACCTCAATTCAGAGGGAAACTAAATATTCTTAGAAACGGTTTCCCAACTGTTGTGTAAAGTTGTTCTTCATTATAAATTTGGGCACATTAAAAGAGGAAAAGAAGAAGGAAAATTTTGTTTACCAACACTAGGTAATCTAATTTGGATCATAAGTAGAATCATATTTGTAAATTCCCCTCTTTCCCTCACACGCATATTTGAATACCTTAGTGACCCAATAAAATGGTGGCCTAAAACCCTATGTAAACTGCTTCTATTTTACCATTAAATATTTTGGTGAACTCAACTCATGCCCCTTCTTTTTAGAGTTACATTTGTTATTCTAGGTGTTTACCTTTTTTTGGTAAATCCAACGATTCCCACTTCTTTATGTGTTGGATTATTCTAGGTATTTACCTTCATTTGGTGAACCTTATAAGTGTCCTCTTTTTAGAGTTAGATTTGGCTATCTTGTGATTATATCTCTCTTTAATGATCTTTAGTATATTTGTATAGTTAGATCTCATTAGGGTTTCCTTTTGTGATCTCCTCTTTTATGAGTTTAATTACACAAAGTCACACCTGTAGCATTCATGTTAAGAAAATTTGTAGACTCATGGGATCCTTTGATCATGATTCCTCTTTTCTTCCTAGGACTCATGATGAAACTCACACATTTAATCATGATCTCAATCCTATAATGGAGAATAACTTTTCCCACTCATCCCATGATGATGATGATTCTTTAAGAGTTCCTCCTTTGCAAGTTGATAAACTTTCTAGTGAATTTGATAAATTGGAAACTTGGCTTTCTCAAGAAAATCAAAATCTTTTTATCTTGGGTTGTATATCTCACCTTATTTATACTAATGCTAAGTCTTTGATAGAATGTGCTCAAGAGATAAGATATCCTCCTCATTGAACCTTACATCCTAATTTCTATAACTCTTCCTAGTGTACCTACATATGCTCTGCCTATTATGAGTACTTTACCTAAGTGTCCACTTCTTTAATAATTTATATTCCTAATATTTCACTTCTCATGAGTGTTCCTCCTACTTGTATTTCATTACCTCCATATAATGTGGTTCCTTTTACTTATTCAAACCCTTTACCAGTTCCTTCTAATCATCTATCGACATCCTTACATGTTCCTTCTACTTCCTATAAATTTCCTAATCCAACTAGCATACCTATGCCTACTATCATTTCTTCTTATCCTATAGTTAGTACATTGGTTCAAATTGTCACCATTTTACAACAACAACTCACTCAATTAACTCAATCTAAGTATAATATTCCTACATATGTTGTTGTTAATCCCCTTTCCTTAGACACCCTTCTTGTTTTTATTCCACAACATGTTGAGGTACCTCGTTTTGAGACTTAAATGGTAAGGGAGATCCTATGATTCATGTTAAAACTTTCTAGACTTTATATAGTGATTTTTCTCATGACTATAGGATCATGGCTAAGTTGTTCTCATGTACTTTTAGGGATAGATCCTTGCATTTGGTATTGCTCTCTACCTCCTTATTCTATTTATTTTTCCAAACTTTTTATAATGCTTTCATTCAATAGTTTTAGAATAATATTGGTCCTCAAATAATTTTAACTAATATAATGCATTGTAACAAGAATGTTAAAGAGAAAGTTACTAAATTTATTTGTAGATTTAAACATTAGTATGCTCAGATTTCCTATCCTATGCCTGATCAGTATATTCAACATATCATTATTTATAATTTATAAAAGAAAATTAGGGATAGGATTCTCCTTACTAAGTGTACCTTCTTTTCACACCTGTGTGCAATATTTCACCATTACTAGTTATAAGTGAGTCAACTTGAGAAATCTACTCCAATAGTTCATTTTTCTAGTGATAAGAGTGATGCTGCCAGAAATTCAAACAAGTTCTCTAAACATAATAATTTCATCAAAATCAAGTCTAAAAATACAATTCATGATCAAGTGGCTACTACATCCTGAGGTATAGTTACATTTTCCTTTGTATTTTGTCCTAATTTCTAGTATACTCAACTATCTAAGCCTTTGTCTAAGGTGATGACTAAGTTGATTCATCCTCATGTTCTTAATCTTCCTCCTATTCATCATATTTATCATGGTAAATTGTTTCCTAAGTCTTTTTATTCCAATACTTCCTATCAATATCATTGTCAACCAAGTCATGATACTCAAAATTTTTATGGTTTGAAGAATACTATTTAGGACCTTATTGATTCTAAGGTTATATCTGTTGATGCTCAAGTTAATAATACAAATAAATTTGTTGCACTACCTAATCAAAATTTATAGATTTACACTAATCCTTTGCCTTCTCATTTGGTGAATGTTATTAATCTACCTTCTTCTTTTGATCACCATATAGATTATGATGAGCAGATACAAGAAGAAAAATGTGTGATTAATAATGTTGAGTTAGTACCTCAACCTTTGATTTATTCTCCACCTAAACCTTAAAAAATAGCTATTATTAGATTTAGTCAAACTGATAAGTTAAAGGCACCCAATGGTCATGTTTACATCATTGTTAGAGTTGTTCATATTACTTCTCCTAGTACTTTGGTTGATCCTTCCTCTGATGTGAATGTTATCACTAAAGAACACCATTTTAACAAAGTTTTGATTAGAGATACTTATGATTCTACTCTTGTATGGATTCAAACTTGTAATGATTTCCTTTATTATCCTAAAGGTTCTATTACTTTGAAGGTTATTTTATTAGGGAAATTTTTTTGTACTAACTTTGTTGTTATTCCTACTTTTGATCAATTTCAAGTTAAGCTTGGTATTCCATTGCTTTCTTCCATACAATTTGTAGCTTCTCCTCTTCATAAATGTCTTAAATTTTCTCATGATGGAAAAATTATTACTATTAATCATTCTCTTTATAAACCATCAAGTCCTAGAAATTGTGCTAAGATCAATTTCAATTGACCATCTCATCATAAAAAACCACCTAATCATTTTGATCATCTCTATATAAATTATCAACAACACAAATTAACTAAGATCATGGAGCTATGTCTTCCTAAGGGTTGTTCACCTATACCTATCTTGGCTACTACTCTTATTTTTTAACTTGTTCTTCCACCTACATCCTCCCAAACCATTTTTGTTCCTTCTTTGGAACCTATGGTAGTTGATTATAATCCTTATATTGTATCTTGTAAGGCTATTTGTAATCAAAATACTCATTCAAGTTACAAGAATTGTCAAGCTAAAGCTAAAGCTACCACGCATTTTCTTACTTTGCAACCTATGTCTTCTTCTCAACCTTTGCCTTCCTTTGATCAAACTTTGCGTGAGTCTTTGGAGGAAGTTAAACAAGGTAACATTCCACATATGAATAAACATGATAATTTTGTTTTTATTTTAGATTATGTTAATCTAGATATGGAAGATACTTTAGATGATATTCATGATGAATATTTAATTAATATGTATAGTGATTTGCCTAACATGCTCTCTACACAACTTACAATCATTCCTAGTAATGAGCATAGTGACTCTCCAAGTCCATGCTTAGAACTCATTGTGATTCCTACTATAATGAATATTTTTCCTCTAGCAAGTCATCATCCTTCCCCTAGCATCTTAGACTAAGATGGGGGGACCTAGAATGCTTAAAGTGGACTTGATCTATTATAGTAGTCTTTGTGTTTCATGTTGTCTTTTTCGCAATGTTGTATTTATTTTTCTTGTCTTTTGATTTCTTTAGATGATCCCTATTGCTTTGTTTACCTCAAGAGGATAAAGTTGTCACCCTATTATTCACATTATTCAATTTGTCTCTCTTTTCTTTTATACATTGTTGCATGTTATGTCATACTTGTGCAATTGTTTGTACCATTGATCTTGTGTAGTCTTCTTGGTTTCTTGTGATATGGTAACACTGAATATTTTTGGTCTCCATGTTATTCGCCCTAAAAGATTCTTTTTCATAGCTCTTTTATTTCCTTTCCTCCATTGTGTCGTAGTTCTAACTCCTTTGGGGAATGATGATATTTTCATATTTGATATAATATTACATATTATCATATGATATTACTGACCCCAAAGTTAGTAGATCCCTTTTGTGCTCTCTTTTAGTCATGTAGTTATTTCCTTTGATATATTTCTCTTCTTGGGGGCATGTTATAGTGGAAATATTATTCAGGGGATACATGTATGCTTCCATTAAATCTATTCCTCCCATTAAGGTGTTTGCAATTTCTTTAACATGGGGGCATACACTCTACTCATCTATTGTCCATGGAATAAAAATATGGATTCTATGTATAACTTGGAGTACTTCAGCCTTTAGTGCTTGGTATGATTTCTAAGGTATACCAAAATCTATGCATTGTTATTTCATGTTTATCACCTCACTTGCTTTTTCTTCTAGTTTCCAAGATTTGTTCCTAAGGGATTTGTCTCATTTCTTTTTGAATCTCTCTCTAAACTATTGATAGTTTGGGAGGCTCGATCCTTATTTTGACCCTTCCTTTGACTACTAACAATTTGGGAAGCTTGATCTTGTTCCAATCCCTTAAGGACACACATACACATCCTTATGCCTGGGTCACTTTTTTTTCTTCTTTTTGGGACATGAAGTTACCTTGAAGTTGAATCCCTCGATGGAATGACTAGAAAACCACACACACTTCCTAGACCATTTGGTTCATCTTTTGATGGGTTGACTAGCATGCCACACACAGTTGCTAGACTATTAAACATCATCCCCTTTTCTTTTGTAGAGACCTCTCCCCCTTTTTCTTTTTCTTGTGTGGTTCAAAATAAATCACACCAACCTTATTGGGAAAGTAATTACTCCCCTTTTTGTATCACTTATCTCTCTTATTATGATTATGGATGTGATAAAGGCTCAAGTCTATTGGGGGCTTGATGATTTCTTTTTCTCCTAAATCATGATAAGATGTGTTCTTTTGTTATTGCTCTACTTTACCAAGAGTTTGAAGGAACTCATACTCCCACTAAAGTGGGGGCTAAATGTACCATCATAAAATGGACAGACTTTCCTTTTAAGACCTTTTAGATCCCTCTTTATAATTCTCTTTGTAGACCATGGATATGCATATGCTTGATCTACTTTTTCTCTTGTCTTCTTCCTCTTTCTACCCTATCTTTCTTACACCTACCCTTTATTTTTGTGGCACTTTTAGGACTTGAACTCTAGAACTAGGTCAACCCAGGTTGACCTAATCTTGAACCAAGTCAACCTAGTCCTCATCAACTTTGGAGCTCAGGGCCTAAAAGGCCTCAAGGGTTTAATTATTTTTTAACCTAATCCAATTGACCTACATTGTTTTCCCACCCAAAAAATCATATATAAGAAGATGAGGAGGCATCATTTTCACAACACACCCTCAAGTAATTCAAGATCTTTCTATCAAGGAGTTTAAGTATTCAAGTTTTTCAAGCAGTCAAGCAAGGAGATTTCTATCTAGAATTGAAGAATTTTTTGTGAGCATTTCCTCTTCAAGATCTAGACTATTGTTGGCCATCAAGGGAGGAGGTCTACATTGAAGCATTCATCATCTTCGTCATTGATGTAATTGTATACCCATGGCACCATGATAGAATTATGGTAGATCTGTTGCAAAGAGTGGAGATACCCTACATTCCTACAAACAAGGTCAATCCTAATATTTATCTTGTCTCTCAATCATTTACATTTCTATTTCACAATTAAGATTAATTCCTCAACCTAGGGTTTGACCAAGCCAATCCCTTATCAAATCCCAAACCTTTATTTTCTATGTTAATTTGCAAGTTGGGAGCAAAAAGGATTCTAGATCTAAAACCTACAATTTGCAATCTTTCTGGAGTCATCAGTTGCATATTATCAAACTAAGTTACCCCGGTTATAAGATATCTTCCCAAGTCGACCTAGTCCTATAGTCTCAAATTCTAAGGAGATTTATGGGTTTTGTTCCTTTCATCATTTCATTCTAAGATCCACGGATGGATATTTAGATATATTTTAGATTCATGAGTTTTGTAGTGAAAATACATCTTCCTCTACCCATTTCAAGATGATTCTTTCATATTTTATTTCCTTTCATATATTTACCCTAGATTTACATCTTAATTGGGGTATTTCTATTTACATAGCATCTAGAATTACATTATTTTATCAATTAGTTCAATTTCATATTCACATTATCCTATCAAGGGTCGAAGAGAGTGCATTTCCTTTTATTGCATTCCTCTTTTTAATTCAAATTTAGTATTAGCTCCCTTATTACTTTGGGTCCTAGCTAATCTAATTTGGATCATAAGAGGAATCATATTTGGAAATTCCCTTCTTTCCCTCACACACATATTTGAATGTCTTAGTGACCCTATAAAATGGAGGCCTACAACCCTATTTTAAGTTCTTCAATTTTACCAATAAATACTTGCATCAACCAAAAACAAAAATATACTTCTTGTTTTTTGTACCAATTTGTTATTCACAAAGTAGACATTGTTGCTTTTGGTTTTATATTGTGTGTATTTATCATCATGTCGAGGACCTATCATAATCCTTGTCTTAAGTGTGTGAGTTCTAATGTTTCTTATCTCTTGAGTTCTATATCATTCTTTGCAATCCTTGTTTTCATGTTGTTTCATCCACTATAGTGTGTTGTTTTAGTTGGCGTGATTTCCTATGATTATGTGACATCTTGTGCTAATGGGAGCTGACTCCTAGCACATGTTTGGATCTACCTTTAAGTTTGCATGATTTCATATTGTCCCTTGCATGGGTTTTTATTTGCTCTTCCAAGATTGGACCTAAATTGTAATTAAATGCTTGACTGATTGACTTGTGGCTTAGCTAGCTATAATAGAAGCTTGGATTGATGTAGAAAGGTAGAATTATTAGGGTATAGAAATGAAAGATGTGAGCTTGGACTCTCAAATTGTAATCCTAAATTATGAATAAGGTTGCAACCTAGAAGACCTCACAGTCGGGCATGTTTTGGGTGAAGTTAAATAATTAGACCCATGAATATGTTCATCTAGCCTTGTGTTCTTTGTGGTTTCACTAATTTTGTGTACAAGCTTCCATGTGTAACTTTGAACAGGGAGGTGGTGATAGGTTAAGGTGAGTTTATTCCACATGTTTATGAGTTTTTGCTTGCTCCTTGCATCAGATTATATATTTATTAATGCAAGTGGAAAGTTAATAAATAAATATTGTTCTGTTTTAATATTCTAATAGAATTTATGGTGGAGTCCACTTTGTAATCATCTAGTTAAGAATATTAGTATTATGAAAGAAATTAGAAATAATTAAATAATATTTATAATTTCAAGTTTGAGTTTGAGTTATTTGTAGTTACATTATGAATTAAAAGAAAGTAAATATTAATATTGGACTTAAGTCAAAGTCAAATTAATATTTTAAAAATAAAGATATTAATATTTAATCTAACAATATAAGTCAGTTATGGTTTAAAATTATTTGAATTAGTGACATGATAATATTGAATGAAATTTTATATGCACAAAGAGACTTGACATTTAAATACTTATTCATTTAAATAAGTGCAAATTAGTCTAAACAATTTATGTAAAAATGCATATTCTTACTTTTTTGCTAGACACGTCCTTATGGCCCAATATAAATATAGAAATTGATGGAATTAAACCATATGAATGAAACTATATGTTTGTTTTGTTTAGTTTAAAGTCTCATGATATTTTTTTGATGATGATTTATGTGATTTGTATAGTTAGCCAAACTAGAATGTGCATGAGAGGCTTTTGGGATTTCTTTTATGATTATTTCATAGGATTCCATGATGTATTTTAAGATTCAAATTGAGATTTATGTTTTTGAGATTTATCTTTATGAACATTTATGATGACTTGATTCTTGAGAACCAATGCATATCGAGTTGCCCATTATGGAACCAAATTTGATTATCAGTACTTTTGTGGTACGTGACACAATTATGATTTATGATTTTTTGGGAAGGTAGTCTAGGTGCATCCTATGGGAGAGTCTTGTAATGGGGGCCAGGGCCCAAAGTGGTTGCCAAGATAGCTCATTATAACTTGTGTAATAAGTGATGACATAGTAATTTAAAATATTTAGACACACATTAAAAAGATAAGTTGGAGATTTTACCTCACCCATGCCTTGAGTGTTTATATAGGCTAAGTATGGGGGAATGGGATAATACCTATTAAGAGGTATGACTAGTTTTCATCATCTTCATGAGAGTGTATTTTAGTTTCCCATGTGTTACATTGAGAATCTGGGGTCTGGAGTGACTAGTCCAAGGTAGCTCAATGCTTGAGGTTTTGGGGTCTAGTGAGAGACTAGTCCAAGGTAAATCAAGTAGTTTGACTATGTGATGGAACTATGTAGCCTTAGTCTCCATCATTATAATATTTTTATCTAGTGGTGTACTTCTTGGATTTTACTTAAGGTGGTGTATTTATTATGAGTTTTTCTTATTGTTGGAGTTATAGGTTGTAAATTACTCTCACTTATGATTATTATTTATCTATTGATTATTGTATTTTTGACACTTGGAATTGATTTAGAAGTTAGTATTCTTTCAATAATTATATCTCTTTGGTTTTGAAAATTTATTTTATTTGGTATCTAGATGTTGACTTGGTATGTGATGTTGGTATTGGATGAGTTTTATTTCAACTTTTATAATCTTTCTTTGTCAATAGTTTGTGTACCCTTGAGGTAGATTTGGATATTAGGATTCCTTGCCTAGGATTTATTTTGGTGTTCGATATTGTGTGTGTGTCATAAATTATCTCCCCTGCACGATGGAAGTGGGATCCTGATTAGGTGACCACATAGTTGGGAGGTAGTGACTTAAAACTATTTGGGTCCCCCATGGATTGACACTGATGTTGGATGTTCATTAATATAGTTGTACATTTATCATGCTTGTTCTTATCTTGGAGACTTCTGTTTAGTTGATGTATATAAGTATCATGTATCTTATTGTTTGAGATCCTATGGGTTAATGTATTTTATTTGATGTACTTGTATTTATTATTACATACCCTATGACATGTGTAGTATATGTTTTTATCTAGATGTTATTTATCATAATAGTTGTTTTTTGTGTATTTTCTTATGAGATTATGTATTTTTAATTCATTTATGATTGTGGACATTGTGCTTAAGGTTAAAACTAATTAATAAAACTTTCTTAAATGTGACTCAATGTGAAGGAATCCTTGAGGAATAGAAATTTTATTTGTAATTTATTATGTGTACTTGATGTGTATGTGTATATTGCTTCTACAATGTTATCTTATATTGTATAGATCCTATTAAAACTTTTGATAAAACATTGTATCATAGTAGGTTAATTTCTCTTGGGTTCTCAAGGGGGGTGTTACATATCCCACATTAAAAAACTCAAAAAACTAATCAAGAATCAAGTACAAACCTAGTTGTAGCTATATTTAACCAATAAATACCCACCTCATTGTTGATAACAATTATTCAATTGTATATTATCATTGATGTTACACAAATTTTATACTATAACCAAGTACTGCTAGTTGGAATCAAGTTCAAAAGATTCTAGTACCAATCACACATAAGTTCAATAGAAGAAAGTTCAAGAATTCTTGTGTAAATTGAGTTAGGATGGTTACTAAAGGAGTTAAATGTAAATTGAGTCAGGTCAGCTACCAAGGAACTCAGTGGTAACCGAATGACCTAGTTTTATCCGACCTTTAGTAGATTAGTTTTTTTTGTTGGATACAATTTTCTAATTGTGCATTGTCTTTGATGTTACACAAATGTCATTTTAGTTGTCATTCTCTGCTTACCGAGCTCACATGGTCAGCAAGACAATTTTTCATGTCTACCAAGAATTCTTGGAGATTACTCTATGAAGACAGTGTCTACCAAGCTCACTTGCACATCGAAGGAGATTATGGTAGAAAGTAGTGTTAACTAAGATCTCATGGTTAACGAAAGAAAATTAGCAAAAAGCAGTGTTAACCCAGCTCTCATGATTAATGAAGGAAAATTGTCTCATGATTAACAAAGGAAAATTGGTCAGAATTAATGTTCACCGAGTTCACTCGGTTGATAAAGCATTTTGCAAGTTTGCAGTGTTAACCAAGCATCTGTTGGTCAGCACAAGAAATCATTTCAGGACTAGTGTTTACCGAGCAAGGTCGGCCAATGAAGGATTTTCCTCTTTTGGAAATGAAGTTTTAAGTATTGTTTCTAGCCAACTGAGGTAATAATTATTGATCATTATAAGATGTAAATGAGCTGACTTGATAATCTGAATGGTATAAATGAAAGGTCAAGTTGAGATTCTAATGTATGAACAAGTATGCAAGTGTATTGATTGTTTGAGAAGGCAAGTGTTAGCGAACTAGAAGGATGGTCAGATATCCTTGAGGAGCACCAAAGTTATATTCAATCAAGAAGGCTCTAGCATGAAATAGAATAGAGATCTATAATCAGAAATTCAGTTGCATCTCAATTAGGTCAATTCATTATTACTTTCTTACCATTGTAGTAGTGATTCCAAAATCTCTTAACAGAGTTGGTTTAATAACCAATTGTAAATCCTCTAACGAGGTGACAATTCCATTGAATTGTTCTAAAGATCTCTTGCAAGGCCACTCCTAATAGGGTGATTAAATCCTCTAACAAAATCACACCTAATAGTGTGTTTTGTAACCTTTATCTAAGTTGGCTCCTAACAGGGCTCACTTTAGAAGAGTGAAAATAGTAACTAGTTTCATTGGTGGTTTTTTTCCATATTGGGTTTCCACATTAAATCTTGGTGTCTCATGTGTTCATGTTATTTCTTTTATGCTTGCAATTTAATTACTGTGAATGTTTAAGTTCAGTTAAAAGTATAACATACACTACACTTACCAAGTTACAACATTTTTTAGTATGTTTATTGAGTGAAAGCAGTAAGTAATTTTGTTGATATCTAAGGGATCTGTGGATATGTTTTTGTGGTAACTGATTCACCCCCCCCCTCTTAGTTACTCCATCTACATTTCCAACAATTGGTATCAGAGCTTCTGGTGCTTGCAAGAAAGGTTTTAAGGACCTAAGCCAAAGATCATGATGTCTTACAAGAGAGAAATTCCAAATCTTAATAGAGAAAAATTTTCAGCATGATAGGGACTAATGAGACTTCATCTAGCTTCCATTGGTGATTTAGGGTGCAAATATCTTGATGAAGAATACACAACTCCTTCTAGCATATTATTTGTTGGAGATATTGCTGAGAAAAAATACCATAACACCATGATGATAGATATTGCATCTGCTCTTAGCTATGAGGAATTTGATGATATCAAGGACTAAAAAACTACTTTTGAAATGTGGAACAAGCTAAAGGAAATGTATGGTGGTGGTGATGATGTGAGGAGAGCCAAAGTTGGAAGCCTTAGAGGACAAATTGATTATATGAGAATGTTGCCAAATATGTGAAAAGAATCAAAGCTATTGTTAGTGCAATTGAAGCATCTGGAGGAGAAATCAAGTAAGAAACTGTTGTAATTAAAGTTCTCAGAACATCACTTCCTATCTATGCAATAAGAGTATCTGCTATTCAAGAAAGAAGATGTGAGAAAAATCATAAGATAACTTTGGATACCTTAGTGGGAAGACTGACAGACTTTGAGCTAGACAACTATGACAATTATGTTCTAGCTTCCAAGAATATTGAATCTGCATTTGAGGCCAAGCTTTCACTTAAGGAGAAAGGCAAGAAAATAAAAGACATTTAGTCAGAAAGTGAAAAAGAATCAGAGGAGAGTTCTGATAGTGACTTTGAAGTTGTTGAAGCTTTACTTACAAGAAAATATTCTAGAGGAAGAGGAAAATACAAAGGTAAAGTTCCCTGAATCTGTTTTTCATGTGAAGAGGTTGGTCATATTGCTACTAGGTGCCCAAACAAAGATAAGGATGAAAAGAAGAGTTACAAGTGCAATGGAAAGAAGGATTTCAAAAATCACAAATTATTCAAGGACAAAGGTAAGAAGACTTGTTTTATGGCTAAAGATTCTGATAATAGTGAAGATGAAATAGTTTACATTGTTGTAAAAGATGAAGAAGATAAGATGGCACTTATCTCTCATGCGAGAAAAAATGATACATGGATCATAGATAGTGGATGTTCACATCATATGACTGGTGACAAGACAAAGTTTGAATACTTTGAAGACTATGATGGTGGTAGTATAAGGTTTGGAAACAATGAACCTTGTTGCATAAAAGGGAGAGGTCAAATCTCATTAACCAAAGAACTTGTATGTGACAATGCCTATTGGGTTAAAGGACTAAAACATAATCTGCTAAGTGTGGCACAATTAATCAACATTGAATTCAAGGTAGAATTCATGAATGGAAAGGCAAGCCTACTAGATGACAAAAGAAAACTAATTAGATCAAGAAAATAAACAAAAGGTAACCAATTTTATCTTGATCTTGGTGATTGCTCATGTTTTATTGCTCAAGTTGAAGAAAGTTGGTTATGGCATAGAAGGTTATGTCATGTAAATTTTGATAACATGGTGAAAATAAGCAAATTCAGGAAAGTAAGAGGCATTCCTAGTCTGAAGAAACCAGATGTTGGTTTATGCAAGAATTGTTAGATTGGCAAAATGAGAAAGACTAGTTTTAAAAGCAAAAACTATCAATCTGAAGATATCTTAGAAATTGTGCATATTGATTTGTGTGGACCTATTGGAAAAGAAAGCTATACTACAGAGAAATTCTTTATTCTTTTTCTTGATGACTGTTATGTATCTTAGAGAAAAGTCAGAAGCATATGAGAAATTCAAATGGTATTTGGAAAGAGTAGAGAAAGAAATAGGGAAAAGACTGAAATCCTTAAGATTAGACAGAGGTCGTGAATTCATCTCCAATGAATTCAATAACTTTTGCATTGAAAGAGGAATCAAAAGATAGGTATCAGCCCCTAGAACTCCTGAGCAGAATGAAATAGCTGAAAGGAGAAATAGATCTATCATGGATTGTGCAAGGACTCTAATGATTGAAAAGAACATTGCTATCAAATACTAGAAGGAAGCTATCAACACTATAGTTCATACCTTAAATTGAATACAATTGAAGAAGGACTCATATAAAACTCCCTATGAGCTATGGTATGGCTACAAACCCAATGTAAGTTACTTGAAAGTATTTGGAAGTAAATGTTATATCTTGAAAGAATCTAGAAAAGAAAAATTTGATGTGAAAGGTGATGAAGGTATATTCTTAGAATATTCTTGCAGAAGTAAGGCATATAGATGTTTGAATTTGTCTACTCATAAAATCATAGAAAGTGCACACGTGAGAATTGATGAGTTTGTAGAAAGGACTGAAGAAGAAAGAAAAAAGAAACCAAAAGACTACAAGAGATTTGTTTAGATTGAACCTGATAAAGAAACAAAAAAGGAACCAAAAGACTACAAGAGATTTGTTTAGATTGAACCTGATAAGTTGCTAGGCACACCTATCAATAAGGAGACTTCAACTCCTGAGTCCTCCTCAGTCACTGAGTTGCAAGAAGTTCAAACTGAGTTACAGTCTGAAGCTACCAAGCTAATATCTACCAAGTCTGAAGGACCTGAGCCGCAGATAGAACAACTAGAGCTAGAAGTTGAAATTCAAAATGAAGACAAAGGAATTCAGTCAAAAGACAAAGAATCTATATTTGCTAAGTATGTTAGAAGGCATCATGCACTAGATCAGATTATTGGAGATAAATTAGAAGGTACTATGACAAGAAGTAAGCTAAAAGGTACATGTTTACTTGCTTATTTTGAACCTAGAAATGTCAAAGATGCATTGGAAAAAAAAAGTTGGATTGAGGCTATGAATGAAGAAATAGAGAAAATAGAGAAGAACAAAACCTGGACTCTTGTACCTAAGCCTAAAGATAAAAATGTGATTGGAACAAAATGGGTATTCAAGAATAAGTTGAATGAAGATGGTAAGGTATCAAGAAACAAAGCTAGATTGGTATGTAAAGGCTACTCTCAAGAAGAAGGCATTGATTATGGTGAGACTTTTGCTCATATTTTAAGATTGGAAGGTATCAAGACCTTACTTGCATATGCAACACATAAATGATTTTAGGTATATCAAATGGATGTTAAATCTGCATTTCTCAATGGTATTCTTGATGAAGAAGTCTACATTGAACAACCAGAAGGCTTTGTTGATCTAGACAGAAAGTACATGGTCTGCAAATTACATAAAGCATTGTATGGACTGAAACAAGCTCCTAGAGCATGGTATGAGAGGTTGCACAACTACCTTATACATATTGGTTTCCAGAGAACAAATGATAACAATAATTTGTACATCAAGGAAGGACTAGATAGCAAGATAGTATTGGCAGAAATATTTGTGGATGATACTTTATTTATAGGGAATGATGATTTATGCAAAGAATTTTTAGAGAAAATGAACAAAGAGTTTGAAATGTCTATGTTAGGTGAGATTAAGTTCTTTGTTTCTTTACAAATACAGTAGAGCAAGAATGGTATCTACATCACTTAGTCTAAGTATATCAAGAAGATACTCAAGAAGTTTGGTATGGAAGATTCAAAACTAGTTGGAACCCCCATGTGTACTGGATTAAAGCTTACCAAAGATGATGATTCAAAAGAGGTAGATCAGACCTTATATAGATCAATGATTGAAAAACTACAGTATATGGTATAGTAGCAAGATTCTTAGCTAAACCTAGAGAAAACCATATGATGGCAATCAAAAGAATCTTGAGATATTTGAAAGGTACTAAAGACTATGGTCTATAGTATAAAATTGGAGGAAATTTGGACCTAAAAGTGTTTACTAATGCTGATTGGGTAGGAAATCTAGATGACAGAAAGAGTACAAGTGGTAGAGCATTCTTTCTTGACAAAAGGTTGGTATCTTGGACAAGAAAAAAGCAAAATTGCACATCCCAATCTACAGGAGAGGCAGAATATGTTACACTAGCAGTGAATTGTTCTAATATTGTTTGGTTTAAACAATTGTTGGAAGGCATGAAGGTGGAGATCAAAGAACTAGTTGTCATGTTTTGTGATAATACAAGTGCAATTAACATATCTAAGAATCCAGTGATGCATTCCAAAACCAAGTATATTGCTATAAAATATCATTTTGTCAGAGAATTGGTGCAGGACAAGAAAATTAGATTGGAATATGTGCATACAAAAGAACAAATTGTAGACATATTTACCAATCCATTACCTAAGGATGCATTCTTGTATCTAAGAGGTAAGTTAGGGTCCATTCCGCTATCTAAAGCTCACTAAGTAAAGCCTTAGTGATGCATCAACATGAACTAAGTTGAAGATCAATTAGTTGATGCAGCATAATCAAGAGAACATTGCATATGAATCAGTACTCAAAGTATATTGATACTCATTTGATATGTGTTGTCTTTGGCATGTGTTGTCAAAGAGGGAGAGTTTACTATCATATCTTTCTGAAATTTGTTTTGAAGAAGCTATGTAATTCCTTCAAAGAGGGATATTACTACAAAAGAGAAGCATGTGGTATAAAAATCTAAGAGGGAGAAACTTTCTATCAGAGAAAATCTTGTTTTCAAATTTCATTGTGCTATGACATGTTGTGTTGCCATCAATGCCAAAGAGGAGATTGTTGGATACAATTTTCTAATTGTGTGTTGTCTTTGATGTTACACAAATGTCATATCAGTTGTCAGTCTATGCTTACTGAGCTCACTTGGTTAGTAAGACAATTTTTTGTGTCTATTGAGCATTCCTGGAGATTACTCTACAAAGATAATGTCTACTGAGCTCACTCGGGCATCGAAGGAGATTATGGCAGAAAGCAGTGTTAACCAAGCTCTCATGGTTAATGAAGGAAAATTAGCAGAAAGTAGTGTTAACTAAGCTCTCATGGTTAACGAAGGAAAATTGGTTAGAACTAGTGTTCACCAAGTTCATTCAGTTGACAAAGGATTTTGAAAGTTCAAAATGTTAACCAAGCATCTGTTGGTCAACACAGGAAATCATTTCAGGACTAGTGTTTACTAAGCAAGGTCGGCCAATGAAGGATTTTGTTGTTTTGGAAATGAAGTTTTAAGTATTTTTTATAGCCAACTGAGGTAATAATTATTAATCATTATAAGATGTAAATGAGCCGACTTGATAATCTGAATGGTATAAATGAAAGGTCAAGTTGAGATTCTAGTGTATGAGTGAGTATGCAAGTGTATTAATTGTTTGAGAAGGCAAGTGTGAGTGAACTTGAAGGGTGGTCAAATATCCTTGAGGAGTAGAAAATTTATATTTGATCAGGAAGGATCTAGTGTAAAATAGAATAGAGATTTGTAATCAGCAATTCAGTTGCATCTCAATCAGATCAATTCATTGTTACTTTCTTACCATTGTAGCAATGATTCTAAAATCTCTTAACAAAGTTGGTTTAATAGCCAACTGTAAATCCTCTAACAAGGTGATAGTTCCATTGAATTATTCTAAAGACCTCTTGCAAGGCCACTCCTAACAGGGTAATTAAATCCTCTAACAAGGTCACACCTAACAATGTGTTTTGTAACCTTTAACTAGGTTGGCTCCTAACAGGGCTCACTTCAGAAGAGTGAAAATAGTAACTAGTTACATTGGTGGTTTTTCCCATATTGGATTTTCAAGTTAAATCCTAGTGTCTCATGTGTTCATTTTATTTCTTTTACTATGAATGTTTAAGTTCAGTTAAAAGTATAACATACACTGCACTTACCGAGTTACAACATTTTTCAGTATGTTTATTGAGTGACAGCAGTAAATAATTTTGTTGACATCTAAGGGATCTGTGGATATGTTTTTGTGGTAACTAATTCACCCCTCTCTTAGTTACTTCATCTACATTTCCAACACTTTTATTAGTTGGTTTATGCAAGCCAAATTAGTGGTTGTTATTTGTTTATTTGAAAGGATATTCAAGCCAAATTGATAGTGGATTTCATATATATGAAAGGTCAAGATGTGGATTGAAATATGAGAAAGTGGAGAAGAAGATAAGATGTGAATAAAGAAGGATATCTAATTTAGTGTAGAGTATCCAAGGAGCTAAATAGAATATTTTATCAAGGAGGATCCAAAGGATAATCCAGAATAGTGATTTGAATCTACAATTCAGTTGCTTCATCAATCAGGTCAATCATTGTTACTCTCTAACAATTGTAGCATTGAAGAAATCTCTTAATAGAGTTAACTTAATAATCATTTTTTAAATCCTCTAACCAGGTGGCATTTCAAGATTGAAGTGTCTTAAGACCTCTTAGAAGGCCACTTCTAATAGGGTGATATAAATCCTTTAATAGGGTCACACCTAACAATGTGTTTTGTAACCTTTAAGGGGGTTGGCTTCTAACAACGCTCACTTCAAAAGAGTGAAAAGTTATAACTAGTTGCATTAGTGGTTTTCCCAAATTGGGTTTCCAATTTAAATCTTGGTGTCTCATGTGTTGATGTTATTTTTTTATTACTATATCTTTCTGCAACTAAGTTACTAAAGGTTAATACACATCATTATCTTAAGATTTCTTTGTTAACTAAGTTACAGTGAATATCTAGTTCTAACCAAGCAATGAGTTAAAAGGGAGTTTGTATTGACATCTAAAGGGACTTGGAATTTTTTTTGTAGTAACTGATTCACCCCTCCTCTCTTAATTACTCCTCTTATATTTCCAACAATTGGTATCAGATCTCGTAGTGCTTACATAAAAGGTCTCAAGGACCTAAGCTAAAGATCAAGATGTCTTATAGAAGAGAGACTCCTAAGTTGAACAAAGATAACTTCAAAAGCATGGTAGGATCTCATGAAGTTGTATTTGGGAAGTATTGGAGATACAAGCCTAGAATTCCTAGAGAACCAATATGTGTCATCTCTTGATCCTTTGACTATGGATCAGATGGTAGATAAAAAGAATCACAACACAAAGATGATTGAAATTTCTTCTTCTCTCAATTATGTTGAATTTGATGAAGTCAAAGATTGTCCTATTTCTCATGAAATGTGTAAAAAGTTGCAAAAGATCTATGGAGGAGATGACAATGTGAGGAGAGTCAAATTAGAAAGTTTAAGAGGCTAGTTTGATTAGATGAAGATGAGAGAAGATGAAAAAATTGTAAAATATAGTGAGAGAATCAAAGCAAGTTTTAGTGCAATCAGAGCTTTAGGAGGAATAATTGAAGATACAATAGTAATTAGCAAGGTATTAAGAACTCTTCTTCCTATTTATGCAATTTGAGTTTCATCTATTCAAGAGATGAGATGTGATCCCAAAAATGATATAACTTTGGATGCACTAGTGGGAAGTTTAACAACTTTTGAGTTAGATAACTTTGATAACTATCTTCCTAGATCTCACAATGTAGAATCAACATTCAAACCCAACCTGACCCTTGGTAGAAAGGGAGAAAGCTCAAAAGGTAAATAGTTTGACAATGAAGAAGAAGAAGAATGTGATGATGACTTTGAAGCCATTAAAGCCCTACTTGCAAGAAGTTTACCAAAAGGAAAAGGTAAATATAAAGGAAGAATTCTATTGATTTATTTTTCTTATGAAGAAATTGGTCACATTGTTGCAAGGTGTCTGAACAATGAAAGTAAAGATGAAGGAAAATCCAACAAGTTCAAAGGCAAGAAAGATTTCAAAGCTACATAGACTACAAACAAAAAAGTAAGAAATCTTGTTATATTGCTAAAAAAATTGATAGTGATGATGAAGATGAAATGGTATATATTGCTATTGAAGATGAATGAGATGATGAGAATAATGAAAAGATGGAACTTATTTCTCATGTTAGCAAGAATGGCATATGGATAATAGATAGTGGGTGTTCTCATCACATGATTAGTGATAAAACTAAGTTTGAACACTTGGAGCACTTTGATGGTGGAAGTGTTAAATTTGGAAACAATGAACTATGTTATGTGAAGGGAAAAGGTTGCATTGTATTAACTGATGGAATCAAATGTGATAATACCTATTGGGTTGAAGGGCTGATACACAATATATTAAGTGTGGTACAAATAAACATGGATTCAAGGTAGAATTCATGAATGGGAAGGCTAGGCTTCTAGATGGTAAAGGAAACCTAGTTGGAACTAGAAATAAGACTAAAGGTAATTTGTTTTACCTAGACTTCACTAAAACTACATGTTTTTTAGCTCATATAGAGGAATTTGAATTGCAGTCAGTGCAACCTAAGTTGGAGACAGTTCAAACCAAGTCTTAGATAGAGAAACCTGAGTCATAGACTATGGGAACCAAGTCTTAGACAGAGGAAGTTGAGTTGCAGATAGAGGAGATATTGAAGACCTTTAGAATGGAAGATTCTGGACCAATTGGAACACCTATGTCTATTAGACATAAGCTATCCAAGAATGATGACTCAAAAGAGGTAAATCAAGCTACCTATAGATCTATGATTAGGAAACTTTGGTATGTTTTTCATACAAGACTTGATATTGCATTAGCAATTGGTATAGTTGCAAGATTCTCTGCAAATCCTAGAGAAAAACATATGATGGCAATCAAAAGAATTATGAGATATCTAAATGGCATTCAAGACTATGGTCTATAGTACAAGAAAGGAGGGAACTTTGAGTTGAAATCCTTTACTAATGTCGATTGGGCTAGAAGCATTGATGATAGGAAGAGCACTAGTGGAGGAGCATTCTTTCTTGCAAAGAGGTTAGTATCTTGGACAAGAAAAAAGTAGAATTGCATCTCTCAGCCTACAACAGAAGCAGAATATGTTGTTGCAGCAATAAATTTCTCCAACATAATTTGGATCATGAAAATGTTATTAGGAATGAAGGAAGAAATCAAGGATCCAGTGATTATCTATTGTGATAACACAAGTGCAATCAATATATCTAAAATATAGTGATGCACACCAAGACAAAATACATTGCAATCGAGTATCATTTTCTGAGAGAATTAGTTAAAGATAAAGTGGTCAGATTAGAATATGTTAACACAAAGGAGTAGGTTACTAACATATTTACCAAACCATTACCCAAGGATGTATTTTTTTTATCTAAGAGGAAAGCTAGGGATCGTTACCCTATCTGATGCTCACTGGAGTATAGATTACTAATGCATCAACCAAACTACTTTGAAGATATATCAAGTTGATGCAAAGAAGTCAGATCTCATTGCATATGAATCAGTACATTAGGTACATTGTAAAATCACTATGTCAAGACTTTGGCATTTGATGTCAAAGAGGAAGAGAATCGTGCCATATATTCATTAAGAAAGAGATTAATTAGAAGTAGTAATCTTCAAGACGGTGAACTTTATTTGATGGATTCTGAAGATTTTTTTAAATAGATAATATTGAGGGGCAGGGGGAGCGGGGGGGGGGGGGGTGAAACAATATTCTACAAACTTTTGCCCACAATTGAATATTATTAATTACTTTATAACTTGCATATGAAAGTAAACTAACAATGTTGAACAATATATATAACCATGCACATAGATAACTCATTATACCATAATTTTTTAACTAGGGAAACCCTGGCCAAGGGAAAACCCCAGTGGGGATGATACCCACTAGATGATTCACTAAATAATATGATCTTGTTAGGGATATTGACGCTATTAGGAGTCTATGAAATACATATAGTGTCTTGAGTCCCTATTAGGAGACTAGGCCTTGTTAGAAGCCTCAACCTTGTTAGCAGTTGCTCCAACCTTGTTAGGAGCTAGTAGAACAAATACAATGTATGCAAGAAGATCCCACTACCCTAACATGCAATTATACTATTCAATTCTTCACAAGAATAGATATACATACAATACTTCTTGTCTGTTGTACTTTAGACTTGTTCTGATCATACATCAAAATTTGCATCACATAAGGCTCACAATTCTTTCAACCTCTTTGTACAATAGTTCACATCACATAACACTTGCTCATTTATCATAGATAGCACACTTATCTTTGCAAGAAAATATCTTTACTTCTACCTTGCATAATTACAAAACTATGCTTAGTCAGCCTTCATGTGTTCACACACTTGACATAATATAAAATAACTTATGCATTAATATCTAAATATTTGGCTCATCATAAATTATTAATTATTTTGCAACCAAAATTATTCCTAAGGTCGTACAATACAATTCTCTACTATGCTTTGTTCTACACTGTTAAATACTCGCACTAGTATATTAACCATATCTTGTGTTGTACTATCCATACACATATGCACACAGGCACACATTTTCATGATGATTTCATGAAGCTTCCCTGAGCTATGCATGAGCTAACTCTCAATGAGTCACCCATACACTTAACATATGTTCATTTTGTTATTGCAAACTATCTAACACATAGACAATTTTCTAATTCTAAATGCATAAATGAAATGTTGAATGTATGTTGCCATAAATGACAACCATCAAGACATTTATCTAACCATATTTACAACAATCTCCCCCTTTGGCATTGATGGAAAAATTTGAAAAAATTGGCTAAGTCCCAAAATAATGTCATACATAGCAAAAACGAAAATAAAAGTAACTACAAAATTTCCTTCAAAACATAATAATTTTATTCATGTTTTGATGGATCATTACCTTCCTTATCACTCCTTTACATTGATACATACATAAGCTCCCCCTTACATATACATATACATCTATACAATTTTCCTTCTCTACATTATATCTACATAATAATCCCCCTTTGAAATCAATGACAAAAGTGCCAAAAATAGTATCCACAAAACTTTGGATATTCTAAAACTGATCAATCTATTAATCTAGAAAAACAATTTGTAGACACAACCTTTAGTCTTTCTATCTCTTTCTTCTAGTTCTCTTTTACTATCTCTAAGATACTAATTAGTGTGCAAAGTGCATAGGATGCCACTTTAACTACACTAAAGTTAGTATAAGCAAATTTGTCATAAGAAGCCTTAGCTATGAGACATTCCTCAAGTTTCCTCTGCAAAATGCTAACTTTTGAAAACAAAATTTTTCTAAGACTAGAGAATCTCCTTGCTTCTTTCCCTTTATCAAATTCCAAGTTTCTAATCATATCATGTATCTTCTCCACTTCTACTCCATAATCTTCAATTTCAGATTCTGGGAGTTGTAACTTAACAAAAAGTATTTCAAGTTCACTTAACTTACCTTTAAACTGATTCTTAAAGTTTCTAAGGTACTTGTATGACTACATACATTGTCCATACAATATTTTCCCTTTATCAATATACTTTCACAATCCCTTGGTGTTTCCATCAAGTGTCATTAGATCATTTTGTACATTGGTACGCACTATGTAAAATAGTGTTGCATCATGTTTTACCTGAGCTTAAGCTGAACCTACTTCTACTAAATTTGTAAATTCCTTATCAAAGGTTTTCACCAAGTCCATGGCCTTCAATTGCAACTCTAGAATAGCTACAATTTTAGTAAATATCATCTACATTTTGTCCAAGACTTCAATTAATGTCTTCTCCAAAGACTTTACTAATTTCTTTTCCACAAATAATTTACTCAATGTGCTCATCAAGCCTATATGATCTTCATCATTTGATGTCAGTACTATTGGCATTGATGGACTAGCTACTAATGTTGTTGTTGTTGTTACTGGAGCTATTGCAAGAAAGAGTAGAACTAATTTTAGTTTAGCGCTCTTCTTCTCTTCCTGAACCTTCTTCTTATCTTCAGCTTCTCTCTTTTTCTCTTCTTCTTCTCTTTTCCTCCTTTCTTCTTCTCCCTTTTTCTTTTCCTCTTCTACTTTCTTCTTTGCTTCCTTTTCTTTCATTTTCTTCTCTGCCTTTACTCTTTCCTTTTTTATTGCCCCTACCTCTTTCCTCTTTTCTTCTTCCTCATCATCAAAGCTAGAGTAAGTAGTAATATTGCCAACAATGGATTGGCCAAAGACTACAAAAGGATTCTCCTTTGTATCCACAGTTATTCATGGACTATCTACTTGCATAGAATCAATACCCATAACAATGTGAGCTGGTGAGGGTTCCTATTTTGTCTCCTCTACTTCTTCCTCTTCCCTGGAAGGTGTATGTACTTGTACATATACTAGACTCTCAAGTTTAGACTATGCACTCACCTTAGGCACTGAGGTCATATATTTTACAATTTCCGCTCTAGTTTCTTTCCTTACATCTTTATAGTTTCCTCCCATCAAAAGAATTTTTCTTCTTTTGTTCCTCAACAAGGACTCAATACCCTTCAAAATTCAATCTGATTCCTCCTTAGAAACAAAATCACATAGTTTATTGATCATTGTGATCCTCATATTCATATCTTCCTCTTATATCCTCCTTTTCCCATATACCAGCCTATTATAAAGATCCTCAAGTATCTTATTCTATATATTCCCAAATCTTTTGTTCCTCAAAATCATGTTCCTTATAATGGCATTTTCTAACTACCTTCTATCCATATTACTATATGAATCATAATATTTAATCAATTGTACAAAATTGTCATCATTAATAATTTGCATGTTAAGATTTTCCACCTTTGGATTCCATTCTTTCTTTCTAGTTTTAGTTCTTCCTTCTTCCACATTTTGGACTACTAGTGTATCTATAGTTTCATCCCTTGATTCCTTAGGATCATTGACTTGCACTCTCTTTCTTCTCTTTCCAGGTCCGTTGGTGGTCTGCTTGACCCTTTTCTTAGTTGTTGGTGCAGGTTCATGCTTCACCTTTACTAATCTCTCTAATTTCCTTTGCACAATAGATGATTCAACCTCTAGATTGATCACTCCTTATTCTGACTAGTTGCACTATTGCAATTGCTGCATATGGTGCAATAGGGGCTTGCACACATGGTTTTGCTACTATCACACCCTCTAAAGGTCTTGCAACTGCAATGGGAGTTGTTGCCAATAATTAGTTTGTCCACTAGCCTTCATCTCTAGTGTAATACCTTTATTCTTATCAAATTCTTCCCTTGTCATGCCTAATTCCTTAAGAATGTAATCTATCTCTTTTTCAACCTTTTTCTTACTTTCTTTTTTGTATAGTTCTAAATGAACTATTCTCATCTTTTCCTCATAAGTATCCCATCTAGGGCACTCAATATCCTTCTCAGATTCAAGAATAATCTACACATACCCTTCTATGACTATGTGCTCATCTCATATCCCATAGGTTCTATAAATTTAACTCTAAGAATTACTACTTCCATGTAGTTGTTGTCAGTTTCCACCATGAAGCATATCTCATCCTTGTACTTTTCTACCATAGAGGGAGGTATCCTATACCTCTATTTCATCTCAGTCTATAAGTTCTTCATCATCCTATCAATGTCATGATATCTAATATTTTATGGTTTAGACCTATAGCATTATTCACCAACTTCATTGTGCACTCGTTGTTATCCCAACTTATCACACCAAGAAAATTTCTTGTAGCATAAAAGAATATATGAATCAACAAGGACTCAAATCTTAAAACTACTTTATTTTTCTTTTTAATCTTTGCAATGTTGTCTAACAATTGCAATCTAATGATCTTGCATAAATTAACCTTTCTTTCTTGCATAGCCATTACATAAGTTGCATGAAAGAATCCAACCGGTACTGAGTTAACCCTTGATCCATGCTTCAACTTGTACCCTAATATCTTGGTTAACCCTTTTACTCCTCTATTTTGAATGGATTCTACCCTCATGTCTCTTTTGTCAAACTTTGTATTTAGGTTTCTCTTAACCATCTTTCTAAAAAAATTCTCATTGACAGGATTGCAACCCTCATTACTCAATCCTGTGACCTTGTGAATTAGGTCATTGTCAATAACAATCTTCACATTTCCTAACTAAAACATATCATCATGCACCCTACTCAAAATGATTCAAGTCCAATCATGATTGTTTAACTTCGTATAAAACATATACTTTACTAGATTCAAATTCTCTAGGTGTGCATACTCAAGTTTCAAGGATAAGTCACTGTTGCACATCTTTCCCAAGTCCTCATGAATCTCTTCATCACCCATGCTCTCAATCTTACAGTAGATATAACTTCTTATATCCTTGACATGCAACACATTTTCCAGAACTTGCAAAAATGTGCCCAATGGATCATCCAATAAAGAAACATATGGATATTTCTTAAACTCATATTGTGGTCTTTCACTTACATCATACACATTTTGACTTTCCATTTGAACTATAAACACTAAAATACTGGATTCAAGCTTTGTAAAATACCTTAAAATCATGATTTAGGGTTTCTACAAATTTTTGCTTCTCAACCTTCACTTCACACTTCAATTCACTCAACCCACTTCACATGAACAAATGGTACATACAATCTTGCATGTGATCCTTAAATCATTTCAAATTACATTGCGAATTACATTTGTATCTACCACAAATTCAAATATTGTCTCTGTATACCAATAAGCTTAATTTCACAATTTCTTCTCACTGTGATCATATCAAGACTTGTGCACTTGACCATAGCACCCTTTTGTCTATGTCTTTAACCTCATGTTAACTATGCAACTTCCAACTCTCTCTCTAACATTAGTTATTGCCAATTGCTGCCCTACCACAACTAAAACTACTTAATTCAAGTAGGATGAGTCACAAACAATCTATGACTCCAATGTCTTATCAAGTGCATCACAAAATTGTTCCTCCAAAACTATATAAGAGCTTTCTAGATCTTTAGCTATCACAAATGCTTCCTTGAATTCATCAACATGTTCCTTAATTACTTCCTTTTGACTATTGTCATTTGCATTAACATTTCTTCTGTAGTTTAGATTTTTGTTAATTTCCCTTTTTTCCATTCTGCAATATCTTGCTATGTGTCCAAAGTTATTACATAACTAACATATAGGTTCATTTCTCCTCTAATTAGTTCCATTCTGATTCTTAGGTGCTCTGCAATTTCTTGTAATGTGTCCAGGATTGTTACACTTATAACACATGAACTGGTTCTTCTCTCCATCATTGGATATGTTTTATGATCTTCCTCTTTCATTGCATGTGCAATATCTTTTCATGTATCCAATCTCATTACATATGAAGCATCTACCTCTAAACTCACATCTTACTTCCTTGGGTGGTTCATCTTGCTTAGGTTTATCAACTTGTTCTATTTTTTTAGGTTCATCAAGCTTAGCTGACAAATCAATTAACTAAACTTCCTTTGATACTTCAATAGATGTGCTTGATTCTACCTTACTCATATTAGATTTCTTAGGTGATTCAATAATTGGATCTAGTTCTCTTCTAATTTCAACTTTCTTGGTTGATTTCTCTCCAATCAAATATCCAAGTCATGTCTTGTCATAAGAAGGTCTCCAATGAAATATCTATTGGTCTGTCTTTTCACTACTAGAATAAAGTTTCTCTAACTATTTCTTAGCTTGTGCCAATTCTCCTTTCACAATAATTTTGTACTTCTCTAGCTTAGCATGTTCAATATTAATAGTATCTAGTTTAGATGTAACTTGACTTAACAAGGATCTAAGATCTGCATTCTCAGTTTTCAATTTTGGTTCATTTTTTCTACCATTTCTCTTAAGACTTAACTTAATTTCAATGATTTTTAGTTCATGTTTCAAGATCTCATTTTTCTTTTGAAGATCTCCTACTTCATCATTATCACTAGTCTACACAATTGATTCCTTGCTAGATTCTAAATCATCAATCTTTTCTTTTAACTTGACAATGAAAACTTTCACATCTTCATATCTATCTGTAAGAATTTGGTATAGCTCTAATACCATGTAAGAATTTTCTTAAGGCAAGAATGAAATGCCAAGATCTCGAAGCTTAAGAGATAGCACAAGAGAGACAAGATATGATCGAATGAGAATGGATTAATCAGATAATTGGATGAATACATCATAGAAGAGCCTTGCATATAAAGGAAATCAAGATGACTAGAAGTCATGCAAAGAGATAAGCGTACCAATTAAGCACATGTCCACCAAGAGTGGATTATCCTCCATTGTGCATGAATGTACATCCAACAATGTGAGGATAAGAATACAAAGGTGTATTCCATAAAGAGATGTAGTAGACAACATGTGCTCAATTGGAGTGCAAACTAATATGTTGTCTATATGACAAATCATATGAATATGAAAACTCATAGGTGTCTACATGACAACTAATATGAATATGCATTATCCTAAGTAAACATAAGTAAGTGTAAATAGTAAATACTTATTTACACCAACACCCCCTCTTAAGTGAAACTTAGGAGAATGTACTTAAGCTCACAAAAGCTAGATAATAATGCAAGATGGGTCTTGGTTACTAGGCCATGTTAGGTACCCATGTACAAGATGCAAGTGCAAAAGATAGATGCAATTCAGTCTCTCATAAAGTGGAGAAAGAGGGAAAACCACATGGAAAAACTCCCCCCCAAAAAGAGAGATGAGTACAATAAAATAAAATGAGAGAGAAGACCTCGTGTGAGGAATAGATCCCTCCCATAAGAGAGAAGAAATGGAAGATAGACCAAGCAGCCTCCCCTCAAAGTAGAATGTACACCAATGGTAGATGCTCCAAGCTTGATGTAGAAACTACTCCATGAGTGTAGAACAACATTCCTCTCCTTAGGAAGAAATAGAACCAAAGATGTATCAATGAAGCTTCCCCCATTTGTAGGAAGAAACCTCAAAATATATGGAATCTTTGAAACCTACTCAAGTGTCCCCATGTCAATACTAAAAAGTGCCTCATCCAAATTATGTGTAGTATGTCACTCTACTAAAAAAGACAACTCATGATCAACTGAGGATGAATGTAAAACATGAATCAAAGACTCAAGTGTCTCCTCTAAAGGGAAAGTGACCTCCTCCAACTGTTGTATCAAAGGATTTAACATCATGTCAACCTCAAAAGATTGATCAAGTAGCGAATGACGATAAGGGTCAAAGAGTTCCCTCACAATAACTAAAGAAGGATCATCTTAACCAAAGCGAAGATTAATGCCATCAATGCAATGTAGGACTCCACAAACAAACCAGAAATATCTGCCAACTAGTCATCCCATGGAACTGAGTCTGGAAGACAATGAATATCCTATTGCACTGAATCATGTGTATTGACAACTGTGTGAATACAATCATCATTAGGAGTAATAGTAGATACAATATTAGTAGGGGGAGAAGAAATGGAAGGCTCAAGAACTTGATCATATGTGAGAACACCGAAGTTCAAGTAGCCAAATTTCTCCTCGAAATCTAAATCATCACTAGAAATGTGATCAAAATCTGTTGAAAAATCACTATCATCATCATGACCAAAATCTAAGAAGTAGTATATCTAAGATGCATGATCAACCACTCCTATAGCAATGATCTATCTAGTATCCAAGTCTTTGATAAAAATTGAATCAGGTGTGAATTCCACAATCCTTCTTCTATCTCCATGAGTGAGATGATAGATGGAAAGAAGATTATGACTTATGTGAGGTACACAGAACACATCTTTGAGGTATCCCTCCCCTTTATCAAAAGTGTCTTTCCCAAAAAAATTCATGTAAGTATGATTTCCCATCAAAATAGGTGGATTATGACAAGGATAAAATGATGAAAACATAGACTCTAAAAATGTCATATGGTGAGAAGCCCTTGAATCTTGACTTGAAGTAGATACTAAGGCTTGAAATTTTCCCATGTGATCCTTTCCTTTATCAAAATTTGAATGTGAAAAAGAGGGTGAAGTAGTCATTCTTGAAGGTAGACTAATTTGATTCTTCTTGAGAAGATTCTTGAGTTCATCAATTTCCTTCTTGTAACAATGATGTTCTTTATGTCCATTCTTCTTGCAATATGCACAAGTAAGCAACTCCTTCTTGGATGATTTTCCCTTGTTATTTGAGTTGTCTTGTGGTAAGGAGGTTGAGTGTTCTTTCTCTTGTTGTGAATTTTTTTTTATGATTTTTACTTCTTGCTAGACCCTTTTCCTTTATTCCCTTTACTAGCCACCAATGCTTTGGACTTTGAAGACTTGAGAATCCCCATGTTCATCAAGTTTAATTATTCTACCATCAACATCTCTATGAAGGAATCAAATGAAGGCATGGTTTAGGAAGAACCTAAGGTCAAATTATGAGTGTTGAAGCTCAAAAAAAATGATGCATAATCTCCAGGAGGAAGTTTTCTCATCAAACTATAGATCAATTTTTCATCCTCTATGGTAATTCCACAATCCTTAACCATTGACCTTAGCTCATGTGCCTTGGTGATATAGTCTTGAATTGTGTCAAACTCCTTAGGATCTAATGACATGATATTTTCATCAAGTTCAAAACCCCTAGCTTTGTATACTTTTGCATACAAGCTAGCAAACTTATCCCATGCTTTCTTTACTATTTTACAATTATCAATATGGAAGATAAGATCTTCATGTACATACTTCCTCAAAGTACCAATAAAAACCTTATTGTTACAATTCCATTCATTTAGTTTATCAGGATCAGATGGTGCAACCATGGTTCCATCAATATAATCACTTAAACCTTTTTCCATCATTTTAATCCATCCTTTAATTTTCCATGTAGCATAATTATGTGGAGTTAAAAGTGGAAACCTAGTAGAACCCATGACGCAAAATGAGAGAAAGAAAAGCACAAACACTCAAGACACCCCCCTAAATCACTCAATCAAAGAACCCCCCTAAAATGGATGATTTTGGCACTTTATACTAAGTGTGTGTATAATTGCCACTTGTAAAAAAGAACCAAAGTGGACTTTCAATTTTAATGGTTACAACAATAAATATGAAGCTATATTAGACTCAACAAGATAAGACACAAGACCTCTCAAGGAACTAAATAATTACAAGTGCCAAAATAGGCCAAAAATGACCAAATGTTGAAAGTACTATGACTACTCAAAATTACTCCAACTGATACTAGATCTAGAACATAGACAAAAAATTATGCACTCTCAAAAAAATAGCATAGGAATATGTGTCCATATGAGCCCAAATAAAGCCTTTGAAATTGCAAAAATTAGGATTCGTGATTTTTTTTTAAAAATCAAGAACATAGATTACAAACAACCTGCAACAATCTATAGATCACAAAATTCTACCCCAAAACAAAATAAAAAATGCTTGAAAAACCAAGTTCGTATGAGGGAGATATTGTTGTTTGAAAGTCACCCCTATACATAATTTTTTTGAATTGCTGCCTACACACCTCTAAAAATCAAATGGCTCTAGATTTCGCCTCAGATGTCTGATTTTGATGAAAGAAAAGTCAATTTAGGGGTTTTTTTGACCTTTTGAATGTGATGCCAACATTTGATTTGCACTAACAAGCTCTAATCTTGACCTGAAAAAAATATCTTCAATGGTTATGCAATGAAACTCCTATGGCTTTGATAACTTGTAAGAATTTTGCTAAGGCAAGAATGAAATGCTAAGATCTAGAAACTCAAGAGATAGCACAAGAGAGACAAGATACGATCAAATGAGAATGGATCAATCAAATAATTGCATGAATACATCATAGAAGAACCTTGTGTATAAAGGCAATCAAGATGACTAGGAGTCATGCAAAGAGATAAGTGTACCAACTAAGCACATGTCCACCAAGAGTGGATTATCCTCCATTATGCATGAATGTACATGCAACAATGTGAGGATAAGAATACAAAGGTGTATCCCATAAAGAGAGGTAGTAGACAATATGTGCTCAATTGGAGTGCAAACTACTATGTTTTCTACATGACAACTAATATGAATATGCATTGTCCTAAGTAAACTTAAGTAAAGTGTGAATAGTAAATACTTATTTACACCAACACTATCTTTCAGGTTATCTCTTTTTTCAGTAAGAAGATCAATCTTCTTAAGAGCTTCTTCAAGGTTTCTCTTCAACTATTCCATATCTTCAAGGATCTTACATAAGTTGTTAAACTTCTTCAAAGTAACCTGGCTCTAATACCAATTGTTAGAAATAGATAATATTGAGAGGGTGGGGGGAGGGGGGTGAATCAATATTCTACAAAATTTTGCCCATAATTGAATATTGTTAATTACTTTATAACTTCCATATGAAAGTAAAGCAACAATGTTGAACAATAAATATAACCATGCACATAGATAACTCATAACACCATTATTTGTGAACTAGGGAAACTTGGCCAAGGAAAACCCTAGTGGGGATGATACCCACTAGATGACTCACTAAACAATAGGATCTTGTTAACGATATTGACCCTGTTAGGAGTCTGTGAAGTACATATAGTGTCTCGAGTCCCTATTAGGAGACTAGGCCTTGTTAGAAGCCTCAACCTTGTTAGGATTTGGTAGAACAAATACAATGTATGCAAGAAGAGCCCACTACCCTAACATGCAATTATACAATTCTGTTCTTCACATGAATAGATATATATACAATACTTTTTTGTCTATTATACTTTGTAATTGTTCTAATCATACATTAAAATTTGCATCACATAAGGCTTGTAATTCTTTCAAGCTCTTTGTACAATAGTTTGCATCACATAACACTTGCTTGTTTGTCGTAGATAGCACACTTATCTTTGCAACATAAGATCTTTACTTATACCTTGGATAATTACAAAACTATGCTCAGTCAACCTTCATGTGTTCACATGCTTGACATAATATAAAATAACTTATGGATTAATATCGACATATTTGGCTCATCATAACTTAGTAATTATTTTGTAACCAAAATAATTCCTAAGGTTGTACAATACAATTCATTGTTATGCACTGTTAAATACCCGCATTGGTATTTTAACCATATCTTACATCGTATAGTATGTACACATATGCACAATGGCACACATCATCATGATACTATCATGAAGCTTCCTTCAATTGCACATGAGTCATTCATACACTTAACATCTGTCACTGTGTTGTTGCAATTGTCTAACACTTAGACAATTTTCTAACTCTAAATGCATAAATGAAATGCTAAATGTATGTTGCTATAAATGAAAACCATCAAGACATCTATCTGACCATATTTCCAACATAAGATGGCAGGGGGAGAATCTCAGAGGAAGTTATCATGGATGGATGGAGAATCAAAATGAAACTAAGGATATTATAAAACCTTACAAATCATTTTTATTACTCTAAGGATATTATAAAACCTTCCAAATCATTTTTATTACTCTAAGTTTTCTTTCCTTAATGACATGTTGTGTTTCCATTAATGCCAAAGAGGGAGATTGTTGATAACAATTTTTCAATTATATATTGTCATTGATGTTACACAAATGTTATACTCTAATTGAGTATTGCCAGTTCGAATTGAATTTAGAAGATTCCAGTATTAGCCAGGCATAAGTTCAGAAGAAGAAAGTTCAAGAATTCCTATGTAAACTAGTCAGGTTGGTTACCAAAGGAGTTCATTATAAACCGAGTTAGGTCAGTTATCAAGGAACTTAGTGGTGACCAAGTGACCAAGTTTTAGCTGAAATTCAATAGATTAGTTATTTTTATTAGCTAGTTTATGCAAGCTAACTCAATGGATGTTATTTGTTTATTTGAAAGGGCATTCAAGTTTACTTGACATTGGATTTCATATATATGAAAGGTCAAGATGTGGAATGAAATATGAGAAAGTGGAGAAGAAGATAAGATGTGAATAAATAAGGATATTTGATTTAGTACAGAGTATCCAAGGAGCTACAAAGAATATTTTGATCAAAGAGGATCCAAAGGATAAGCCAAAATAGTAATTTGAATTTGTAATTTAGTTGCTTTGTCAATTAGATCAATCATTGTTAGTCTCCGACAATTGTAGTAGTAAAGAAATCTCTTAATAGAGTTGAACTTAACAGTCATTTTGTAAATCCTCTAACTAGGTGGCATTTCTAGATCGAAGTGTCTTAAGACCTCTAACAAGGCCACTCCTAATAGGGTGATATAAATCCTTTAACAGGGTCACACCTAACAATGTGTTTTGTAACCTTTAATAGGGTTGGATCTTAACAGGGTTCACTTCAGAAGAGTGAAAAGTTGTAACTAATTGCATTGGTGGTTTTCCCAAATTGGGTTTCCATGCTAAATCTTGATGTCTCATGTGTTCATGTTATTTTCTTATTGTTTTATCTTTTTGCAACTAAGTTACTAAAGGTTAATACACATCATCTTAAGATTGCTTTGTTAACCGAGTTACAATGAATATCTAGTTCTAATTGAGATGCAAGTTAAAAGAAAGTTTGTATTGACATCTAAAGGGATTTGGAATTATTTTTGTGGTAACTGATTCACCCCTCCCCTCTCAATTACTCCTCTTATATTTCCAACACTCGTGACATCTCACATGATATTCCTTGACCTATCCAACATAGTTATAGTATATCCACCCATAAATCTCAAAGTGATTAGCCTCACTCTTTCAACAGTGAAACTTTGATTTTCATATCCATGTCATTGCATCATGTTAACTTCCAAGTCAACAAATAGAATATTCCAATTAGTGCTAAATCTATGATAATAATGTTAGGCACATGAGTTATACAAAGATGTATATGTATAATATGGTAATATGGTTAGGTACAAGAGCTATACACAAATGTAGAAGGACAATACTTATCATGAATGCACAAGAGTTATGTTGCACATGTTTGAGTGGGTAGATGACGCTTCTAAAGAAGGCACATGATGTTATGATCTTAATAGCATAGGTAGAGATATTCACAAATATTTTGTATTTTGCATATGTGGAGTTTCTCATTAATATTTCATAGGACTTGAAATAGATGAAGTTGCCCCATGAATGGTTTATAAGATTTAGTATAGTTAGAATTACCTTGTCAATGTTTATGAGATTTGACATGGGTGGATTTACCCCACTAATATAGAAGTAAAATAACTAATTAAAATTATTCAATATATAGTTCTTGCATTGATATTTTATTTCTTACAATAATGATTGGTATGTTAGATTTTAAAGTAGTGTTAGAAGTCAAAAAAGAAAATATAATTGTTATTTAACATGTTGTAACTTGAATAATGTAAAGTGACATGTTCATTTTGCAAATTAAGATTGTATAAGCTAGTCAAGTGTATGCTTTAGTGTGTTTAAATTTTACATATTTTTAAGAAAAATTAAATTTATTTAAGAGTATTTTTAAAAAATTGACACTTCAATTTATTTGCTAATAGAATATTATAAAATTGGATTATGTACAATAACACTTTCTACATAATGTTTTTTCACTCAAATTGTGTTTTGTTTATGAATAGAAGCACTTTAATGCATGAGATAATGTTTTCCCCATTTTAAATTTTAAATATATATGAAAACTTATGTTTACTATAAATTCAATTAGTGCTATGACATATACCATATTTTTAACCATTTTAAAGAAAACATTAAAAAATATATCATTTTGAGATTAAATCTCCTCTCTAATCAATCTCTTTAAAAGTATTTTAAACTTCATATTTATCTTGATATGATAATATGCTTAAGATTTCGTGTTGATGATCAAAAAATCACTGAATTTTTTAAAAAGATTATTTAAATAATTGAAATGGTATATTTTTTATTCTTTTGGTAAATTTTATTATTTGTCTATATTTTAGTATTTAAGACCAACATTTAGTTGAGAATTAAAAATCTAAATAATTAATTAAACGATCAAAATATTAGAAATTAAAGGCTTAATTTAATTAGTGAGAAATTTTTTATGATAAAGCATGAAGTCACAAGATCTAATCTATATATTTTTTTAAATGCATATCTTTTGTGATCTCCAATTGTCTCCCTCTCACACACATATAATTAACAATACACTCATCGAATCAATTCACTTATAAAATTATATTTTCTAAGCACAAATTTACATCATGTATATCCTAAAGTCTCTCACAATTAAATACACAATGATCTCATGTGCTCCAAGTCCAAGCCACTTCTAAATGTGAGCATAAGACAACATAAAACTTTAAAAAGCTACCTTCCCCATTTGAAAATAAATGACTTAAGATTCCTTTAGCCCTTCCTTCGATAAATAACATCTTAAAGTTAACCATTAGAGATAGTCAAAATATTAAAATATAAATTTTCTTTCAAATTCTTTACTTGTTTTAAAGAAGTCCTAATCTTCATGTCTCCACATATATCTTAAATATTCCATAAATAAATATTCCATGGATATTTAAATTGTTCCTATTCCTTATTGTACTCTCCGATATATTCCCCCAATGAAGAGAAGGTTCGTTTCCCATCATCGTAAAAGCTACGTGCAACTACTAAATAAATAAATAAAAGAAAACTGAGAATAATTCATCAGGGGCTTAATTTTGACGGCTGAATATCCTGTCAAGTAAAATCTCCATGACAGGTTCCCCTTTCGTCAATACTATTCTTGAATAGCCAGAGCCTTTCTAACGCGAACGATGAAGATTCGGTCCATAGAGCTCGGAGTGCACATATACCGTGTGAAATTTGCACAAATTCTCTTGATAACTTTTGGACAATTGTTTTTTTTTTTCCCAAAACAAATTGATAGTCGGCTAACTCTCTTTGATCTCTTAAGGTTTTGACTAAATTGTAATGTAAAATTTTATTTGGAAAAGAGTAAATATGGTCATAAATATATAAAATTTAATCTAATTTTTTTCTCGAGTTGTTTAATATTCTTAAATTGGCTAATGCATATGAGTTGATCTAATGGTGAGGAATTTGTGCTCTTGAAAGGAATTCAACAACTTTAAATATTAGAAAGGGTAGCGTACCTATGCCTCATTTGTAGCAAATTAGTTCACCTCGCATGGAGCATGCAATAATCACATACATTATAACCTATATGTATACCGATGGACACATTGTTTGATGGTGTAGAAGATTATGAAAATGATCTATTTCTATCTCAATATAATATATATGTACACTAGAGTTGACAAATAGTGGAGAACTTGTAGTATTAGAAAAGAGATCGCACGTTCCAATCTTGTTGGGGGTAAGGTATTTATACTTTGTTTATAGCATGATTAGGTGCCTCTTAAACATTACTAGGAAGTCTTAACTCAAAATTAGATTGTTTGGTATCATGGACTTTTAAAAGAACCCATTTCCATTTCACATGTGAACTTAAGAGACCTCAAATTTGATGATTGGGGCCAATGGTGGAGAAGTTATATTATTGAAAGAGAAGTCATAAGTTCAAATCTTGGAGGGGGTACACCATATAAACTTCATTTATAGAACATTTTGAGGCCTCCATATGAGGTAGCTTGATATTAGTCGAAGTTAATAATGAATAGCTTATTCTTTTGAAAGAGAGGTCACAAGTTCAAGCCTTGGAAGGGGGTACAACATGTACAATTCATTTCTAGCAAAGTTGGTGTATTCTCATGGAATACAGGGTGGGGCCATTATTATGAGTTGGGGCTAATGGTGGAGAGTTGTACTTTTGAAAGAGAGCTCACATATTCAAATCTTAGAGTGGGTAGGACATATATTACACTTCATATGTATCATAGGTAGGTAACTCCTCCTAAAATGTTGGTAGTCTCATATATTATAAGCCATGTGTAGACCAAAAGCATATTACCCATAGACTATATGCCATATGTAGACCTAGAAATAGATTGCCCTTAAACTAAAAAATAAATAAAAAGGGAGCTCAAATTTGGCAATCAAAACCACCTTCAATCCCTTTATTTTGTGGTCAAAAGTTCAAATCATATACAGTTCATTGTAGAATAGTTAGGTACCTAAGCTTGATATCATAATATTTGATTTTTTTAAAATTATGGGAGATGAAATTTGGTAGTCAAAACAACCTTAATCCATATATTTGTGGTCACAAGTTCAAATCATAAACATTTCATTTGTAGCATAATAAGGTCCCTCCTCATGGAATTTGAGGTAGTCCCATTTATTAAAAGTTATGTGTAGACCCTAAAACATATTTCCCATATATTATAGGCCATGTGTTGACCCAAAAATAAATTGCACATATGTTATAAGTCATATGTAGACACAAAAACTGATTACTCGATATTGTATAACTATAAAAGTAAATCTATTTTAATTTTTGGGAGCTTGAATTTGATTGTTAAAACAACTATTGATCCATTTTTTTATATTGACTAGTTCAAATCATAGACATTTCATTTGTAGAGTAGTTAGGTATCTCCTTGTGGAATATGAGAACTAGTCTTATTCATCAAAAAACATGTGTAGACCCAAAAGCAAATTGCCAATATATATATATATATATATATATATATATATATATGTATGTATGTATGTATGTATGTATGTATGTATGTATGTATGTATGTATGTATGTATGTATACAATATATATATATATATATTGTACGTATATATATATATTGTATATATATTGTAATGTCTCCATTTTAGCAGTTGACCAAGTGTGTGTGCGTTAGCCTTGTTCTACATGGTCCCGAGGGCTAACGAAGGGTTTAATGGGATCTTGGAGTGTTTTGGCCTAGTCATTTCCAGTTTGGGCCAAAACGAAGTTGATTTACTCAGTTTCAGGTATACTTACTATTTTTAGTAAGTCGGCAGGACACAGTGCAGGTCAATTTTGGTGATTGGATTCGATACTCCTCGGTGAGAGCTTTCCGATGAGCTATCACTCGCATTATTCGGAGTTCGATTGCTAATACATTTTAATGCCTGAAGTTTTATTAAAGTAACGTCTAATTTAATTGTAAAATATTAAAGTGTTACTTTAATATTTATTTTATGGTTATGTGTACCCAAGGGAGACATAAGGGGTATTTTAATATATGTTTTATATTACACATCTTTTATCCCACATTGCCCATATGAGTTGAGCGGACCCGTGGGAATAGAATAAAAGGAAGCATCTGTGGCTTCATTAGGCAGATTGAATATGAGAAGAAATTGGTGTGTGAGTTGCAGCTTTGTTTTCGGCATTTGAGGACGTCTATCCTCTCTTGTAACATTCTAGACGTCATTCCCTTGGGGTTTGGCCTTTGGAATTCTTTCTTATTGGCTTCATTATCAGGCAGTTTAGTTGCATTTCCGGCTACAGGCAGATTTGATATTTGCTCATATCTTCTTCACTACTTGTCCGACGCTTATGCCGCTTGGAGGGAATGGTATTATGAAGGTAGTCGACTGATTGGAGGACAAAGTATTGTAGCAGCAAGTTCGTAAGCATGGGCTGGAGTATTATGACAATATTGCTGAAGTAATTAGTGAGTTGATAAATCTGCTATGTATTTGATTTTATGAATTCTGAAAATAACATTTTATTAGCAGCAATTCATTTCCACTTTGCATATCATTGTAGTTGCTTTCTTGTTTATGTTGTATGATACCAATTCCATGCACGAAACACAACAAACAATAAATGTTTGATTTCCGGAATTATAAGGGGTTTAAAACATTAAACGGAGAAATAAGAAGTTGAATGCAAACTGTTTGACATAATTCCTTTCAGCAATTTGGTTTAGTTTTTTGGGACATCCAGGGGTGCCCATTACAGTGGTATCAGAGCTATAAGTCCTGCCAGCCTGTGGAGATCATATTGATAGCTAGATAAAGATGTATATTAGTCCAGATCAAGATGTGATGTTCAGACAGTTATTGGGTACATTAGAGAAGGGGCAACATATGCAACAGGAGCAGAATAGGCAAATGGATATGATGTTGCAGCTTATGGCTAGACAAATGGGCATCAACATTGATGATTTGTATGCTGCTCTAGAGCAGAAGGTAGTTGATTCCTCAGGTGGGATCGAGACACGTATAGAGCCAGCCAATTATGATGTTGGTGATGTGGGTATTTCGACAGAGTCTATAGAGACATGCGTGCAAAGTCAGGAGACCACATATGAAGCCTTGTCAGGGGATGATGATGTAGCAATAGTGGAATTAGGAGAATGCAAGGGAACTGTCATATCAACAACCACTTCTATGTCAGTTGAACCATCCAATGAGGAGTTTGGTAATAAGCATTCGGTTGTAGATGTGTGCTCTGATGATAGTACACTTGTTATTGCTAATGAGGTGAGCAATATAGTGACAGAGTCATATTATACTATCGATCAACAAAGTGTTAATGTTCACTCTTGGGATAATATTATGTTCAACATGGATGCAACATTGTCTTATGACAATCTGATGTTTGAGGCTGATGTTGATCATTCACCTGAGTGGAGTTGGGCTCAGTTTTCACTATCTACAAAGATTCAGTTTTGTGTTGCAGCAGTTGGGAGGAAGAGGTTTCATAGATCTTCTATGGAGCCACCTTCTAGTGACATCCAGACTTATACTTCATCAGCACAAGTTTTGGGAGCTAACTTGCAGGACATGTGGTTGGTCCTAATGATGTTCATTTGTAATTTGTTTAATGTCT